>JAECWI010000449.1:0-21732 GCA_018150345.1 Drosophila equinoxialis | reverse complement strand
TGGAACCATTCTACAGCCGCCATTTTGGGTTTTATACCCGCCATCTCTTATATAACAGCTTTACTATTTCTACAGCCGCCATTTTGAGTCTTTTATAGCCGCCATCCGCCATTTTGAGTTTTATAGCCGCCATCTCTTATAAACACTTTACTAGCTGCTGGAACCATTCTACAGCCGCCATTTTGAGTTTTATACCCGCCATCTCTTATATAACAGCCTTACTAGCTGCTGGAACCATTCTACAGCCGCCATTTTGAGTTTTATCGCCGCCATCTCTTATATAACAGCTATACTAGCTGCTGGAACCATTCTACAGCCGCTATTTTGAGTTTTATACCCGCCATCTCTTATATAACAGCTATTCTAGCTGCTGGAACCATTCTACAGCCGCCATTTTGAGTTTTACAGCCGCCATCTCTTATATAACAGCCTTACCAGCTGCTGGAACCATTCTACAGCCGCCATTTTGAGTTTTATAGCCGCCATCTCTTATATAACAGCTTTACTAGCTGCTGGAACCATTCTACAGCCGCCATTTTGAGATTTATAGCCGCCATCTCTTATATAACAGCTTTACTAGCTGCTGGAACCATTCTACAGCCGCCATTTTGAGTTTTATAGCCGCCATCTCTTATATAACAGCTTTACTAGCTGCTGGAACCATTCTACAGCCGCCATTTTGAGTTTTATAGCCGCCATCTCTTATACAACAGCTTTAGTAGCTGCTGGAACCATTCTACAGCCGCCATTTTGAGTTTTATAGCCGCCATCTCTTATATAACAGCTTTACTAGCTGCTGGAACCATTCTACAGCCGCCATTTTGAGTTTTATAGCCGCCATCTCTTATATAACAGCTTACTAGCTGCTGGAACCATTCTACAGCCGCCATTTTGAGTTTTATAGCCGCCATCTCTTATATAACAGCTTTTGGAACCATTCTACAGCCGCCATTTTGAGTTTTATCGCCGCCATCTCTTATATAACAGCTATTAACTAGCTGCTGGAACCATTCTACAGCCGCCATTTTGAGTTTTATAGCCGCCATCTCTTATATAACAGCTTTACTAGCTGCTGGAACCATTCTACAGCGACCATTCTACAGCCGCCATTTTGAGTTTTATAGCCGCCATCTCTTATATAACAGCTTTACTAGCTGCTGGAACCATTCTACAGCCGCCATTTTGAGTTTTATCGCCGCCATCTCTTATATAACAGCTATACTAGCTGCTGGAACCATTCTACAGCCGCCATTTTGAGTTTTATAGCCGCCATCTCTTATATAACAGCTTTACTAGCTGCTGGAACCATTCTACAGCCGCCATTTTGAGTTTTATAGCCGCCATCTCTTATATAACAGCTTTACTAGCTGCTGGAACCATTCTACAGCCGCCATTTTGAGTTTTATAGCCGCCATCTCTTATATAACAGCTTTACTAGCTGCTGGAACCATTCTACAGCCGCCATTTTGAGTTTTATAGCCGCCATCTCTTATATAACAGCTTTACTAGCTGCTGGAACCATTCTACAGCCGCCATTTTGAGTTTTATAGCCGCCATCTCTTATATAACAGCTTTACTAGCTGCTGGAACCATTCTACAGCCGCCATTTTGAGTTTTATAGCCGCCATCTCTTATATAACAGCTTTACTAGCTGCTGGAACCATTCTACAGCCGCCATTTTGAGTTTTATAGCCGCCATCTCTTATATAACAGCTTTACTAGCTGCTGGAACCATTCTACAGCCGCCATTTTGAGTTTTATAGCCGCCATCTCTTATATAACAGCTTTACTAGCTGCTGGAACCATTCTACAGCCGCCATTTTGAGTTTTATAGCCGCCATCTCTTATATAACAGCTTACTAGCTGCTGGAACCATTCTACAGCCGCCATTTTGAGTTTTATAGCCGCCATCTCTTATATAACAGCTTTACTAGCTGCTGGAACCATTCTACAGCCGCCATTTTGAGTTTTATAGCCGCCATCTCTTATATAACAGCTTTACTAGCTGCTGGAACCATTCTACAGCCGCCATTTTGAGTTTTATAGCCGCCATCTCTTATACAACAGCTTTACTAGCTGCTGGAACCATTCTACAGCCGCCATTTTGAGTTTTATAGCCGCCATCTCTTATACAACAGCTTTACTAGCTGCTGGAACCATTCTACAGCCGCCATTTTGAGTTTTATAGCCGCCATCTCTTATATAACAGCTTTACTAGCTGCTGGAACCATTCCTAAGGCCGCCATTTTGGGTTTTATACCCGCCATCTCTTATATAACAGCCTTACTAGCTGCTGGAACCATTCTACAGCCGCCATTTTGAGTTTTATAGCCGCCATCTCTTATATAACAGCTTTACTAGCTGCTGGAACCATTCTACAGCCGCCATTTTGGGTTTTATAGCCGCCATCTCTTATATAACAGCCTTACTAGCTGCTGGAACCATTCTACAGCCGCCATTTTGAGTTTTATAGCCGCCATCTCTTATATAACAGCTTTACTAGCTGCTGGAACCATTCTACAGCCGCCATTTTGAGTTTTATAGCCGCCATCTCTTATATAACAGCTTTACTAGCTGCTGGAACCATTCTACAGCCGCCATTTTGAGTTTTATAGCCGCCATCTCTTATATAACAGCTTTACTAGCTGCTGGAACCATTCTATAGCTGCCATTTTAAGCCTTTTAGCTGCTGGAACCATTCTACAGCCGCCATTTTGAGTTTTATAGCCGCCATCTCTTATATAACAGCTTTACTAGCTGCTGGAACCATTCTACAGCCGCCATTTTGAGTTTTATAGCGGCCATCTCTTATATAACAGCTTTACTAGCTGCTGGAACCATTCTACAGCCGCCATTTTGAGTTTTATAGCCGCCATCTCTTATATAACAGCTTTACTAGCTGCTGGAACCATTCTACAGCCGCCATTTTGAGTTTTATAGCCGCCATCTCTTATATAACAGCTTTACTAGCTGCTGGAACCATTCTACAGCCGCCATTTTGAGTTTTACAGCCGCCATCTCTTATATAACAGCCTTACTAGCTGCTGGAACCATTCTACAGCCGCCATTTTGGGTTTTATAGCCGCCATCTCTTATATAACAGCCTTACCAGCTGCTGGAACCATTCTACAGCCGCCATTTTGAGTTTTATAGCCGCCATCTCTTATATAACAGCTTTACTAGCTGCTGGAACCATTCTACAGCCGCCATTTTGAGTTTTATAGCCGCCATCTCTTATATAACAGCTTTACTAGCTGCTGGAACCATTCTACAGCCGCCATTTTGAGTTTTATAGCCGCCATCTTTTATATAACAGCTTTACTAGCTGCTGGAACCATTCTACAGCCGCCATTTTGGGTTTTATAGCCGCCATCTCTTATATAACAGCTTTACTAGCTGCTGGAACCATTCTATAGCCGCCATTTTGAGTTTTACAGCCGCCATCTCTTATATAACAGCCTTACCAGCTGCTGGAACCATTCTACAGCCGCCATTTTGGGTTTTATAGCCGCCATCTCTTATATAACAGCTTTACTAGCTGCTGGAACCATTCTACAGCCGCCATTTTGAGTTTTATAGCCGCCATCTCTTATATAACAGCTTTACTAGCTGCTGGAACCATTCTACAGCCGCCATTTTGGGTTTTATAGCCGCCATCTCTTATATAACAGCTTTACTAGCTGCTGGAACCATTCTACAGCCGCCATTTTGAGTTTTATAGCCGCCATCTCTTATATAACAGCCTTACTAGCTGCTGGAACCATTCTACAGCCGCCATTTTGAGTTTTATAGCCGCCATCTCTTATATAACAGCTATACTAGCTGCTGGAACCATTCTACAGCCGCCATTTTGAGTTTTATAGCCGCCATCTCTTATATAACAGCTTTACTAGCTGCTGGAACCATTCTACAGCCGCCATTTTGAGTTTTATAGCCGCCATCTCTTATATAACAGCTTTACTAGCTGCTGGAACCATTCTACAGCCGCCATTTTGAGTTTTATAGCCGCCATCTCTTATATAACAGCTTTACTAGCTGCTGGAACCATTCTACAGCCGCCATTTTGAGTTTTATAGCCGCCATCTCTTATATAACAGCCTTACCAGCTGCTGGAACCATTCTACAGCCGCCATTTTGAGTTTTATAGCCGCCATCTCTTATATAACAGCTTTACTAGCTGCTGGAACCATTCTACAGCCGCCATTTTGAGTTTTATAGCCGCCATCTCTTATATAACAGCTTTACTAGCTGCTGGAACCATTCTACAGCCGCCATTTTGGGTTTTATAGCCGCCATCTCTTATATAACAGCTTTACTAGCTGCTGGAACCATTCTACAGCCGCCATTTTGAGTTTTATAGCCGCCATCTCTTATACAACAGCTTTACTAGCTGCTGGAACCATTCTACAGCCGCCATTTTGAGTTTTATACCCGCCATCTCTTATATAACAGCTTTACTAGCTGCTGGAACCATTCTACAGCCGCCATTTTGAGTTTTATAGCCGCCATCTCTTATATAACAGCTATACTAGCTGCTGGAACCATTCTACAGCCGCCATTTTGAGTTTTATAGCCGCCATCTCTTATATAACAGCTTTACTAGCTGCTGGAACCATTCTACAGCCGCCATTTTGAGTTTTATAGCCGCCATCTCTTATATAACAGCCTTACTAGCTGCTGGAACCATTCTACAGCCGCCATTTTGGGTTTTATAGCCGCCATCTCTTATATAACAGCTTTACTAGCTGCTGGAACCATTCTACAGCCGCCATTTTGAGTTTTATAGCCGCCATCTCTTATATAACAGCTTTACTAGCTGCTGGAACCATTCTACAGCCGCCATTTTGAGTTTTATAGCCGCCATCTCTTATATAACAGCTTTACTAGCTGCTGGAACCATTCTACAGCCGCCATTTTGAGTTTTATAGCCGCCATCTCTTATATAACAGCTTTACTAGCTGCTGGAACCATTCTACAGCCGCCATTTTGGGTTTTATAGCCGCCATCTCTTATATAACAGCCTTACTAGCTGCTGGAACCATTCTACAGCCGCCATCTCTTATATAACAGCTTTACTAGCTGCTGGAACCATTCTACAGCCGCCATTTTGAGTTTTATAGCCGCCATCTCTTATATAACAGCTTTACTAGCTGCTGGAACCATTCTACAGCCGCCATTTTGAGTTTTATAGCCGCCATCTCTTATACAACAGCTTTACTAGCTGCTGGAACCATTCTACAGCCGCCATTTTGAGTTTTATAGCCGCCATCTCTTATATAACAGCCTTACTAGCTGCTGGAACCATTCTACAGCCGCCATTTTGAGTTTTATAGCCGCCATCTCTTATATAACAGCTTTACTAGCTGCTGGAACCATTCTACAGCCGCCATTTTGAGTTTTATAGCCGCCATCTCTTATATAACAGCTTTACTAGCTGCTGGAACCATTCTACAGCCGCCATTTTGAGTTTTATAGCCGCCATCTCTTATATAACAGCTTTACTAGCTGCTGGAACCATTCTACAGCCGCCATTTTGAGTTTTATAGCCGCCATCTCTTATATAACAGCTTTACTAGCTGCTGGAACCATTCTACAGCCGCCATTTTGAGTTTTATAGCCGCCATCTCTTATATAACAGCTTTACTAGCTGCTGGAACCATTCTACAGCCGCCATTTTGAGTTTTATAGCCGCCATCTCTTATATAACAGCTTTACTAGCTGCTGGAACCATTCTACAGCCGCCATTTTGAGTTTTATAGCCGCCATCTCTTATATAACAGCTTTACTAGCTGCTGGAACCATTCTACAGCCGCCATTTTGAGTTTTATAGCCGCCATCTCTTATATAACAGCTTTACTAGCTGCTGGAACCATTCTACAGCCGCCATTTTGAGTTTTATAGCCGCCATCTCTTATATAACAGCTTTACTAGCTGCTGGAACCATTCTACAGCCGCCATTTTGGGTTTTATAGCCGCCATCTCTTATATAACAGCTTTACTAGCTGCTGGAACCATTCTACAGCCGCCATTTTGAGTTTTATAGCCGCCATCTCTTATATAACAGCTTTACTAGCTGCTGGAACCATTCTACAGCCGCCATTTTGGGTTTTATAGCCCGCCATCTCTTATATAACAGCCTTACCAGCTGCTGGAACCATTCTACAGCCGCCATTTTGAGTTTTATAGCCGCCATCTTTTATATATCAACTTTACTAGCTGCTGGAACCATTGTACAGCCGCCATTTTGAGTTTTATGGCCGCCATCTCTTATATAACAGCATTACTAGCTGCTGGAACCATTCTATAGCCGCCATTTTGAGTTTTACAGCCGCCATCTCTTATATAACAGCCTTACCAGCTGCTGGAACCATTCTACAGCCGCCATTTTGAGATTTATAGCCGCCATCTTTTATATATCACCTTTACTAGCTGCTGGAACCATTCTACAGCCGCCATTTTTGGTTTTGTACCCGCCATCTCTTATATAACAGCATTACTAGCTGCTGGAACCATTCTATAGCCGCCATTTTGAGTTTTACAGCCGCCATCTCTTATATAACAGCCTTACCAGCTGCTGGAACCATTCTACAGCCGCCATTTTGAGTTTTATAGCCGCCATCTCTTATATAACAGCTTTACTAGCTGCTGGAACCATTCTACAGCCGCCATTTTGAGTTTTATAGCCGCCATCTCTTATATAACAGCTTTACTAGCTGCTGGAACCATTCTACAGCCGCCATTTTGAGTTTTATAGCCGCCATCTCTTATATAACAGCTTTACTAGCTGCTGGAACCATTCTACAGCCGCCATTTTGAGTTTTATAGCCGCCATCTCTTATATAACAGCTTTACTAGCTGCTGGAACCATTCTACAGCCGCCATTTTGAGTTTTATAGCCGCCATCTCTTATATAACAGCTTTACTAGCTGCTGGAACCATTCTACAGCCGCCATTTTGAGTTTTATAGCCGCCATCTCTTATATAACAGCTTTACTAGCTGCTGGAACCATTCTACAGCCGCCATTTTGAGTTTTATAGCCGCCATCTCTTATATAACAGCTTTACTAGCTGCTGGAACCATTCTACAGCCGCCATTTTTGGTTTTATAGCCGCCATCTCTTATATAACAGCTTTACTAGCTGCTGGAACCATTCTATAGCCGCCATTTTGAGTTTTATAGCCGCCATCTCTTATATAACAGCTTTACTAGCTGCTGGAACCATTCTACAGCCGCCATTTTGAGTTTTATAGCCGCCATCTCTTATATAACAGCTTTACTAGCTGCTGGAACCATTCTACAGCCGCCATTTTGAGTTTTATAGCCGCCATCTCTTATATAACAGCTTTACTAGCTGCTGGAACCATTCTACAGCCGCCATTTTGAGTTTTATAGCCGCCATCTCTTATATAACAGCTTTACTAGCTGCTGGAACCATTCTACAGCCGCCATTTTGAGTTTTATAGCCGCCATCTCTTATATAACAGCCTTACTAGCTGCTGGAACCATTCTACAGCCGCCATTTTGGGTTTTATAGCCGCCATCTCTTATATAACAGCCTTACTAGCTGCTGGAACCATTCTACAGCCGCCATTTTGAGTTTTATAGCCGCCATCTCTTATATAACAGCTTTACTAGCTGCTGGAACCATTCTACAGCCGCCATTTTGGGTTTTATAGCCGCCATCTCTTATATAACAGCTTTACTAGCTGCTGGAACCATTCTACAGCCGCCATTTTGAGTTTTATAGCCGCCATCTCTTATATAACAGCTTTACTAGCTGCTGGAACCATTCTACAGCCGCCATTTTGAGTTTTATAGCCGCCATCTCTTATATAACAGCTTTACTAGCTGCTGGAACCATTCTACAGCCGCCATTTTGAGTTTTATAGCCGCCATCTCTTATATAACAGCTTTACTAGCTGCTGGAACCATTCTACAGCCGCCATTTTGAGTTTTATAGCCGCCATCTCTTATATAACAGCCTTACTAGCTGCTGGAACCATTCTACAGCCGCCATTTTGAGTTTTATAGCCGCCATCTCTTATATAACAGCTTTACTAGCTGCTGGAACCATTCTACAGCCGCCATTTTGAGTTTTATAGCCGCCATCTCTTATATAACAGCTTTACTAGCTGCTGGAACCATTCTACAGCCGCCATTTTGAGTTTTATAGCCGCCATCTCTTATATAACAGCTTTACTAGCTGCTGGAACCATTCTACAGCCGCCATTTTGAGTTTTATAGCCGCCATCTCTTATATAACAGCTTTACTAGCTGCTGGAACCATTCTACAGCCGCCATTTTGAGTTTTATAGCCGCCATCTCTTATATAACAGCTTTACTAGCTGCTGGAACCATTCTACAGCCGCCATTTTGAGTTTTATAGCCGCCATCTCTTATATAACAGCTTTACTAGCTGCTGGAACCATTCTACAGCCGCCATTTTGAGTTTTATAGCCGCCATCTCTTATATAACAGCTTTACTAGCTGCTGGAACCATTCTACAGCCGCCATTTTGAGTTTTATAGCCGCCATCTCTTATATAACAGCTTTACTAGCTGCTGGAACCATTCTACAGCCGCCATTTTGAGTTTTATAGCCGCCATCTCTTATATAACAGCTTTACTAGCTGCTGGAACCATTCTACAGCCGCCATTTTGAGTTTTATAGCCGCCATCTCTTATATAACAGCTTTACTAGCTGCTGGAACCATTCTACAGCCGCCATTTTGGGTTTTATAGCCGCCATCTCTTATATAACAGCTTTACTAGCTGCTGGAACCATTCTACAGCCGCCATTTTGAGTTTTATAGCCGCCATCTTTTATATATCAGCTTTACTAGCTGCTGGAACCATTCTACAGCCGCCATTTTGGTTTTGTAGCCGCCATCTCTTATATAACAGCATTACTAGCTGCTGGAACCATTCTATAGCCGCCATTTTGAGTTTTACAGCCGCCATCTCTTATATAACAGCCTTACCAGCTGCTGGAACCATTCTACAGCCGCCATTTTGAGTTTTATAGCCGCCATCTCTTATATAACAGCTTTACTAGCTGCTGGAACCATTCTACAGCCGCCATTTTGAGTTTTATAGCCGCCATCTCTTATATAACAGCTTTACTAGCTGCTGGAACCATTCTACAGCCGCCATTTTGAGTTTTATAGCCGCCATCTCTTATATAACAGCTTTACTAGCTGCTGGAACCATTCTACAGCCGCCATTTTGAGTTTTATAGCCGCCATCTCTTATATAACAGCTTTACTAGCTGCTGGAACCATTCTACAGCCGCCATTTTGAGTTTTATAGCCGCCATCTCTTATATAACAGCTTTACTAGCTGCTGGAACCATTCTACAGCCGCCATTTTGAGTTTTATAGCCGCCATCTCTTATATAACAGCTTTACTAGCTGCTGGAACCATTCTACAGCCGCCATTTTGAGTTTTATAGCCGCCATCTCTTATATAACAGCTTTACTAGCTGCTGGAACCATTCTACAGCCGCCATTTTGAGTTTTATAGCCGCCATCTCTTATATAACAGCTTTACTAGCTGCTGGAACCATTCTACAGCCGCCATTTTGAGTTTTATAGCCGCCATCTCTTATATAACAGCTTTACTAGCTGCTGGAACCATTCTACAGCCGCCATTTTGAGTTTTATAGCCGCCATCTCTTATATAACAGCTTTACTAGCTGCTGGAACCATTCTACAGCCGCCATTTTGAGTTTTATAGCCGCCATCTCTTATATAACAGCTTTACTAGCTGCTGGAACCATTCTACAGCCGCCATTTTGAGTTTTATAGCCGCCATCTCTTATATAACAGCTTTAGCTGCTGGAGCTGCTGGAACCATTCTACAGCCGCCATTTTGAGTTTTATAGCCGCCATCTCTTATATAACAGCTTTACTAGCTGCTGGAACCATTCTACAGCCGCCATTTTGAGTTTTATAGCCGCCATCTCTTATATAACAGCTTTACTAGCTGCTGGAACCATTCTACAGCCGCCATTTTGAGTTTTATAGCCGCCATCTCTTATATAACAGCTTTACTAGCTGCTGGAACCATTCTACAGCCGCCATTTTGAGTTTTATAGCCGCCATCTCTTATATAACAGCTTTACTAGCTGCTGGAACCATTCTACAGCCGCCATTTTGAGTTTTATAGCCGCCATCTCTTATATAACAGCTTTACTAGCTGCTGGAACCATTCTACAGCCGCCATTTTGAGTTTTATAGCCGCCATCTCTTATATAACAGCTTTACTAGCTGCTGGAACCATTCTACAGCCGCCATTTTGAGTTTTATAGCCGCCATCTCTTATATAACAGCTTTACTAGCTGCTGGAACCATTCTACAGCCGCCATTTTGAGTTTTATAGCCGCCATCTCTTATATAACAGCTTTACTAGCTGCTGGAACCATTCTACAGCCGCCATTTTGAGTTTTATAGCCGCCATCTCTTATATAACAGCTTTACTAGCTGCTGGAACCATTCTACAGCCGCCATTTTGAGTTTTATAGCCGCCATCTCTTATATAACAGCTTTACTAGCTGCTGGAACCATTCTACAGCCGCCATTTTGAGTTTTATAGCCGCCATCTCTTATATAACAGCTTTACTAGCTGCTGGAACCATTCTACAGCCGCCATTTTGAGTTTTATAGCCGCCATCTCTTATATAACAGCTTTACTAGCTGCTGGAACCATTCTACAGCCGCCATTTTGAGTTTTATAGCCGCCATCTCTTATATAACAGCTTTACTAGCTGCTGGAACCATTCTACAGCCGCCATTTTGAGTTTTATAGCCGCCATCTCTTATATAACAGCTTTACTAGCTGCTGGAACCATTCTACAGCCGCCATTTTGAGTTTTATAGCCGCCATCTCTTATATAACAGCTTTACTAGCTGCTGGAACCATTCTACAGCCGCCATTTTGAGTTTTATAGCCGCCATCTCTTATATAACAGCTTTACTAGCTGCTGGAACCATTCTACAGCCGCCATTTTGAGTTTTATAGCCGCCATCTCTTATATAACAGCCTTACTAGCTGCTGGAACCATTCTACAGCCGCCATTTTGAGTTTTATAGCCGCCATCTCTTATATAACAGCTTTACTAGCTGCTGGAACCATTCTACAGCCGCCATTTTGAGTTTTATAGCCGCCATCTCTTATATAACAGCTTTACTAGCTGCTGGAACCATTCTACAGCCGCCATTTTGAGTTTTATAGCCGCCATCTCTTATATAACAGCTTTACTAGCTGCTGGAACCATTCTACAGCCGCCATTTTGAGTTTTATAGCCGCCATCTCTTATATAACAGCCTTACCAGCTGCTGGAACCATTCTACAGCCGCCATTTTGAGTTTTATAGCCGCCATCTTTTATATATCAACTTTACTAGCTGCTGGAACCATTGTACAGCCGCCATTTTGAGTTTTATGGCCGCCATCTCTTATATAACAGCATTACTAGCTGCTGGAACCATTCTATAGCCGCCATTTTGAGTTTTACAGCCGCCATCTCTTATATAACAGCCTTACCAGCTGCTGGAACCATTCTACAGCCGCCATTTTGAGATTTATAGCCGCCATCTTTTATATATCACCTTTACTAGCTGCTGGAACCATTCTACAGCCGCCATTTTTGGTTTTGTACCCGCCATCTCTTATATAACAGCATTACTAGCTGCTGGAACCATTCTATAGCCGCCATTTTGAGTTTTACAGCCGCCATCTCTTATATAACAGCCTTACCAGCTGCTGGAACCATTCTACAGCCGCCATTTTGAGTTTTATAGCCGCCATCTCTTATATAACAGCTTTACTAGCTGCTGGAACCATTCTACAGCCGCCATTTTGAGTTTTATAGCCGCCATCTCTTATATAACAGCTTTACTAGCTGCTGGAACCATTCTACAGCCGCCATTTTGAGTTTTATAGCCGCCATCTCTTATATAACAGCTTTACTAGCTGCTGGAACCATTCTACAGCCGCCATTTTGAGTTTTATAGCCGCCATCTCTTATATAACAGCTTTACTAGCTGCTGGAACCATTCTACAGCCGCCATTTTGAGTTTTATAGCCGCCATCTCTTATATAACAGCTTTACTAGCTGCTGGAACCATTCTACAGCCGCCATTTTGAGTTTTATAGCCGCCATCTCTTATATAACAGCTTTACTAGCTGCTGGAACCATTCTACAGCCGCCATTTTGAGTTTTATAGCCGCCATCTCTTATATAACAGCTTTACTAGCTGCTGGAACCATTCTACAGCCGCCATTTTGAGTTTTATAGCCGCCATCTCTTATATAACAGCTTTACTAGCTGCTGGAACCATTCTACAGCCGCCATTTTGAGTTTTATAGCCGCCATCTCTTATATAACAGCTTTACTAGCTGCTGGAACCATTCTACAGCCGCCATTTTGAGTTTTATAGCCGCCATCTCTTATATAACAGCTTTACTAGCTGCTGGAACCATTCTACAGCCGCCATTTTGAGTTTTATAGCCGCCATCTCTTATATAACAGCTTTACTAGCTGCTGGAACCATTCTACAGCCGCCATTTTGAGTTTTATAGCCGCCATCTCTTATATAACAGCTTTACTAGCTGCTGGAACCATTCTACAGCCGCCATTTTGAGTTTTATAGCCGCCATCTCTTATATAACAGCCTTTACTAGCTGCTGGAACCATTCTACAGCCGCCATTTTGAGTTTTATAGCCGCCATCTCTTATATAACAGCTTTACTAGCTGCTGGAACCATTCTACAGCCGCCATTTTGAGTTTTATAGCCGCCATCTCTTATATAACAGCTTTACTAGCTGCTGGAACCATTCTACAGCCGCCATTTTGAGTTTTATAGCCGCCATCTCTTATATAACAGCTTTACTAGCTGCTGGAACCATTCTACAGCCGCCATTTTGAGTTTTATAGCCGCCATCTCTTATATAACAGCTTTACTAGCTGCTGGAACCATTCTACAGCCGCCATTTTGAGTTTTATAGCCGCCATCTCTTATATAACAGCTTTACTAGCTGCTGGAACCATTCTACAGCCGCCATTTTGAGTTTTATAGCCGCCATCTCTTATATAACAGCTTTACTAGCTGCTGGAACCATTCTACAGCCGCCATTTTGAGTTTTATAGCCGCCATCTCTTATATAACAGCTTTACTAGCTGCTGGAACCATTCTACAGCCGCCATTTTGAGTTTTATAGCCGCCATCTCTTATATAACAGCTTTACTAGCTGCTGGAACCATTCTACAGCCGCCATTTTGAGTTTTATAGCCGCCATCTCTTATATAACAGCTTTACTAGCTGCTGGAACCATTCTACAGCCGCCATTTTGAGTTTTATAGCCGCCATCTCTTATATAACAGCTTTACTACTAGCTGCTGGAACCATTCTACAGCCGCCATTTTGAGTTTTATAGCCGCCATCTCTTATATAACAGCTTTACTAGCTGCTGGAACCATTCTACAGCCGCCATTTTGAGTTTTATAGCCGCCATCTCTTATATAACAGCTTTACTAGCTGCTGGAACCATTCTACAGCCGCCATTTTGAGTTTTATAGCCGCCATCTCTTATATAACAGCTTTACTAGCTGCTGGAACCATTCTACAGCCGCCATTTTGAGTTTTATAGCCGCCATCTCTTATATAACAGCTTTACTAGCTGCTGGAACCATTCTACAGCCGCCATTTTGAGTTTTATAGCCGCCATCTCTTATATAACAGCTTTACTAGCTGCTGGAACCATTCTACAGCCGCCATTTTGAGTTTTATAGCCGCCATCTCTTATATAACAGCTTTACTAGCTGCTGGAACCATTCTACAGCCGCCATTTTGAGTTTTATAGCCGCCATCTCTTATATAACAGCTTTACTAGCTGCTGGAACCATTCTACAGCCGCCATTTTGAGTTTTATAGCCGCCATCTCTTATATAACAGCTTACTAGCTGCTGGAACCATTCTACAGCCGCCATTTTGAGTTTTATAGCCGCCATCTCTTATATAACAGCTTTACTAGCTGCTGGAACCATTCTACAGCCGCCATTTTGAGTTTTATAGCCGCCATCTCTTATATAACAGCTTTACTAGCTGCTGGAACCATTCTACAGCCGCCATTTTGAGTTTTATAGCCGCCATCTCTTATATAACAGCTTTACTAGCTGCTGGAACCATTCTACAGCCGCCATTTTGAGTTTTATAGCCGCCATCTCTTATATAACAGCTTTACTAGCTGCTGGAACCATTCTACAGCCGCCATTTTGAGTTTTATAGCCGCCATCTCTTATATAACAGCTTTACTAGCTGCTGGAACCATTCTACAGCCGCCATTTTGAGTTTTATAGCCGCCATCTCTTATATAACAGCTTTACTAGCTGCTGGAACCATTCTACAGCCGCCATTTTGAGTTTTATAGCCGCCATCTCTTATATAACAGCTTTACTAGCTGCTGGAACCATTCTACAGCCGCCATTTTGAGTTTTATAGCCGCCATCTCTTATATAACAGCTTTACTAGCTGCTGGAACCATTCTACAGCCGCCATTTTGAGTTTTATAGCCGCCATCTCTTATATAACAGCTTTACTAGCTGCTGGAACCATTCTACAGCCGCCATTTTGAGTTTTATAGCCGCCATCTCTTATATAACAGCTTTACTAGCTGCTGGAACCATTCTACAGCCGCCATTTTGAGTTTTATAGCCGCCATCTCTTATATAACAGCTTTACTAGCTGCTGGAACCATTCTACAGCCGCCATTTTGAGTTTTATAGCCGCCATCTCTTATATAACAGCTTTACCAGCTGCTGGAACCATTCTACAGCCGCCATTTTGAGTTTTATAGCCGCCATCTCTTATATAACAGCTTTACTAGCTGCTGGAACCATTCTACAGCCGCCATTTTGAGTTTTATAGCCGCCATCTCTTATATAACAGCTTTACCAGCTGCTGGAACCATTCTACAGCCGCCATTTTGAGTTTTATAGCCGCCATCTCTTATATAACAGCTTTACTAGCTGCTGGAACCATTCTACAGCCGCCATTTTGAGTTTTATAGCCGCCATCTCTTATATAACAGCTTTACTAGCTGCTGGAACCATTCTACAGCCGCCATTTTGAGTTTTATAGCCGCCATCTCTTATATAACAGCTTTACTAGCTGCTGGAACCATTCTACAGCCGCCATTTTGAGTTTTATAGCCGCCATCTCTTATATAACAGCTTTACTAGCTGCTGGAACCATTCTACAGCCGCCATTTTGAGTTTTATAGCCGCCATCTCTTATATAACAGCTTTACTAGCTGCTGGAACCATTCTACAGCCGCCATTTTGAGTTTTATAGCCGCCATCTCTTATATAACAGCTTTACTAGCTGCTGGAACCATTCTACAGCCGCCATTTTGAGTTTTATAGCCGCCATCTCTTATATAACAGCTTTACTAGCTGCTGGAACCATTCTACAGCCGCCATTTTGAGTTTTATAGCCGCCATCTCTTATATAACAGCTTTACCAGCTGCTGGAACCATTCTACAGCCGCCATTTTGAGTTTTATAGCCGCCATCTCTTATATAACAGCTTTACTAGCTGCTGGAACCATTCTACAGCCGCCATTTTGAGTTTTATAGCCGCCATCTCTTATATAACAGCTTTACTAGCTGCTGGAACCATTCTACAGCCGCCATTTTGAGTTTTATAGCCGCCATCTCTTATATAACAGCTTTACTAGCTGCTGGAACCATTCTACAGCCGCCATTTTGAGTTTTATAGCCGCCATCTCTTATATAACAGCTTTACTAGCTGCTGGAACCATTCTACAGCCGCCATTTTGAGTTTTATAGCCGCCATCTCTTATATAACAGCTTTACTAGCTGCTGGAACCATTCTACAGCCGCCATTTTGAGTTTTATAGCCGCCATCTCTTATATAACAGCTTTACTAGCTGCTGGAACCATTCTACAGCCGCCATTTTGAGTTTTATAGCCGCCATCTCTTATATAACAGCTTTACTAGCTGCTGGAACCATTCTACAGCCGCCATTTTGAGTTTTATAGCCGCCATCTCTTATACAACAGCTTTACTAGCTGCTGGAACCATTCTACAGCCGCCATTTTGAGTTTTATAGCCGCCATCTCTTATATAACAGCTTTACTAGCTGCTGGAACCATTCTACAGCCGCCATTTTGAGTTTTATAGCCGCCATCTCTTATATAACAGCTTTACTAGCTGCTGGAACCATTCTACAGCCGCCATTTTGAGTTTTATAGCCGCCATCTCTTATATAACAGCTTTACCAGCTGCTGGAACCATTCTACAGCCGCCATTTTGAGTTTTATAGCCGCCATCTCTTATATAACAGCTTTACTAGCTGCTGGAACCATTCTACAGCCGCCATTTTGAGTTTTATACCCGCCATCTCTTATATAACAGCGTTACTAGCTGCTGGAACCATTCTACAGCCGCCATTTTGAGTTTTATAGCCGCCATCTCTTATATAACAGCTTTACTCAGCTGCTGGAACCATTCTACAGCCGCCATTTTGAGTTTTATAGCCGCCATCTCTTATATAACAGCTTTACTAGCTGCTGGAACCATTCTACAGCCGCCATTTTGAGTTTTATAGCCGCCATCTCTTATATAACAGCTTTACTAGCTGCTGGAACCATTCTACAGCCGCCATTTTGGGTTTTATAGACGCCATCTTCTATACAACAGCTTTACTAGCTGCTGGAACCATTCTATAGCCGCCATTTTGGGTTTTATAGCCGCCATCTTTTATATAACAGCTATACTAGCTGCTGGAACCATTCTACAGCCGCCATTTTGAGTTTTATAGCCGCCATCTCTTATACAACATCTTTACTACTGCTGAACCATTCTAGAGCAGCTGCCATTTTGGGTTTTATAGCCGCCATTCTTATATAACAGCTATACTAGCTGCTGGATCCATTCTACAGCCGCCATTTTGAGTTTTATAGTCGCCATTCCCTATATAACAGCTTTACTAGCCGTTGGAACCATTCTACAGCCGCGATTTTGAGTTTTATAGCCACCATCCCTTATATAACAGTTATACTAGCAGTTGGAACCCTTTTACAGCCGCCATTTTGAGTTTTTTAGTCGCCATCTCTTATACAACAGCTTTACTAGCTGCTGGAACCATTCTACAGCCGCCATTTTGAGTTTTATAGCCGCAATCTTCAATATAACAGCGTACTAGCTGCTAAAACCATTCTACAGCCGCCATTTAAAGTTTCATAGCCACCATCCCTTATATAACAGTCAGACAAGCAGCTGGAACCATTCTACCGCCGCCATTTTGAGTTTTATAGCTTACATCTCTTATATAACAGCTATACCAGCCGTTGGAACCATTCTAAAGCCGCCATTTTGAGTTTATAATGGCATCTTCAATATAACAGTTATACTAGCTGCTGGGAAACCATTCTACAGCCGCCATTTAAAGTTTTATAGCCGCCATCTCTTATAAAAACAGTCATACAAGCACCTGGAACCATTCTACAGCCGCCATTTTGAGTTTTATAGCCGCCATCTTCAATATAACAGTTGTACTTGCTGCTAAAACCATTCCCACAGCCGCCATTTAAAGTTTCATAGCCGCCATCTCTTATAAAACAGTCATACAAGCACCTGATCCATTTAACAGCCGCCATTTTGAGCTTCTAGCCGCCATCTTTTTTATATAACAGCTATACTAGCTAAAACCATTCTACAGCCGCCATTTATAGTTTCATAGCCGCCATCTTCTTTATAACACCTATACTCACTGCTGGATCCATTCTACAGCCGCCATTTTGAGTTTTATGGCCGCCATCCCTGATACTACTACTGTACTAGCTGCTGGAACCCTTCTACAGCCGCCATTTTGAGTTTCATAGCCGCCATCTCTTATATAAGAGTCATACAAGCACCTGAACCATTCTACAGCCGCCATTTTGAGTGTTATAGCCGCCATCCCTAATATAACAATCATACAAGCTGCTAAAACCATTCTACAGCCGCCATTTTGGAGTTTTATAGCCGCCATCTCTTATATAACAGTTATACTAGCAGCTGGAACCATTCTACAGCCGCGATTTTGAGTTTTATAGCCACCATCCCTTATATAACAGTCAGACAAGCAGCTGGAACCATTCTTCCGCCGCCATTTTGAGTTTTATAGTCGCCATCTCTTATATAACAGCTACACTAGCTGCTGGAACCATTCTAAAGCCGCGATTTTGAGTTTTGTATCCGCCATCTCTTATATAAACAGCTGTACTAGCTGCTGGAACCATTCTACAGCCGCCATTTTGAATTTATAATGTCATCTTTTATATAACAGTTGTACTAGCTGCTGGAACCATTCTACAGCCGCCATTTTGAATTTTATAGCCGTCATCTTTTATATAACAGTTATACTAGCTGCTGGTCCATTCTACAGCCGCCATTTTGAGTTTTATATCCGCCATCTCTTTATATAACAGCTGTACTTAGCTGCTGGAACCATTCTACAGCCGCCATTTTGAATTTTACAGCCGTCATCTTTTATATAACAGTTATACTAGCTGCTGGAACCATTCTACAGCCGCCATTTTGAGTTTTATATCCGCCATCTCTTATATAACAGCTGTAATGGCTTGCTGGAACCATTCTTACATCTGCCATTTCGAGTTTTTATAGCTGCCATCTCTTATATAATAGCTACACTAAAGGTTGGAACCATTCTAAAGCCGCGATTTTGAGTTTTATATCCGCCATCTTCTTATATAACAGCTGTACTAGCTACGTTGAACCATTCTACAGCCGCCATTTTGAATTTTATAGCCGTCATCTTATATAACAGTTGTATGGAGAAGGCTGGAACCATTCTACAGCCGCCATTTTTAGTTTTATAGCCGCCATTTCAATATAACAGGTAATACAAGCACCTGGAACCATTCTACAACCGCCATTTTGAGTTTTATAGCTGCCATCTTCAATATAACAGTTATACTAGCTGCTAAAAACCATTCTACAGCCGCCATATTTTGAGTTTTTTTAGCCGCCATCTTTTATATAACAGCTATACTAGCTGCTAAAACCATTGTACAGCCGCCATTTATAGTTTCATTGCCGTCATCTCCTTTATAACACCTATACTCACTGCTGGAACCATGCCACAGCCGCTATTTTGAGTTTTATAGCCGCTATCTCTTATATTACAGCTATACTAGCCGCTGGAACCATTCTACAGCCGCCATTTTGAGTTTTATAGCCGCCATCTCTTATAATACAACAGCTTTTACTAGGTGCTGGAACCTTCTACAGCCGCCACTTTGAGTGTTATAGCCGCCATCTCTTATACAACAGCTTTACCAGCTGCTGGAACCATTCTACAGCCGCCATTTTGAGTTTTATAGCCGCCATCTCCTATAAAAAACAGCTTTACTAGCTGCTGGAACCATTCTACAGCCGCCATTTTGAGTTTTATAGCCGCCATCTCTTATATAACAGCTTTACTAGCTGCTGGAACCATTCTCACAGCCGCCATTTTGAGTTTTATAGCCGCCATCTCTTATATAACAGCTTTACTAGCTGCTGGAACCATTCTACAGCCGCCATTTTGAGTTCTATAGCCGCCATCTCTTATATAACAGCTTTACTAGCTGCTGGAACCATTCTACACATTTTTGAGTTTTATAGCTGCCATCTCTTATATAACAGCTATACTAACTGCTGGAACCATTCTACAGCTGCCATTTTGAGTTTTATAGCCGCCATCTCTTATATAACAGCTATACAGCTGCTGGAACCATTCTACAGCCGCCATTTTGAGTTTTATAGCTGCCATCTCTTATACAACAGCTTTACTAGCTGCTGGAACCATTCTACAGCCGCCATTTTGAGTTTTATAGCCGCCATCTCTTATATAACAGCTTTACTAGCTGCTGGAACCATTCTACAGCCGCATTTTGGGCTTTTAGCTTTAGTATGCTTGAACCATTCTACAGCCGCCATCTTAGTTTTATAAACAGCTTTACTAGCTGCTGGAACCATTCTACAGCCGCCATTTTGAGTTTTATAGCCGCCATCTCTTATATAACAGCTTTACTAACTGTAGGAACCATTCTACAGCCGCCATTTTCAGTTTTTTAGCCGCCATCTCTTATATAACAGCTTTATTAGCTGCTGGAACTATCTCTACAGCCGCCATTTTGAGGTTTATAGCCGCCATCTCTTATATAACAGCTATATGGCCGCTGAACCATTCTACAGCCGCCATCTCTTATATAACAGCTTTACTAGCTGCTGGAACCATTCTACAGCTGCCATTTTGAGTTTTATAGCCGCCATCTCTTATACAACAGTTTTACTAGCTGCTGGAACCATTCTACAGCTGCCATTTTGAGTTTTATAGCCGCCATCTCTTAAATAACGGCTTATTTAGCTGCTGGAACCATTCTACAGGCGCCATTTTGAGTTTTATAGCCGCCATCTCTTATATAACAGCTTTACTAGCTGCTGGAACCATTCTACAGCCGTCATTTTGGGTTTTATGGCCGCCAATCCTTATATAACAGCTTTACTAGTTGCTGGAACCACTCTACAGGCGCCATTTTGAGTTTGCCAGCCGCCATCTCTTATATAAAAGCTTGTTTACTGGCTACGGATCCATCTCTACAGCCGCCATTTTTGAGTTTTATAGCCGCCATCTCTTATATAACAGCTATACTAGCTGCTGGAACCATTCTACAGCCGCCATTTTTGAGTTTTATAGCCGCCATCTCTTATATAACAGCTATACTAGCTGCTGGAACCATTCTACAGCGGCTATTTTGAGTTTTATAGCCGCCATCTCTTATATAACAGCTATACTAGCTGCTGGAACCATTCTACAGCGGCCATTTTGGGTTTTTATAGCCGCCATCTCTTATATAACAGCAATACTAACGCTGGAACCATTCTACAGCTGCCATTTTGAGTTTTATAGCCGCCATCTTTAAAACAGCAGCCGAACAAAACAGCTTACTAGCTGCTGGAACCATTCTACAGCCGCCATTTTGAGTTTTGTAGCCGCCATCTCTTATATAACAGCTTTACTAGCTGCTGGAACCATTCTACAGCCGCCATTTTGAGTTTTATAGCCGCCATCTCTTATATAACAGCGACTAGCTGCTGGAACCAATCTACAGCCGCCATTTTGAGTTTTATACCATCTCTTATATAACAGCTATACTAGCTGCTGGAACCATTCTACAGCCGCCATTTTGAGTTTTATAGCCGCCATCTCTTATATAACAGCTTTACTAGCTGCTGGAACCATTCTACAGCCGCCATTTTGAGTTTATAGCCGCCATCTCTTATATAACAGCTATACTAGCTGCTGAAACCATTCTACAGCCGCCATGTTTGAGTTTTATAGCCGCCATCTCTTATATAACAGCTTTACTAGCTGCTGGAACCATTCTACAGCCGCCATTTTGGGTTTTATAGCCGCCATCTCTTATATAACAGCTTTACTAGCTGCTGGAACCCATTCCCCTTTGAGTTTTACAGCCGCCATCTCTTATACCATAGCTATACTAGCTGCTGGAACCAATTCTACAGCCGTCATTTCCCGAGTTTTATAACTGTCATCTCTTATATAACAGCTACTTTACTAGCTGCAGAAACCATTCTACAGCCGCCATTTTGGTTTTATAGCCGCCATCATTTATATAACAAAGCTTTACTTTAGCTT
>JAECWI010000448.1:1200000-1664022 GCA_018150345.1 Drosophila equinoxialis | reverse complement strand
TAAAAGCATTAAAAGATTTTAAATTTACTTTAATACCGACAAACTCAATCTCCTGGGTATAAGAAAATTGAATTATTTCAGATGATAAAACAGCATCAACAGCTATCAGAACGCCACCGCGTATGCGAAAAATCCTATCACGTCTGAATATAGAAAAGTTTGTTTTTGACATACCAGCAGATGCTGATGTGACAAGAATAGTGTTAGTTGTTGTTATTGGCAGTCGAATCGGTTGACGATTTTTCTTCTTTTCAGTATATTCCTTAACTATTATATGCTTCGGCCAAAAATTCTTCTCGAGATATAATGTCGAAGATATTGGCAGAAACACTAATTTTAAAGGACGAATTGTCACAAAAATACAAAAATTTAAACTTTGCTAATATTCGAGACGTTAACTTTCTTCCTATTATAGACTATTACATCATCAGATGTGACAATAGGGTCTTGCTTAGAAACAAATACATAAATGTTTCTTTGGCGGTATGCCAACGACAGGCCGCGTGTAGGCAAAAGTTGAGAGCGCAATCAAATAAAAAAAAGGAAAGAACGAGAGATCGCGTCAAATTAAACACGAGCAACAACAATTTGTACAACAGTAAATGTAAGACCAAAGAGATAAATAAAACAATAATACCGTTATTTGTTCAAGATTTTATTTTGGAAAAAACACAAAAGGGGATAAAAGCAATCGAAATGAAAATAAAATTCGGATGATAAAATTTTAATAAAACCGATAATAAGTTTAGAAGTTGTAGAAAAGTTTTTAAACGCGAGAAAAAATAAAATTTGATAAGCACAAAAAAACACGTCCGTCCTCAACGTGTGAAAGGTTTTTTGGCATGACCAGGAATGGCATGTGAATTCCATTGTTCACGTATCCTGTCCATTGCTCTTTAATATTTCGAACCTTTCCATCTGCCATATACGCCTGCTTGCGAGTGTTTTCCCATTTTCCTTTGCCCCTCAACGTTTCCAATACCCGCTTATGAAGCTACTCGCTGACAATTGATCCTCTTCCTCTACTAATTGTCCTATTAGTGGTGTGGACCTTATTGGAACCGCCGCTCGTTTCCCGAACTCCAACAATATTCCTTAGTCCTTTCCCCCAATCTGTTCACACTGCCAGTAGAAGTTGAGTCGCTGATTGTTGCATTATTTTCCATACATGTCCGCTGATTATTCTATCTGTTCTATGAAGGATCTATGAAGGATCCAGATAAAAATATAGACAGTTGGCGGGTGCCAGTGGTTTCTGGGATGGTGAGCTGATAATAAATTCAAAGCGCGCGAGACTTGGTTTAAAATTATGATTTATTCACAGATTACTTTCACACACGAACACTTCCACGTAGAAAAAAATGAGTGTTACAAAAATGTAAAATGCTGGTGTATCGGGCAAATTCCCGTACGGGATTAATGATGGCGATTTCCATCAGAAGACAAGTCACGCTCCTTAGTGTGACCGTATTCGCCGAGGATCAAAAAACCTTCCTGACCCTCCTCTTCACCCGGTGGAGTGAACATACCGCTCCCCTTGCAACATGTTGCACCCTGGCTTGGAGCAGTGAGGACAATGTGAGCACAGGGGCGCCTTTTGATGAAGCGGAGCGTTCGGAGGGTGATCGGGACAGTGGTTGTGGAGTTGGGACATCACGCCCGGGGGAGGGTGACTGGCTGCGACTCCGGGCTATAGAGCGTCGCCTGGGCGGTTGGTCGACCATATGGAGCAGTGTGTGATGGTTCTGCCCGCACCATAGGCATCCTTGACGAGTCCAGCATGCGTCGGCCGAGTGCTCGTGTGCCAAGTTATTAGGGCAGTATTTGTTGATAAGCACCGCCTGGAGCCGCTTCTCAGCCTGGAGGTTCAGGAACCGTTGACACTGCCGAAGCGCATGAGCTCTCCTGCAGACCCGGCATCGGTAGGAGTTTATCCCGTGCGGACCAGACCGATTGCTGCTAAGGTGCGGCAAATGCGTTGGGGTCATGTCGCTGTGGAAAAACGGTGTGAAGGACTAAATCGAAAAGAAACTAAGGAAGGAAAAAAGAAATAGTCGATTCAGGGGAACGAATAACATGAACGGAGATGAGAACATTCGAAAGCATCATAGTGCATCGGAGAGCCATTATGGCTTTTTAGGCTCAACACCAATCTTGTCTTGCAGCAGGATGAGCTTCGCAACGGGTCTTCGAATGGATCCACGCGCTTTTTTGACATCAGCCACTCGGACGAGACCATCAGCCCCGGGCAGAGTACGCTCAATTCGTCCTAAGCGCCACTCGTTGGAGGGAGGTTATCCTCGAACACGATCACGAGGTCGCCTGTCTGGAGACTGCGAGCAGGTGATTTCCACTTATTCCGTTTATGGAGCTCCTTAAGATATTCGTTCTTCCAACGTCGGCAGAAAGAATGCTGAATTGCCTTCAGACGCTGCCATCGGTTGATTAGGGACATAGGCTCAGCAATGGATAAGAGAAGTCCTCCAATAAGGAAATGTCCCATGCTCAATGCCAGCAGATTCTCTGGGTCCACGCTCATGGGAGAAATTGGCCGAGAATTCAGACACGTCTCAATTCGACACTAGAGAGTGGAAAGTTCCTCTAACGTGCACTTAACATTAGACGAGGACTTTTAAAATAAGGTCTTAAAAGTTTTGACCCCAGCCTCCCACAGTCCTCCCATATCGGGGGCGCTCGGCGAAATGAAATGCCTGGATGAAATATGCTGGGGAAACGCTTTCATGATATTATGCTTGATAGCGTCCAGAAAGTCCTTTTCGAGCACCTTCGAGGCCCTACGGAGGTTTTGCCATTAGCGGTGTAAATGCGCTGTGGACATTGTCTCCGTGCGACAAAACGTGAAAAGGCTGCGAGAACTCTTTCAGTGCTGAGGTGGAAAATAGCCTCATGCTGAAACACACAAAGACGCAGACATAACTCTTCGTAATAAGACACGCACGCCCGGTACAATTTTTGATCTCGAAGGGCCCTGCGAAGTCAATGCCCGTATGGGTAAAACGTCTAGAGTAAGTGATGCGCTCTCGAGGTAGATCACCCATCATTGGAGTCTGTAGGACTTCACAAGATTCTTAATCCGAGGAATCCAGAATTTAGTTCGCAGATACCGCACCATTAGCTGATTGCCGCCATGCAACGTGATGCGGTGGGCGAATTCGACGAGCAGGCGCGTAAAATGAGTACTATCGGGGAGGAAAACAGGGTGAGGAGGGATTCAGCGGCTCGGAGTCGTGCACATGCGCGGCGTTTCCATGTTGCCCGGGAACCGTTGGCTAACGTCGTCAAGCAACTCTGCCTAAAAACACTCGGTCTCTGTGGTGTGACACTGGACTCGTTGCTCCAGCTGAGTGTCCGGAAGTTCACTAATAGTTGACCTTGGTCGCGAAGACTCCACGGCATGCCAGATCAGCGGTGTTGTTCTCGGAACGTACATATGACCATCGCTGGGCACTCATGCTTTTGGAGATGCTAGATACTCGGTTGGCCATAAAGGTGGACCAACTGCACGTGGTCTTATTAAGCCAAGCCCACACAATGGTAGAGTCGGTCCAATACTGGGAGGTTGAAGGTTGGATTGGAAGTTCAGGAGCGATCGACGCCCAGTGATCGGCTAACAAAACCGCTCCGCTCAACTCCATCGGCAGCCAGACGATGTTGACCGGGGCTACACGGGTCTTAGCCGTTAAAAGATGGACGCTTACTTGATCGCGATAACTAACCCGCACATATAGTGCTGCTCGTATGTTTTCTGGGACGCGTCACAGAAACCATGAAGCTCCCACGAGAGAGTTTCGCTGGTGTTTAGCCAACGGGGGAAGCGGAGTTGACTGAGACCTGAAGGGATTCGTGCCATTGCTCTAGCAGGAGAGGCGGTAGAGCGTCATCCCAGCCAAGTTCGGATAACCAGATTTGCTGCATGAATATCTTCGCTCGAATAACAAATGGGGCTAGGCAGCCAGCGAGGTCGAAGAGTTTAGCGATATGGGACAGAACCTGCCTCTTGGATATCGACTCCTTCAGTAGTGGGTCCGCTACGGTGAAGAAGCTTGCCATCGGATTCACAAGGTGATCGCAGTGCTCGCGTCTTCCAACTCGAGAAAGTCCTCTCGCAGTAGGTGCTCTCTTGGGACTGCCTGAAGTTCTTTCTTCTTATTGAAAGTCCACTTCCGAATCAGGACACCCGCAGATTAAAGGGCTGTTTGGAGCTCTCGTATGGCGAGACGGGCGCCGTCTTCAGTATGAGCGCAGGCTAGGACATCATTCACGTGATGTGGTTCTGAAGATTTCGCTAGCCTGAACATAAATCGATTGCACATCTCGTGCCAATTGTAACAGGTCTAGGATCGCCAAGAACGCGCAGTTAACACCAAACGTAAGAGTTTGTAGCTCATAGTCCTGATTATTGCCGCAACAATCTCGTTAGAGGATCCACTGAAAGAGGTGTTCCTGGAATCGACTCGGATTTGTCGATACATCTAGGTGATGTCGGCATTAAAATCGAACTGAAAGAGCCGCGATTTTAGTAGAAGTTTTTAACATCCTGAGGCGGCGTCACCCGAATCATTTGGCCTAATTGCTCTTACTCCTGAATTATGGAATCGTACTGCGTTTTTAGGACGGGATCCTTAAGGAGGCGCGCTTCATTTGCATGAATTTGGCCAGCGCGACCGGTCTTTAATGACCCAAGTCGGCTTTTCTTTTCCGGCTTTACGCGAAGGTCTTCAACCTCCCAAAGCTTGGTGAGGAGTACATCAATCTATGGACTGACTCGCGTCTACGCAGCGAACATAAAAGAGACACTGGGGGATCAGGCATAATAGCTCCACATAGAACTCATCCAAAGATAGTTTCAAACCTAAATAAATCACCAATGTCCTTTTTGATCCGCTCTTCGAGGATGTGGGGAAACAGGTCTGTACCGATAATCATTTCAATAGGCGCGGGCTTGTTGTAGTACGGGTTAGCCAGGGGGCGATCGAGATACTGCGACGAAATCGTGTTAAGAAATGGAACCGCGGGAATGGCCCCCGACAATTTGGACACGACCAGAGCCGAGACTTCAATCCTGCTCAGCCTGTCACACGGAAGGGACAACATCAGCAGACACACTTTGTCGGCACATCCTCTATCGCTCTGGCCCATGAAAGTAACTGCGGCGTCGACTGGATAAAAGGGGGCTGGACCATGTTGAAAAAGTTGAATCGGGCCCCCAGTCGATCAACGGACGAATATGGTGCTGCACCCCCCGATGGTGAATGGTGACAATCGCGGTGCCTAAGAGTCCTCTGCGTGGGGTGGCTGCAAAATAACTTTATGCGTTTGTGAGCGTTTGGTGGCGATGAATGGCGGGACTTGCGCAGCGAACGATGAGGCTAATGGAGATGGCTTGGACACTTGGGGTCGACTTATATTCTTGGGTGGCATCCAGGAAACGTTACCGATCGGTGGGGAATTGGTTCAAATCGTACCAAGTGGAGACGAGTCTTATTTGGCACTGATTGTTCTCACACGAAGATTGTGGCCTTTGGCAATTTGCTGGTATGTATGGCGATGAGTACGACATCCCAATTCTCTGTACTAACACTCGAAGCCTCAAGAGCGGTTAGACCCCCTTAAAACGCTGTCTGCAGCTCTCCCAAGCATTTGGCCGACTCTTGTACCACCGCGGGAATCTAAAGGAGATGTCTGGCTTGAGTCATGACAAGCAGACGGCTATTTTCGTACCGTGCGGTGAGGTTCTCCCACGCGGGACACCCTCATTCCTCAGGGGGGACTTAGCCACGATGGTTCTCGCTTCCCCTCGCGTCTTGGCGTTCAAGTGACAGAGTTCTCCACTTGTGACAAATTCGGATTGGCGATGTAAATGGCAGCGAACAAATCGTGGAATGTGGGCCATGGTGTTGGCTGACGCGTAAGACTCGCCATCTGTGCCGAGAGCTGTTCGATGCGTTCTCCGAGCAACGTCCCGCATCGCACATACGCCGCATAAGCGAATTCGTGCTTCGCCTTGATGTGACTTATGTTGGCTAGGCTGTCCTCGTCTGGCTGGGTCGTCAAGGCCTTGTGACACCGGGAGTATTCCATCTCGACAGTTGACCAAAGGGATTTGAGCTGCTCTAAGTGCATTTTAATGGAAAATAAGGGCACTTCGGAAGTTAGAGCTTCACTCTCACTCTCAACATAGATAACGCGTCGCACGCCAGAACGAAATCGGTGAGGGACATGAATGATTGTTCTATACGTTGTTGGGATTTGGATCTGATGACGGGAACGTCAGAAAAGTTGAGCCTCTAACCGAGTATCTGCGAACCTTAGGTAGGCTGGACTTAGGAGATTCGCTGAGGATGCGAACAGACGGGTTCTTGTGTGGAATGTCGGTACGCTTCGCGATCACCGGAGTCTTCGGAGGCCGGATCTTCTCCGAAGTTTCAGAGTGAGACCAGAGACTGTTAGACTTCGGCGCAGTATTCGATGGCTCCGTGGCCATACTCAGGGGACGACTTTACCTATGAAGTCCGAGTTTGCGTGCTTCTGATTTTGGAAAAACAACAAAAAATGAGGAGTGGACATACATCTAGTACACATACGAGTACGAGAGTATTTTCGCACTATGGACCATAGGATTGAGCGAGAATTTTCTGGCGCGTGGCTCGGAAAAGAAGCCCATTTACTGAAGGTATATTCGGCACAATATACGAACGCACGAATACGGATCGATTATTAATTGCAGTAGGAGACCGTTTTAACTCGCGTGAAATTTTTCGGTTTGACCAAACCACATCCTTGAATGCAAGGATTTTAGCGATTTCTTCGCTTGTTAGCGTCTCTCCTCTTCCCATTTGATTATAGATACAAATCACCGGCTTAAACTGAATTAAACGTTAAAAAGAATTATGTTAAATGAATTTTATACCAAAAATCACACATCAAATCCTTCCACGACGTCTTACCACGACTAAAGACAAAATGACTTTAATTGAATTTCGCATCAAATTGCACCAATAATCATGAATGCGCACGAAATTTACTTATTGTTACGACAAAACTAACTGTAAATGTTTGTGTATGGTAAAAATATAAAACAAAAATCAAGACAAAGGAAAATAGAAAAAAAAATGTCCCGTTACTTGATGGTTCTGATTTTTTTTTTTGCAGTTGTAAGTACAAAGTTTTTTTTATTTTTGGGGAAAAAATGGATTTTAATATGTATGGCAAAATACTAGTTGGCACCAATATATATATACATTTATTTAGAAATATGGACGTATATATATATATATATATATATATAAAAAGAAAATGGGTGCCAAAATATATATGTATCTTTATATTTAATTGTGGACGGATATATATATGTATATAGCAGGGGAAAAAATGGATGCAAAAATATGTATATTGATTTATCAGTATGGACGGATAGAAATGTATTTAAGAAAACCACAAAAAATATAAATATATAGCAAAAAAAATTTGCGATAAGTTGCGATTTGAATTTGGCGCACTCGAGCCACCTATCGATGTCACGACTCGACTCACGTGTCACTACTACTCCGAAACAGCTGTTGGCCAAAGTTTTAATATATTTTTTTCATTAATTGTTTTATAATTTTATGTGAGGAAAACAAGAAACCCGCTTTCCACACTCCACGAGTGTTTTGTGCGAAAGGAAAATTTGTAGTTTGTAATTTGTTGCTTGGCGAACTCAATCGGGTTTAATGGAATTCAATTAACTCTTTGTGTTTTTTTTTATGAATGCGCGGCACCGAAGTTGATCATGTGTGTGTACGTATGTACGTAGGATTTTTTAATTCGTTTATTTACGATGTGAAATATAGCGTAGTGAGTAATAGAAATTTAACAATAAATAGTACAAGAACATTACTTTCGGGACTAGCCAGTGGGCCATTGCATCGAAAGAACAGAACAGAAATTCCCCACTTACCCTACCCTAGCCCTCTCGGGTTCTACCCTTCGAAGATCAGCTGCCGTAGACGCCGCATAGTCGCTGCATGCTCTCCAGTTCGATTCGCTTTCTAACATAATCGAGATTAGATTGCCCGCGTTAATGGATGTATCCAGCTATGTTCCCAGCCGAGTCCGCTGCTCCTCAAATCGGCCACACGTAAATAGTGCATGGCTAGCATTCTCCTCAATGTCAAACGATGCAGATAGCTGCGAAAGCAGCCGTGCCCGCTTAAGAATTGTGTCATCGGTAACGACACTTCGCCATGATTTCTTTCTATCCAGCCTCTTATATTCGGAATTAACGAGTGAGTCTATCTTCCGTTTAATGCCTCATCCCATCTCCTTTGCCATCTATCAATCGTGCGCTGCCTCGCTTCTATGCGTGCGACCCTTCTAGTTGCGTTGTTGCTGTAAACTGCCAAGAACACTTCCTAATCCTCTAGGGGTAGTAGATCTATTGGTGGCATACCCGCAATTACCAGTGCTGCCTCCGTGGATACCGTGGAGACTCGTAGGGCACTCAGCCGATATGTCGCTGCCAATCCTCTAGTGTAGTTAGGTATTGCTGCTGCTCTGGCCCATATGGACGGATTTAAGGGCCCCTGGAGTTGAGCGTGATACGTGAAAGTGCCCTGCAAGTACGTGCAGCCTTTGTATTGGTCGTCGCCAAATGTTCCATGAAACTTAGCCTGGTATAAATTATTACTCCAAGGTAACGCAGTGTTCGCTTAGACGCAACCGTTTCATCCGTAATTCTGATTGATGCTGTCTCAACCTTTTTTCTGCTACTGACTAGCACTGCCTCCGTTTTTTGTGTCGCCAGCTCCGACCCCATCCTGTCCAGACAGCTTTTGACCATGAACACTGCCTCGTTGCATTTAGTTTCTACCAGCCTCAGATGTTTCGCAACTACGGCAACAACGGCGAAGCCCACCATCGTGCATCCTGCCGGTAGCGTCAAACGAAGAATGCCGTCGTACATTACATTCCATAATGTCAACCCTAACGTATACGTATAATACGTGTTAGATACATGGGCATTCCAAAGCCTTCCAATGCAGCTAGAATAAAATGCACTTTTGGCGTCAAGTGTGACAATCAATACTCCTTGTGTCCGCCTTTCCATCTTGTGCCCTTAATCGCATTTCCCGCAATGTCTAAAACTGTTTTAATGGCATCGACAGTCGAGTGTGCTCTGCGAAGCCCGAACTGGAGCGGAGCCATGTCCCCTACCTGTCTTATGGCCACTTCCAGTCTGCTGCAGATGACACTTACAAACACTTTGCCTAGGGTGTCGAGCAGGCAAATGGGCCTATATCCTGAGGGATCATCTGGTGGCTTATCAAGGAATAAGGACCAGTTTTTCCATCTGCTTGGGAATATGCCTGACCTCATGCATAAGTTAAAGAGTTCCACGCCTCGGGCTGCAGAGACACCGATAGTTTAGTGGCGCGGCTTGGTATGCCATCTGGGCCTGGCGCTTTGTCGTCCGCGATTTTCCTTGCAGCATCAATTACCTCTCACGGTAATCTCTACATCATATTCTGCTGGTGTCGCCTAGGGATCTTGCGTTTCTGCTGGGTCATGCACTGCCGGAAAAAGGCTGGAGACGATGCGGCCGAGTTTCTCTGAGTCTGTCGGAGCTTGCTGCATGTGCCCGTGAAGCTTTTTTACTATTGTATTATATGCCTTTCCCCAAGGATCTGTGTCAGCCGCGTCACAAAGTTCGAGAAGTAGCGTAGGCTTGCTATCTTTGATTGCTCTTTTAAGTATTTTTCTCTTAGCCTTATACTGCTGCCTCAGTGTTGACGCATTATCGCTGCCTCCTGACCTAGAATATTGGCGACGCGCTATGCTAGCTGCGGCGATATCGTTAGACCACCAGTACACTGGTGCGGGGTGTCGCCGATATGTGCCTCGTCTTGCCATACTCCTGCTATTGCCTCATAGAATGAGGCAAGTTGTCACCGCATCTGCTGCAGATTCAGGGTCATTATGGTATTAATAATCAGCGATTCGGCGAATGGCTGTGGGCTTAACGTCGTCAGGTCGATTATAGACGCTGCACCACCCCTGTTAAAAGTGTGTTGGGATCCCTTGTTGAGCAGAACCACATCGAGATATGCTAACGCCTCAAGCACGGCTCTTTCCCTCCAGTTTGACATAACTAACTTTCACATGCCCAAATTGCTGATCCTCCATGCAGCGACTGTATCCAGCCTCCACTACTCATGCGGCGGTAAATCTCACTTATCAATGCAGCCGCCACCCGTATCTCCCTGACCGACTGAGTCAATAGCTGCAATGCTTTAAACATCCCGGATTTAAGGCCTTCAGGAACGCCGGACACACCCTGCTAAGCGTTTTATGTTAGACCTTTTGCCTTTCTAAGTCTTGGCGCTGCATCTGCTGGAATATGTCCGTCTTGCGTAGCGAACACTGCTTGGAGTACGTCGTCTGGTTGTAATATCAACAACGATCGCCTTTTTGGAACTCGGACTACTGCGCTATAGCCAAGTGCGTCTTGTTTAGCCGCCTTTAGCCCCTGTTTGATTTATTTGTCCTGTATCACCATTTGAATGGTGATACCGCCGGCAGAATTCCGGATGCTGCGGACTTTCTCTCTGTTCTTCTGCAGAGAAACATTTGTTGTGATCAGCTCTGTGATTTGCTGCTGCTTGGTTGCATCCTCGCAATTGATAAATATGACATCTGATCTTGTTTTTCTGACCTACAGTCTGCCATTCCTGCTGGGTGCGTTGACCATTCAACGCCTTGTTAGCCGTGTGAGAGATGGTCGACGGAGCATCTATCACAGTATCAGCATATGACGGTCCATCGTGAGGCCGCCGCTTCTTGATTGGTGTTTTTCTATTTAATGTCTGTTCCTCGCGGGGCCTTTTCGGAGTGACTTTATTGCCATTTTGTAGGCACAAGTCCACATTGGGCTGATTTCGAGTCAGTTTTGGCTCTTTAAGTTCCACTTTGGCGGCCTTGGGGGCACATTGCCTGCGAGTTTGCCGGCAATCTCATTTTGACAGAGCAGTCTTTGTAGCTCGTACATTCTCGTAATCGCATCCTCGTTACTTGCAGTTACATGCCGAGTTGGTGTTGCCCAGCTCATCCAGTTCCGGATTAGCGGATTGGGACCAGCTGACACTTCTTCCATGTTTGTGACATCTGACACCAAGGTGCTTGTTGGTTGAGCAACCAACTCTCTGGGCGACATTCTAAGTCTTGGCTTTCTGCCAAAGATGGCCGATTCGTCTCCCCCTCTGCAATAACTGCCTCCATGGCCTTAGTTACTGCCAAATATTTAGGGAAAGCAGGCTTTTCTTTGCAATGGGTCTCTATTCCTGTTTTTTGAATTTGAATTTAAATTTGAAAAATTAAAGGTGGGAACGGAATCACGTAACGGGATCCCCTAAGCACCACTTGCCGACTGCACCCTCCTGTACGTACGATGTATGTATGTATGTGCACGCGTAAGTGGAAATTAATTGAATAATTGGGCAACTTAAATTGTTTTGACACACAAGAATCTAAATATCGCGGTGAACACTTTTATTTTCAGCTAATTTAATCTTTTTGTGGAACACTTTAATAATTTTAAACTTTTACGCGGACTTGGCAAACAACTGTACGTGTGGGTGTAACAAATTTTACATATATATGGATTGTTGGCTAACGGTTGGAGCCCCAAACTGCTCGCTTTGTATGATGCGGCCTTCGGATGATTTCCACCGAGGCGGCTTTGAGGCACTTGCGATTTGGCAGGAATAAAATTATCAGGGTAACTTTAAGTTGCTTTATTTTCTTAACCTAAAATTAATATTACAATTGTCGATGGGCACAGATGCAACCACATCGAACGAGATTAATTTCAAGAGTAAAATTGAAGTACAGCAAACCATGCTGTCTTTTACAAAATTCAAAGTTCTGGAAATTTTCATAGAAGAAGTAAGAAAGAAAAGAATTAAAGTAACGGAACTCCAAGTTTGTCTCTTTAAAGTAATTTGCGCTGTTCTTGGTCTCTCTCTCTCTTCGGTCGTTTTTCTCTTCAGCAAAGAGTGTCTTGATTCAGTTGTAGCCCAAACATTCTCCCCCTTTGATGATGAAGATCCTTATCAAATCCACGTCCGGAAGACTCCTGCGAAAAGAATAAACTGAAACGAGAAAGTAACAATTTAACGCTTAGGTGTAGGGTTGGTGTCATTCTCCATCCAATTTTCCTGAATAGGCAATGGACAGAGTTTGGCTACCGGTCGTTTCATGATCCCATTGACTGTCTTCAAAGTCACCACTCTCACTAGTCCATCGGGTCCTGCATGTGTCTCCATAACCCGACCTAGATGAGAGGGGAATCGCTCGTCCCTGATGAGCACTATGCATCCAACTGTTAGATTTTCCTTGGTCTGCAGCCATATTGGTCTCCTTTGTAATCGTGATAAATATTCCGAATTCCATCTTCTCCAAAACTGTTGTGCATAATTCTGAGAATTCTTCCATCGATCAATCAGAGTAACCTTAGCCAATTCCGGAGCAGGAGGTGCTAAAGGCGCTTCACCGATCAGAAAGTGACCGGGTGTTAATACCATTAAATCGTCGGGATCATTTGATAGGGGACATAAAGGTCTTGATTTTAAACAAGACTCAATTTGCGCCAACGTAGTTGCCATTTCCTCAAATGTTAAAACTTGTTCTCCGAGAGTTCTCTTCAGATGATACTTCATGGACTTCACTCCAACCTCCCACAATCCACCAAAGTGTGGCGCTGATGGTGGGTTGAAATGCCAGGTGATTCCCTTTCTCAATAATGTTGGTGCAATATGTTTCGTAATGTACGAACAATATGCCAGTTTGTCCGCTTGCAATTTTTTGTTGGCTCCAATAAAATTAGTACCGCAGTCACTATAAACGTCTGTGCATAGGCCACGTCTGCCAATGAAACGGTTAAATGCTCCTATAAATGCATCTGAGGTCAGATCTCCAACTGCTTCCAAATGAATGGCCTTCGTTACTAGACATACGAACACAGCAATGTATCCCTTCTGTGATATACGTCCTCTTCCTTTGCAGGGCGAAATATTTACTGGTCCAGCGTAATCCACTGCAACGGTTGAGAATGCCCTAGAAGGGCGTACCCGTACTGCTGGTAGCATTCCCATTTTCTGACCTGCAAATTGAGGCTTCATCTTAAAACATGTGATACATTTATGAATTTTAAACCGAACTGCATTGCGTCCATTAATAATCCAGAATTTCTTTCTTATAAAATTCAGCGTTAGTGAGGTTCCACTATGCAAGGTGCAAATATGACTGTAAGATATGACCAGATCTGTAAATGGATGTTTATACGGTAATATATAAGGATATTTTTCATTTATGGGCAACAGGGAATCTCGGAGTCTGCCTCCGACACGTAAAACACGTTGGTTCGAATCAAAATACGGACTGAGAGACAGTAGTATGCTGTCCTTTGCTATTCCCCTTCCTTCCGATAGCGCCTTCCATTCAGAGTCAAAACAATCCTTCTGCACCATCCTAATCAATTCACGTAGGCACTCTTCTAATTCCACAATTGAGAGTCCTAATCCTCTTCGTTCTTCCACAGATGTACGACAATTAGATACGAAACGTTTTATATATGATATAATCCATACGAGTCGTGTATACGATGAATACTAGCTGATAAATGCTACACTTGGCATTTCTTTTACTGCTATGTTATGACAGGTCACCTTTCTGACTTCAGTGTCAACAACCGAAAGCGAATCCTGATCAATAGCATTACAAGGCCATTCGATGTCCGATCCTTGTAACCATGATGGCATATGCCACCATAATTCACACGATGCCAACTTGGTTGCACTCATGCCACGGATTAGATAATCTGCAGGGTTTATCTTTCGATGCGACGTGTCTCCATTGCCTTTCGTCTGAGATTTCCAGGATTTTGTTTATTCGATTGGACACAAACACTTTCCAATTGGCAGCTCCACCACGAATCCAACTGATGGTTATCATAGAATCTGACCAAAAAATAGTGTTCGAAAAATTAATGTTAATTCTTAGATTCTCCCTTAGATACTTATCGATTTTGGCTGCTTCAAGCGCAGCACATAACTCTGCCCTAGGTATGGTTAGTTGTTGTTTAGTTGGCGATACTTTCCCCTTTGACAATAACAACTCTGTGTGATACTTATCCTCTCCAATTGGGAAGCGTAAGTAAGCCGCAGCTGCATACGCCCGTGACGAGGCATCGCAAAACATCAGCCACACCACCCGGTAGCCCCCATGTAACACGCCGTGGTATTCGTATAGTTAATATGTTTGGTAACTCCTTCACGAATTTCTCCCATTCTCACTTAATAGTGTCCGGTAGTGTGCTATCCCAGCCAATTTTCTCCTTCCAGAGATGCTGCATAAGAATTTTGGCAGTAATAATTATCGGACTAAGCCATCCCATGGGATCAAACAGTCGTGCAATTGCTGATAGTAATTTCCTCTTTGTAGGTGAGCTCGTTGGTGGAACGACATTCAAAGCAAAACGGAACTCATCTTTCTTAGGACTCCAGTAGAGACCTAAAGTGCGAATAGTATCATTACCTTCTACGTGTAACAATCCGCTTGATTCTCGATGCTCAACTGGTATGTTCTCTAAGAGCTTTGGGCAATTACTCGCCCACTTCCTTAGTTCAAATGTACCACTACGAAGCATTCCAATCACTTGGTTCTTGACATCCTCCGTCTCTGCAATACTTTCGCCACCAGACAGTATGTCATCTACATACATTTGATGATTCACAACATTCACCGCCAGTGGATACTTCTCGCTTTCATCCATAGCTAATTGTTTCATAACTCTCATGGCTAAATAAGGTGCGGAGCTAGTTCCAAACATTACCGTTGTGCAGGCATATTCTGCCACATGATCACTAGTGTCCGGATTCCATAGAATACGTTGGTACTGCGCGTCGTCGGGTGGAACATTATTACATCTGTACACTTTTTCAACATCCGCCATAAATACCCATTTTAGCCCTCGACAATTGAGAATGATTCCTTGAAGATGTACGTGCAATTTTGGACCAATTGCTAGAATCTCATTAAGTGATTTCCCATTACTCGTCTTGCTCGATCCATCGAAGACAACTCGTACCTTCGTAGTTGATGACGATTCCTTTATGACTGGGTGATGCGGTAGGTAACAATGATCGACTCCCCCCAATGCAGGATTGCCCATCTTACTAGTCCGTGACGTCACACGTTCCATTTGACCCAGCTACAGATATTCATTTATCGTGCCAACATAAGCGTTCTTCAAACTCGCATCGCTCCGCAACCGTCAGTCCAGAGAATGTAATCGTTTTAACGCACCCTTATATGATTCTCCAATTACCATTGATTTGTCCAAGTAAGTAAGAAAAGGAAGACGAACAACATATTTCCCAGACGGCATTCGCATATGTGTCTTAACGAAGAAATCTTCGCACCAGTTATCCTCTACTGAAAGCCCACGTGGCTCTTCGTCGAATTGTTCTAGCTCCCAAAACGTACATAAAAATTGTTCAAGTATCTCATCAGCTTCCTTCTTACGGACCGTTATGGTGTAGGACGATCTCCTACCAGCTTCTTGATTCGTTTTCCCTGATACAATGTATCCCAAACGCGTATTTTGCGCCAGAGGCATACTACGTATTCCTCGATGCACTTCTAACATCAGCTCATCGTAGATATCATTTCCCAGCAAAATATCAACTCCTTGTGGACTGAAGAAGTTAGGATCGGCCAACGGTAAGTCCTTCAGATGAGTCGCCGTAAACGTAGCTGCTGAGCTGCATTCTCTGAAATGAACGAAACTTGTGAACCTTGATCCAAAAACGCTCTAAACTGTAAGGGATAGCCTTCTATCGACTCTACCCACACCGTTGCTGTTGGTAATAAAACCTCGTCTTTATGACTTACCGCAATTTCTGTTGTACTCTTTCCATTTAAAGCATTCGCAGATGCTGTTGGGATAACTCCCTTCTTTAGTGTGCCAAGCGATCTCTCGCCTCCCGACTTGTCTACATGAAGTAGTCCTTGACATTTTTCACAATTTACCGCACTGTCACATGCATCTATTCGGTGATTTGGTCTAAGGCATCTAAAACACAGTCGATGCCTCACCACACATGCCTTTCGTTCCGATAGCCTCATCTCCTGGAATATCTTGCATACTCCGATAAGGTGTCCATCCCCTTGACACACAATGCATAGGTCTGTCTCTCGAGTAACAAATGAAGTCTTTGTGTAGTTCTGGTTAACTCGTAACCCATGTACACTTGGTCTTGCATTCCGATGTCTATCCCGTGATAGAATTCCCTCGATATTACCTGCTGACGCCGTAATCATTGTTCTGTACTGTGTTTCAAGATACTGACTGAGCTCCTCAAAGCTCGGCAGATTCTGTGTTGAAGATATTGACCGCTCCCAATCCACTCTTAATTGATTCGGTAATCTCTTCAGCATGTAGTACACTAAAATTTCAGACTGTTGTCGCACATTCAAACCAGTCTTCTCCAATAAATTCACACATGAGCGGGAAGTTTGCACAAATCTTCTCAAACTTTCCGCATCTCCATATTTAATTGGTAATTGCTGGTCGAACACATCCATGTAATGCAAAAATAACACTCGCTTGTTATCATACAAATTCATCAAGTTTCACTTCCTCCAAAATTGATCCCATTTGTTCATGCACCGTCTGATGCAAACAAGACTCATCAAATGCATTCGACGCCGGCATTCTCCGATCCTTATGTCTCTGCAACTCATTTCGAATCTCAGCTACTCCCATGATGTAGGTTTCTTCGAAACAGTCTCTGATGTCTTTTTCAAAATATCGACCCTTTGTCTCGATACATCATCTCGTTCTTGCACCAGTTGGTGATGATTGCGCTGAAAATCTGCGTGAAGGTGGGCCAGCGAGTCCAATCTGGTTTCCAGATGACTCTCGGTATGTACCGATTCCTCCGATTTATACCGCGCCAATGACTTCTCCAGCGAAGTAAGTAATGTGATTTGCTCCGTAGTCAACGGTAACAGTTTTTCAGCCATAAGGAACACCTACCCGAACACATTAACGTTAAATTGTACTCACCCAAATCAGTCTATCCACTGGCAAATACACTCCAAATCCAATCGCCAAGATCAATCCTCCCGAGTTTCGGCACCAAAAATATGTTGGCTAACGGCTGCGCCCTTGCGGAGCCCCAAACTGCTCGCTTTGTATGATGCGGCCTTCGGATGATTTCCACCGAGGCGGCTTTGAGGCACTTGCGATTTGGCAGGAATAAAATTATCAGGGTAACTTCAAGATGCTTTATTTTCTTAACCTAAAAATAATATTACAATTGTCGGTGGGCACAGATGCAACCACATCGAACGAGATTAATTTCAAGAGTAAAATTGAAGTACAGCAAACCATGCTGTCTTTTACAAAATTCAAAGTTCTGGAAATTTCCATAGAAGAAGTAAGAAAGAAAAGAATTAAAGTAACGGAACTCCAAGTTTGTCTCTTCAAAGTAATTTGCGCTGTTCTTGGTCTCTCTCTCTCTTCGGTCGTTTTTCTCTTCAGCAAAGAGTGTCTTGATTCAGTTGTAGCCCAAACATGGATGCATAAACATATCGACGCATTTCCGCGAAAGTATCGTATGTATTTTTTTTCGAATTTGAGATTTTAAAGCAGAATTGTTGAAAAATGTATTTCTCACAAGTCTGCAAAAGATTGTAACTGAAAAAGCTTTCTTTATAAAAATAAATCAGTTTCAATTTGAATGTGGTTATTCGACATACGATACTTTCGCGAAAATGCGTCGATATGTATGTGGATGAAGAAAAAAATTGTATTTGGAAAATTGTAAAAGGAAGTTTGAATGGAATGGAAAAATCGCTGGACAAACACAAAAAGGATCGGGGAAGACCATACAAGTGTACATACAAGTGTATAAAACTGTGTACAGTACCACTTCAACCTTTCTGGTGTCAAGACGTGCTATAATTGTGCCGCTACGCAAACGAAACGCGATTAACGAACATCAAACACAAAAAGAACAAAAAAAAAAAACAACAAACTTTGAAAACTTTGAACATTAACAGCTGCAGTGGGCCCTAGCCCAAAAACAATAATCATTCAAGAACCACGTCATAAAACGAAACGACAACAACTCATACGAAAACATATCACCGTTTATTATCAAAAAACCATAGACTATACATGCGGAGGAGAAGTCGAAACGTTTAAAAAAAAACAAGAGACAGATGCCTTCTCATCAAAACCAAAAACAAATTGCAAGCTTTAAAACTACTTAATTTTACTCAGATGGCAAACATGGAATTTACAGCAACAGAACATCCGAAATCCAACATTAACTAAAAGCACAGAACGTGAGAGAAGTAAGCAAAATTTTGAAACGCCTACCAAACAACAAAACAACGACACCAGCACCAAAACATTAATAGAAACTGGACTTACCACACTAACGTTTGCAACACACAAACTGCCATAGTCAATTAAAATTGGCTACGAATCTGTTTGCTACGTTGCAAAAAAATGCCTTCGCTTTGGACACCCGACTACCATTTGCAAGAATATCACTGAAATGTGAAAAACTGCTTAGGACAAACGCATACCATCGAAGGAAAACTTTGCCAAAACCCACCAAACTGCAGCAACAATCGCGATATCAGCCATCAACACGTTAGGCAAAACGCAACTAAACTATAACCACCATCATCAGAAGCAACTCCGATACCACAACCAGAAAAACAACAACAAAAAACTGCATTAGAAAACATGCAAACCGATGGTAACATCTATACAGATCACAAACTTTATGCATAACAACCCACTGAAGACCCACTGAACACCTGAAAATAAAAATTTTTCCCAAAGACAAATCTAACAACCTTTTCACTAACTTTAAGCCCCCCAAATTAACAAGCTAAACTAAACCCTCCAACAAGAAACTAGAAAGAACAACAGCGATAGCGAATCTACTCAATTAAAATCACACACATATTCTAATTTAAAGTTTAAAGTAACACTTAATCCCTTTCCTTAATGCTAAATAATATATAAACAACTATAATGAACTATGTATTATAATTAAAAAAATATTCCCCACAAAGAAACACACCACTTTAACACACACATCGCAATTCCCGTCCCAATAAACTAAAGCCATACTGATTCACAAATCCATCCAACACACTTTAATAAACCAAGCCGCCCATTTTGAAACACTTGCAGTAGAAATCATATTAAAAACAAAGATTCACACTTCATCAATATATCCCTCATAATAACACCTTTTCACTTAAATGCCGACACGACAAAATTGAAACTCCAAACACCAACCAAATTATCCTAGTTGACTTCAACAGCTGGCATTACAGCTGGGGATTACCGCAAGATAACAGAAGAGACAGAATCCTATCCAAATTTTTCCAAAACGCAAACATTACAATACTCAACGACGGCCCCCCATACACTTCCCCACTCACAACACATTTACCTACATATCTTATCTCTTTGCTCTCCTAATCTCTTTATTCTCAGAACAACAACCAATCAATTTTTCTCGAACATTTTATAAAATAAAAGAAGCTGACTGGCCATTATTTTCTAATCTTACTGACAGTACAAACCAGCACATTCCCAAAAACCCAAACATCAAAAAAAAAATCAGCAAACACAACAAAAATAATTTTACAAGCCGCCCATCACACCATACCCCAAACTTACCCACAGCATTTCAGCAAGAACACTTCTTGGAGGAGCAAAACCTTGAGTGAGCTTCGAGCCCAGAAATTCAAAACTTGGCAGGAATTTAGACGCTATAGCAATGTCGACAATCTGTTAAAATACAAACGAGACAATGCGCTTTCGAAGGGAGCTCAAAATTTCAAAAATCAACTCCACAACAGATCTGGTCTAATAATAGAAGTTCTATCTGCACTACACTCCCTCAAAGGAACAACGCCAGGCCTAAACCGTATATCTTACCCTATGATTTAAAACACCTCTTACTCAGTTAAAACCCGAATCCCAAACCTTTTTGAACAATATTTCCAACAACTTTATTCCTCCATCTTACAAAACTAGCCTAGTCATCCCTATCCTTAAACCCCTAACCTAAGTCAACAAAACAGTAATAACCAATTAAAGACCAATCTCACTGAACTGTTGTTTATCAAAAACATTGGAAAAAATTATAGCCAAACGTCTTTGGTGGTTTGGATCAAAAAACAATCTCATTCACCCCAACCAATCCGTTTCATCTGCTTCTGGCAGATCATTTCATAACCAAATCCTTGAGAACCAAAAAGTACACTTCTATCATCGCCCTTGATTTTTCAAAGGCTTTCGATAGAGTAGGAGTGCACACTATTGTCGACCAGCTAATTAACTGGAAAGTAGGCCCAAAAATCATAAACTTCGTCCGTAACTTCATGTCCAATAGGAAAATTCAAATCAAAATTAAAAACTTTTTAACGGCATTCCCAAAGGATCACCAATTTCGGTCATCCCTTTCCTTATTGCTTACAATAAACTAGCAAACACTATCAGTTTGCAAAAAGAAATACAATTCAGTGCCTATGCAAAAGATTTCTTCATAATTATCACCCCCAAAAAACAAAAAAATCCAAACTCTAAATCTGGACAACCTCTTCTTAAATATTCAGGAATGGTGGTTATATTCAGAAGCAGTATTATCACTAGAAAAATGCCAACATCTTCATATTTGCCGAAAACAGAACTGTGTTTGCAGCATATCATGCAACCGCATCCAAATCCCCCTAGTCTTAGAACTTAAATTCTTAGGACTAACAATTAACAACAAATACAGATGGGACTCACACATAACGCATATCCTACCAACACTAAACTCAATATCTGCTCTTCTCCGCTCACTGCTGTTCACCCGGTGGCGTGAATAGTATCGTTTTCTAGGGTTCTTTTGTTTGTCGTCTTAGATCCCTTTTACTCTTGCTGCTGCCAAGAGCTTCTTTGCTTCCATCTTGGTGGTATAAATGGAGGAATTGCTAATGTGGCGATATTTATATTCTGGAACGACTCCTTGTTTTTCACGTCTTCGCATGCTTTTGATTTACTCGCTACTGTTTTCGTTTTGAGACTTTTGGCTTTATTTGGCTCCAGTCTATTTATTTTGTCCTTACAGTCTAGGTCAGCCTCGTTGTTGTCCATCCTTTTGCTTAGCTGTTTCCTCATTTCCTCCACGGTGCCGGCCATATCGACCCTGATCCTTTGGCTCGTCTGTACCAGATTCTCCTTCTTCATGTGGTAAATCCATCAGTTTCCCATTTTGATTTCTATTTACAAGCTTTTTTTGTCTAAACTTCACCAGTATAGCATGTTGGCTAAAGTCCTAACGATCTTTTCTCGTCCTTCGAGATATTCTCGATATCTCTTAGGGCTAGGTTGCGCGCAACAAAATTTATTTTGTGACCCGGTAAATTTAGAATTCGTGTTAATTGTAAATTGATTTTTATGCTTGTGTTTATTGTATATTTTGTGGGCTCGGGTAGGTACAACTAGTTTTTCTAGATAAGTCATCTTTGGCAGCGTTGAGTGTATATCGCGGGTCCCTCGTTCCTCGCTCCGAGTTTCTTCTTGTTCTCCTGTTGTTTGTTCCATGAGGCTCTTGATCATGATGTGCAGCTTGTAATTTCACTTGTATTTTCACCCAAGCACCTTCGTTGCTTCTTTGAGATGGTCTTTGCGTGGTCACTGAACACTAGGATAGATCCCGTTGTCGTTGCTTCGCCGCAGGATTTTCCTCAGCGGGTGGTCTTTTGGGATATATAGATCTTGGAATTTGGCAGTAGGATATATCCTCGTGCCTTACAATAAACTCTGGACTGTCCTGGAGCCGCTTGACGTTTTTTAGTCCTGTTTCGAGGACTTATTGTTGTCTGACAAACTTGAAAGGTTACTCGTAAGGCCTTCTCAGTTCTTAGACTTTTATCTTATTCCCAGGGCTTGTTTTGCTTGATAAGTGTTTTAAAGTTACTCTTCAGGACTTAAGAAACTTGTTTCTTGATCACGACTTGGAGTCTTGATGGAGTCTTGGAGTCTGAATGGCCTCAAGAATCGATTGGTGTAATACCGCTATACAGCTGGTACTTTTCCACCGGCCCATCGCTTTCACACACGCTTTCCCTTGTTGCCATGCCGCAAATCCATGGCGCAGCTGCATACGCTTTCTTTATGGCTGCGCTCCCATCAGTTTCTTGCCATTGATGCTCTGCATTGCCTCCATAGCGCCTTTGTTGTGCGGGCATCCGTCACTTTCTTTTCATTTCTTGACGCTTGACCTGATCCACTCGTCATACCAGCTTTGCCTTGTGGATGCTCTCTCCAAATTAGTTTACATGATCATTCGTTTAATTAGTTATTACCCTATTTGTATCCCAATAAGACACATACAATTTATTTCCAAAAATCTAGAGGGCTTCTCCAACGACTAACCCTCCCTCTTCGACTTATATATTTCCCTGGTTGCTCCCACAACTTGCCCAACGCTGCTATCATGTCTCGCGCTCCCGCTCCACGATTGACAAGCATAGCCCTCAATTCATTTCGTACAGGGTACCCTTCACCTCCGCTCCCGTCTCTTGGGCTTGCTTGACCACCACTTTCCCCCTCTCGGGCGTCTCGGTTTTTGCCTCTCCCGACTGACATTCGTTCGTTTATCGTCTGCTTACTTTTAGTAAATTATTCAACTAGGTAGAATAAGTTTACATTTATAAAAAGAGACAAAGAGAGAGAGAGCACCAGACTGGCGCCAGTAAATTCCAGAAAAACTAATAAAATACAAGAACGAAGGCATTGTAAAAAGTGCAAGTTAATTTATAAGACTTGAAGTAGGAGAAAACATAGGAATGTGAATGAAGTGACAATTGGCTCCTCAATACTAACAGTATATAAAAATCGTATAAAATCAGAATTTATGGTCAAAAAATTTATGTTTAAAATTTTTTGTCGCCACGGTATAGGAGCGTCTGACAAAATAGTTGAAGTGATAACAGATTTTCAACCACCTAAAAAGCACAGCTGTTTTTTTTTTATTCTTGAATTATGTTCGTTCTTTTGCAGAATTCTGAATGATGAAATTAGAGAGGAATTCCGTCTGATTTTTTTTTTTTTAGCTAAACCGATCTTGATCTTTTTAAGAACGGAAATGAGTTTTTTTTTTTTCAAAAAGCGAAGCGAATTGGTTTTTAATTCTCAAAGAAAAATGTAAGAATGCACCAGAAATAGCAATTTACGATTGCAAGGATTTAGGTCGAATTGCATCGCAATACCAGTGCATTAGGATTTTGAGCAATCACTTAAAAAAGCAAAGCTCTTCAAAGTTTTCTTTGTTTGTTTTTTTTTTTTTAAAATTCTTAATGATGAAAGCAGATTGGAATTTCGCCGTTCTGTTATATGTTATATGATCTTTTGAAAAACGGAAAAAAATTGCACCAGTGATAACAATTTATGATTGCAAGGATTTGTGTAGAAGTGCATCAAAATGACAGTGCACTAGGGTTCGGAGCAGTATTAGAACCTATGATTAAGGATTGATTGATAGGGCCGGAAGTAAAATGCAAAATGGAAACGCTTTAAGCCGATATTAAAATATTATAGTGTTTAAAGATAACTTAATATTTGCCAATTCAAAACATAAGATATTTATTAGAAAAGGCTAAACACAAACTGTATGAGATGAGAAACGGCTTGATTTATAGCAAAACAAATGATGGTAGACTTCTCTTTCATGTTCCAGAAACTATGGCCAACCATGAAACAGCATATTATCACACCAAAATGGGACATGTACATACATGGGTAGATTTAGATTTATAGATTTAATAAATAAAAGTTACTAGTTTTTAAACCTTACTAATAAGTTTATTGAAAACTGTTTTAAATGTAATGCATTTTCTCCAAATCTGGAAAAGCACAAGGTTGCGTACATTGAATCCCTAAAAGCAAAACAAGAAAATAGTGAGCGACAAAAATTTGGTGAAATGAATGCGGTATATACAAATAAAAACTGTAAGCAAAAACACACGAAGCAAATGCAGAGAAAAACACGCTAATGTCATGATCTGGCTTGCGGTCACTCTCACAATCAAAACCAATGTAAAAAAGTGTCATAGAACGCATTTTAATGCGTTTGGTCATAATCAAACCCCAGTGATACGGGAGTTGCAAATAACTGCAATAGTTGGCAATGTTGAGTCAAAACTCAGCCAATACCCTATGCGCTCTCAATCTTCAAAGAAGAAGCTCGACATTTTGAAGGTGCAGGTATTTCGACTCAAATTAAGATTAGCACTTGAGCATCGTCCATAATACCAGATGGTGCAATACGGATCATTGGGGATTTTAAACAGGGTGTCAATTCTCAGTTATATATTGAGTAATATCCCTTGGCAACACGTGAATCGTGGTCTCATGGTTTACGCCATGATAAATTCTTTTCTACGATCGATTTAAAAGTATATCTACAAATGCAGTTCAATTATGGAACTCAGCACCAACCATATGTAATCGCGGCCCAGCTCCATTTTAACGGTAGAACAGCTTTTGAGTGGCATAGTAGATTGTGGAAATTATCTCGATGACATAATTGTCTCAATGTCAACAATCGAGCAGCACTAAGCCCGCGTCGAACAAATGTTATTATTAGCATTATTCAGGAGAATAGTATTAAATGCAAAAGAGAAAAATTGATTGAAGAAATCGAATACTTAGACAAAGAATCTCTTTTAGGCAGATATAGCAGATATATATAGAATACTTCCTAATACATACGGTATTAAAGTTGTAAAGGAGCCTGTTGTATGTTGTATGCCAAATGAGCATATGCCCACAGTATTGTAGAGTATACAATATAACAAGTGGTCATATGCTCAACATTAAAGTAAGAGTAACATACCAACACTTTGTTGCAATGTTTCTGCACCCATTCATAATAGTAATATGATCCGCCACTTATGCGGACTGGCCGCTGAGCGTGGGATCGCTAGCATAAGCACTTTTGACTATGTACCCTCAGTACATATATGCTAATACGTACAAACATATATACTGCAACACACTCTCTCTCTCTGCCAGCGCCCTAATCGGCAGAGTGTATTCAATACATATAAAATGTATAGGCTAAGACCAAGACATGAATAAACTGTGCATTCATTCTGGATGACTGCTCGAACAGAACAGTTGCGTTTTAATTTAATTGAAAACGGATTTATAAAAGGAAACTTAATGCGCACATAACAAGCCACCCAATAACCTAGCACAACTAGAGGAGTTCACGGGCAAAGTGAACTATTAGGCTAATTTCCAAATTAGTTTGCTGGTTCTTATTTAATTAGAAACAGATTTATTTAACTCCATGTGATGTTTTCTGTTGGCCAATAAGCAATTAACTAAACAACAAAAATTATTAATTCACAATGACGCTTGATATTGCATCAGCAAAAAAAAGTGTCACCATGTATCATGAATCATTAAAATTTTAATTGAGCATGACAGAATTCAGCAACCGTTTTTCAACATACAGGCGGGTCTTGAAGCAAGTATTCTGAAACAGCCAGGGGAGCCACCTTGGTTATGGGACGGGTCATCTCTCCTGTAGCTGTCTTTACGTAAGGGCTCGTACTAAACCAACTAGACAGACTAGATGATGCGTGCCAGTATCCATGCCGCGGGAGGCATGGTCATCAGGCTTCAGATTTGATTAATTTATCAACCATTTTAGCTTCTGATGTAGCGACGTAAGGTACTCCAGATGCCACTGTTTACAAAAGCCTAGCAATATCGCCTGAGATTTGTGCCAGTAATCCAATCGGTTTGCTGGCACTTGATCTAAATATCCATCTGGTACTCTTAAGTGGCACACACTCGATGTAAATGATGATTCACAGAGCGCACAGCCGGTATGAACATTTATTTGATGCCTTCGATCAATAACGCCTCTGCCATATTGTCGTTGTGCAGCTAAGATTGCACTAATTGCTTCAACGAACTTCGATTGGCTTCCACAAAGCTACGACCTTTGCCGCTGAATAACGATGTCTCGCCGTTAAATAAAACGTCTGCAAGTGCAGAGCCGTATTGTGCTATTTTCAAGTGCGGTCGCAGAGTACAATCTCTGGAAACTAGACTTTAGGACGGGTCGGCAAAAAACTGGCCACTCACCTGTAGTACGAACAGCTGCCTAGTTGGCTGCGCTTATTGTGCTGGAGAAATTAATTCCATTATTTTCCTTCAGACGTAACTTGGTGGCCATACCAGGAGGTTCGGCCGTAACCGGAGGGTCTGCGGAGGAGTTGACTATATCTCGCGCTTTCTCCTGTGTGTGAAATTCCATGAACTTCCATATTTGTCCACTTTCCCTTTTCGTTCGACTTCTCAGCGTTTGTTACTTTGCCGATTGTAATTAATCGGCTAGTGTTGAAAACTGTCAATAGATAATAGAGCCGATAAACCATCTGACGGTTTATAATAAGCTCACAAGCAGCAATCAAAGATCGTGCCCAAACGGAACCAATCTTTTAGCCAACGGAAAAGAGATCGCCATGATACCACCACTGATACTCCACTCTGCCCCACCAGCCGTTCGTGGAGGACTCGTTTCTCCTGGTAACGGTGAAGAGACACCCAAACGGGCGAGGGAATTAAGCCCTGATACCGAAAGTGAAACCGTACCAAAAAGGTAAAAGTGCCGTCGCAGTCACTTAACACGCTGATGATCGAACTTGGCAGAGTTCTTCACGAGATTATAGATATTTCGGTTAATAAAAAGGCTCGTCCGACGCGCAACACAAACCAATGTTTGAAGGAGTCACTCCTTAAGATGAAATCCATTGACTTACATGTACTGAAGCACATGCAGGAACAACCGGACAATGCCCAACATGCTCGACGCGCAACATTGCCGCCAAAAACACCGAAGATGATGCAAAAAATAAATGACAGGCAGAGGAAAAACAAGCCACCAAACCAGGAGCGAACTCCAAGGAACCGGAGCAACCAAAACCAATGAGGAGAGGTTAAAAGCAAGCCAAGAACCGTTGAAAAAAAGTGCCCGGACATCTTGTTGAAATGCTATGTGTTTGCAATTCGCGAATTACGCAATGGTACTTAAGTCAGTCCACACAGACGCCGGAATCCGCCGGGGAACTGCTTCTACAGCTGACCAAACAAGGAAACAAAACAACTGGCAAACTGCAGCAGGCAGCGAAATAGACATTGCTGATGTCAAGGCTATCAGCGATCAACCCATGATGGAAACAAAACATCTCGCATAATTTCACACTGTAGCCACTCCATTTCCGTTCATGCCGACTAGGAACTTAGCAACGAGCGGATCGCCATCTGCACCAATATTGACAAATGTTGGTGATGGAAGCAGAGAAGAATATAAATATAAATAAAGACTCGAGCCCGGACGGGGTCCCAGCGCTGGTAACCAAACTGCTAGTTTGCAAATATACGTCTACGTTTGTAGAGCTATTTAACAATTCCATGCTGCAACGGGAAAAGGGTGGAAGCTACAATGGTTGGTCCTGCTTCCCAATGGAGATAAATTAGATGGCCCATCAGCTTACATACCCCGGTGTATGCTGGATGTGACTGAAGGAAGAACTGAAACAACGTTATGGATTGTCGACTGGCAATTTGAATTCCGTAGGAAGCGCAGCACTATCAACGCCATCACTTCGGTGGTGGAGCGGTTAAAGCGATCGTGAGACAATGATGGAGATTCGGCAGCAAAAAATACTGCCTTATATCGACTTAGGATGTTCGAAATGTATTTAATTCGGCCAGCTGGGATAAGTTAATGATCTCTAGAGTGCTTAAACATATCGTGTGCTTCTCTACGATACGGCAGCTGGACCACGAAAACACATCGTCACAGGCGGAGTACCTCAAGGATCGGTGATCGGACTAACATTGTCGAATGTTATGTATCACACTGCCCTACGACTGGATATGACGTACACTTGTATAGTGGGCTTGCGGATGACATTGCCATAGTCACTGCGGCCATTCAACCAGCCCAACACAAAACAGAGGCCGTGCTCATAAGCGGCAGGAAAAAAGTGGGATCAGACTCGAACAGATTGAAGTCGCCGGATGCTCTATCGCATCGAAGCCTGCAATTAAATACCTTATAATGGAGCAATGCAATATACCGCAGATAACGCTGCTACGACCACAGCAGCTATAACTCGATTATGGCTAGCGTCGGTGGCCCCAAACAACGGAGCAGGTGGTTTATCTCGACGGTGGTACGGTCCATCATATTACATGCCGTTGCCATATGGGCACCATCGATGACATCTACCATCTTTAGCCTACAGCTAGCGTCATACCGGACATACCGTTTAGAACAGTCTCCAAAGATGCCGCACTGGTGCTGTCTGATATGGCCCCCCTCATGGCTGACGAGGCTAGAAATAGAGATCCGCCGCCAAGCTTCGAGTGTTTTGTCGCGCATGAATCCTAAGACATATGCCGCAATAAACACAAGTCTTGGCCAAGAAAACACTACCGATTAGTTCCTCGAGTAAAGCAGACTTGTTCATGGTTTCGGCGAGAGTAACTAAAACTGTAGTTTTCAACTCCTTTGGTACTCATCATCTGAAATGAAGCAAGATATTTGTTTTGTTAGTTTAATTCAAATGTCTCTAAGCTAGCCAGTCGGGCAAGAAAACACTACCGATTAGTTCCTCGAGTGAAGCAGACTTGCTCATGGTTTCGATGAGAGTAACTAAAACTGTATTTTCAACTCGTTTGATACTCGTCATCTGAAATGAAGCAAGATATTTGTCTATAAGTTTTGTTAGTTAACTTGACACGTCTCTAAGCCAGCCAGCCAGTCGGTACTCTTCCACCAGAGAGTTGACTTGAGTTAACCAGCAGCATTCCTCGGGAAATGCAATCTGCGACATAATGAGTCCCTTGGTATTATATACATTGTCGAATGGGTCAGTTATGTCAACAGGATTTTCGAATCACACCAACCATTCATTGTGATTTCCAGATCCTTTCAAGTTAAAGTGATTGATGCGAAAGGCCGAATGAGCAGGAGTGATGCGTGATAGTTATTGTGTTTTTGAACTTTATGTGCACTTTCTCAACTTTATACCAAATGTTAAGATGTCAGACTCTGGATCGTAATCTATTTCCAATACATTGACAAAGAAAGCATCCCAATCACACTGGTGGACAAGTTCTGCTCGAGTTGAGTTGATCTTCATTGTTTGTTCCGGTCAGGACACAGGCAAATCATTAATTAACCTTGCAGTTTATCATTTAGAAGTCACTTGAGATACTGAAATTTCTAAGCATTATCCAAATTTACCCTCTTGTGAGTGGTATTCTCGAATAAATCCTTAAATGCTCACCACTATACGTAGTAGCCACCAAATGGCTGGATGTACAATTTTGGCAACAGGTAGCCCCACTTACTGTCATGCTTTCATAGAACCCCCGTTTAAGCTCCATCTGCTTGTATAACATCTGCGATACTATTTCATTGGTTCCCCGTTGTTGGATTAACCGAGATTGGTTCTTTAAAATGCAGGTGTGCGGTTAAGTAGTGGATTGACCAAACTCCCCCCACTCGGTGTCGAGTTTTCTCATCATAGTATCCACCGTATCCGGTCAAAATTACTCAACATTCTTATCTACTAAATTAACTGCGCAGAACACCAATTGGCGCTGCATTTTCACATATATCTGACGGCACGGAAAGGCTTATATCATTCGTATCGAAAACCTTGAATAACCATAAAGTCTATTATAGCCAAACTGAAACCTGTTGAGTCAATTGTATTCGGAGTATACGGAGTATGACGGATCATAAGCAACTGCTAACAATTTTTACTGACACCCAATCGTATATCACCACCGAATAACGCAGATATAATAAAAAAGCATCTAAACAAAGACTATAGTTTACAGAAGGTTTACAATTTCATTTCGACTTTTTGGCTATTAAAACTTCTCTTAAGTGCAAACTCTTGAGTAAACATTTTGAGCAGCCAAACAAATCTAAACAACAGCAGAAAACCAAGTATCAACTTAATCAGAAAGTATTCCCTCCAAGAAATGCAAGGGGAGGAAAATAAATAAAATTCGTATATCAACTGGGTTTCTTCAGCGTCTTGTCAACCAATTGAAGCCAAGATCGAACTTAGACACCAGCCACAAAAATGATTATTCAACGGGTTTTTCTTTGTATCCAGAGCTTAAACCTACAAACCAAGAAGAATAACCATCTTCTACTCCCCGGATGGTTATTTCCAGTAATGACCCAACCAATCAGCCAGTTGTTTAATGACGTCCTCGCTTACGTTCAACCATTTTGATCAGAAGCAGCACTAGAGCTAGAAACGAAGTTAGCCGCTATCAACCTACTGACTTTAGACAACCTAAAAACTTTTGTAATTTAAGAAAGGGTATTTATTAAATATTGTCAAACCAAACTAATATCAAAAGGTATTCTTCTTCTTCAAGGCGCTAAAACTGGTGGCCCGTCTCCAGCCTGGAAAGTTTGCAGAAGTGTTCATTGGCATTTTTTCAGACATTTGGAAACCGCCGAACCTGGTCCTTCCGCACAAGCCGAACGAGCCAGTCGAGGACCCATCAGCATACAGGCCGATCTGCCTTTTCGACTCGATCTGAAAACTTTTTGAAAAACTGCTGGTGCAGAGAGTTGAGCACTCTGGCAAACTCTTACCGATGCAGTTATGGTTTAGACGCGCAAAGTCCACAATCGAATCACTACAAACGGTAGTTTACATAGCTGGTAATGCCATCGCTGGCCAGCGATGGAAGTGCGGCAAGAAGGAATACTGCTTGGTCAGCACCTTTGATGAGAAACGCCTTCCACACTGCAATCTGAAGCCAGATCTTTTGCTCTCTTCGGGAGTTTCCCACTACAAGACCAAAAGTGGCTGGCGCACACATTTCGTCAAAGGAGGAGTCCCGCAAGGGTCTGTTCTGGTCCCATTCCTAAATGTATTGAGATCTATAATGCTATATGCAGCAAAAATCATATCATCGAGGGCTCGAATCCGACTAAAAACTGGGAGCCATACGAATGTGTCGAGGTTTTCGAACAATTTCCGACAAGGCTGTATTGGTCATAGCTGGACTGACCGCTATCGATTTTCTGGCGAAGAAGACTCAGTTCATCTACAACAGAAGGTAAACCAGCGGATGGACGCCACTGGCAAAACATAAGGCTAAAAGAGCAGCCAGAAGAGCGAGCTTGGAAGACTGGCAAGCAAGTAAGGTATCTACAATTTTTACCTCCATACTATTCTTTTCCCTTTTCTACCCTTTCCACACTACTCTCTTCTACCTTTCGTCAACATTGTTACACTCATGGAATAGAATAGATGGTTGGAATCAGAGCAGAAGATCCTAAAAGGTTCATGTACGGCATAGTTAGTTGAACAAGGACTAAGGGTTAAAGGTATAATAGGATGTCTACTCCGTCTCCGTACATGGTAACGACATATTAAACAGAGCCAACAACTCAGGCGTGTGAATATATTCATTTATAAGCATGATTCTACGGTTAATTAAGAAAGGACGGTTAATCAAAAGAATTCAACTAGTATACGAAGGCACATTGACATTGCGATCCAAGCTGTAACTACGAAATAGCAAGAACTGCCTTGGAACAGATTTCAGTCTGGTCTGGGGCAACTCATATTGAGATGACCAAATGCAGGATCCATACTCTAAAATAGAACAGACAAGTGAAGTAAAAATAACCTTAGTTGTATAAGCATCGGCAAATTCTTTTGGTCATTTTTTAACGAAACCGAGAACACCCATTGCCTTGCGACCGGTGTGGAAATATGGGTGTTAAAGGTAAACGTATAACAGTAAGGTCCAAAGGCACGTCCGATATCATATGATACTATTAAGAGGTTTAAAGGGACTATTGCTTATCAAACAAGTGATCTATTGAGGAGAGTTACGGTGAAATATACTACATGTGGTAGTTTAGCAGGAAAGACGGTCACACTTGCTCTCTGTAACGAACACGCGGGTGTCGGAGTGCACTCTCTGTCTTTCTAACAAGTGGCTCGGCTGAGCTCAGGGAAAATGGGGGGGTTCTTCTGCTCTCCCAAAACATGCGCTACATAAATAAAACGAAGACAGAGATAAGGAATGAAAGACTACACCTAAATAGAGATCTTTGTGCAGAGGTAATGGATGTTATTTGAAGGACCTAGATGTCATGGCCCTCTCTTTACCCACCCAACCTTGTAAAACCTAAGAAACCTCGGTATTACCCATATTGTGGCTGTTAAATCTCTTACGTCTGGTGTCCAAATAAATTAAATCAGCAATTCATCATTGCATACATATATTCAATTCAAAGAAAAAATGGCATATGCCTTTAAGATAGGAAGTTAACATCGGATTTCGTATCCACTTATATAATCATAGTATTAACAATAATTTCAAATATATTTAAATCCTAATTAATTCGGTGATGAGTAACGTACAAAAATGTTTGGGCAGATTTATAAGTCTGAAGTTGATTTAAACTAAATTTTACGTTATGCATTTATTTCACTTTCAAAAAAAGATTTTCTGCGGCTATGCCATACTTACAGTTGTGTGGGATTTATTATTTCCCCGTTTATTTAATTCAATATTATACGGATGTGTTTCCGTGGTTAGTCTTATTATTAACAATGTTTCTTTGTGTTAAGAATACATATATTTATTTATTATAATAATGGCCTCAGTGATGAATTTGGGTGCGCGATGTGATCGAGGCGAGAGTACGATTGCGAGTGCTTTTTTGAATCAACCCTTCTGCATTATTTGCTAATGAGTGAGTCGACCAGATAGGTACGGCCGCTGCGTGTAGTTCTGTCTCGCTCACTAGCTACTTCACGATTGCTATGATTATTATGCCCGCCTGACACTTCATTTCCTACAGTTGTATGGTCCAATCCAGTCAGCAGGCCTGATGATGGGTGGAGCACTAGCACTGTTAAAATTATTAAGAGTGGTGGCACCGAAATATAACTTGCTTCTGATTACCAACAAGAATAACTTTTAACACCTGCTATATAGAAAGTTAATTATAAATTGGAAGCTTATAAATTTTAACACATGTTTATACGATACTTATTAAAAAAAAAAAAGAACGGCTGGTTGAAGGCCAACTTCGTGCTGGGGGCGAGGTTAGGGTTCCTCAACGATGGGTTTGGAGTCTGCGACAACGTCTTCCACTAGGAATCTCCAGTAATGGTGGTGCGGAGCTATCCCGTGTCCTAGCTCTCCAAAAATGTTTCCGCTGGTCAGGTCAAGAACCGGGTCGACATTTATTTGGTCGCATTCCCAAACTTGAAACCATGGATGGGGTCGTCGTCTGGCGCTGGTCGCTCTGGCCTTATAATGGCTATCACTATGGGTACGCGCTTGCATTTAAGAAAGGCAAGACCGCGTTGGCAGTGGCGAGTTTATTTTATTAATGTTCCTTTATTATAGTTGAAACTTGAGAAAGAGGCGTGGACGTAGGTAATCTCTACGAGGGGTACGGAGTATTGCGTAACTCCACGTGCATTTCTTGCACTTGCGATTTTTCTTTCGCTTTCTCCCTCCTCTTATTCGCACGACTGCACTCTCGCTCAGACCATTCTAGACTCCCCGCACACTATTCAAGCTCATTCTTTTGCTATGAGCTTTTCTTTGGAAGTGGATCGTGTAAGCTTGGTTCCAAAAAAAAGCTCAAGGTCAATTCGCCATTGAAATAGTGTATGTCAAATAAGTTCGTCTAAATACCAGATTTATAAAATTTAATGTTTGAAACAGCGCACCCTTACTACTCTTCGATCCCGGTATTTTTTAATCACTCTCTGAGAGAGAGGTAAGTTTAGCGCGACTGACGTGTGAATCAGCGTTGAGGAGAGTAGGACAGATATTGAGAGATAATTTGGAATGCCAACGAGAAGTTTGTGAGATACGCCAATGAGAAGGCCATGCTGTCAGACGCTATCTGCATCGGTAAAGATACATTTAATTTTACTTGATCATAAATATTACGGATTAAATAAGAATCCACATTTGTCATATGGAAAAGTCAAGTGTTTTGTTCTCAAAAGTGCAAAAAAAGTATTCTTTCATTCAACAGTCGTTGATAATTTTGGAGTAATTTTGGGAAGTAATTTTTGGGAAGAGATTTTATGAAAGCATGTAATATTAAGTTAGACTTGAAGCCTTGAAAATGGTTACACTTGAAATAAAAGAAGGAGTTTGATTCCTTGTCATTGCAGAGATGTCACACAGATTTGCAAATAGCTAGTAATATAAAGGTTGAGAGTACTGTTGTTGAGTAAGTCAATGAAGGAGTTAGATCTGATACGAAATTTGAAGAGAGAAAAGAAATAGCTAATGTCCAATTTTTAAGAATAGAATAGAATTTGAATTATTAAATATCGAATGTTCAACACTGGCGTTGATTGCAAAATATGTGAAAGATTGGATTTTAAAGTCCGGAGGAAGTTTGAGCAATTCTTTGAGAGTGCATATTTGGCAGCACAAAGGCTTGAATTGCCTGATGTAAAATGTGAAATTAATCTCAACTTGGAGGGATCGAAGGCATGTAGTTGTGCGCATATAAGATGGTCATATTCTGAGAAAGCGAAATTGCGTGCGATGTTGGACGGGTACATGGAGAAGAAGATCATTCGCCCTAGTGAGTCGGAGTATGCATCGCCCATTGTGTTAGTGCCTAAGAAAGCTGGCGAGTAAGGGTGTGCATTGATGTTAGGAGATTGAACAAAGTTTTGTTTAATGATAACTACCCTATACCACTGATAGACGATTTAAACTTGGAGATAAACAATTTTTTTCAAAATATTATCTAAAAGATGGCTATTTTCACGTGCTCATGAAAGAAAACTCAGTGAGATATGCATCTTTCGTCACTCCGTTAGGTCAGTTTGAGTTCCTCAGGATGCCAATGGGTCTGAAAAACTCCTCATCAGTGTTTCAAAGATTTGTGAATAAAATTTTTACAGATATGATTAGAGATAGTAAAAAGATGATGTATCAAGACGATATCATGGTAGCCAGTAGAGCGGCCGAAGAGCATCTAGATAGAATGAAACAAGTTTTCAGAAGGATAATCAGAAACAATCTGGAATTGCGTATAGATAAGTGTGAATTGTTTCAGTCAAGCATTAAATACTTTGGGTTTCCCATATCGGAAGCCGGCATTAGAGCCGATGATAAGGGCGAAGAGGCGGTTAAGCCATACCAACAAACGTTCACACAGAAAGAAGTTCCTTGGGATTGGCTTCTTATTTTGGTCGTTTTATTAGAAAATTTTTGGTTAATTGCGAAACCACTCTATGACCTTGAAGAAAGATAAGGTGTTTAAATTTGGAAAGGAAAAGCTGGATTGTATTTTGTTGCTCAAAGATAATTTAGTAGAAGCGCCTGTATTGGCAAAATATAACCCTAAGGACGAAGTAGAGCTGCATTGTGATGTGAGCGCGTTAGGCTTTAGAGCAATGCTAATGCAAAGGAAAGAAAACAAAAAACTGCACCGTGTTGTTTATACCATACACCCATAGGGCGAAATGGTATATTAAAGTCCCCAAAATGTATGTAACAGGCAGAAGGAAGCTTTTTTGACCCTATAAAGTATATATGTATATTCTTGATCAGCATTAACAGCCGAGTCGATCTAGCCATGTCCGTCTGTCCGTCTGAATGAACGCCTAGATCTCGGAGGCCATAAGAGATAGAGCCACCAAATTTAGTATGTAGGCTCGTGCCTTTCCGCCCCCGCAATTTAAACCAGATGGCCGGGGCTAACTTCGAACTCGTCAAAGTTTGTATACTCCTGCAAATCTTTTGAACTCGTCTCGTCGTGCTGATCAAGAATATATATACTTTATATGGTCGGAGATGCTTCCTTCTATGCGTTGCACACTTCTTACCAAAATTAATATACCCTTTTTGCAAGGGTATAAAAAAGTGCTTATCTCAAAAACTATTATAGCGAGAGATACCATATTTGGTATGCATATTTGCTTAGTAAATGCGCACATGTTCTATGTGTAAAGATTTTCCCACGCACGTATGCTTGAGTGAGCGAGATACTAAGATATGCTTGTAAAAAGCATGTGAACAGAATTTTTTACAAATATGTAAATGCATTTGTTATTATAAAATTTAAAGTATTGTTTTACTGGTGTATGGTATATATAAGTCGGCGAGACTACTTACTTACTTCATTTTTTCTCAAAACGGACGCACGTAGATTCAAAATACCACAGTTTCGAATTAGAGACCTTGGGTATAGTATACGCAGATTGCAGATTATAATTCGCTCTCTCTCAATTATGATTATAAAGTAGTGTACGAACATTCTTGTTGTAGATACAAATAGTTTTGTTATAAGCCAGCTCAGGGACGAAAAGTTGCAGGAAGTGAAAAGAAAGTTGGAATTCACTGAGGATAAGTTACTTGAAATCAGATACGGAATAATTTATAGGAAAACTAATGACGGAAGGTTATAGGTGTACAGAAGGAAATGGAAGAGTCACTGCTTTTCAAGTATTATAACGAACTAGGTCATATCGGCAGATTTAAAGTAATGGATGCCTTTTCGAAAACGTATTTGTTTTTTTACATAAAGGACAAATTTGTGAAATACATTAGCAATTGATTAAAGTGTGTTGCGTATTCACCAAAGTTTGGGATAAGGGAAGGAATATTGCACAGTATTCCTAAAGGAAATCGACTCTTTGAACTAATTCAATTTGATCATTGTGATCCTATAGCATCAGGCACAATCAACAAGCACTCGTTTGTTATTATTGAAGTTTTTACCAAATTTGTCAGGCTGTATCATGCCCTATAGTAGACCGTTTTCCATAATATTGGATAGAGGAAGCCGTTTCATGTCATCAGATTTCGAGATATTTGTAAATCAGAATAACATAAAACACATTAAGATTGCCACAGGGTCCCCCCAAGAAAATGGCACAATTGAGAGGGTGAATCGTACCCTGATACCTATGCTTGCTTAAATTTCGGAACCTGAGAAGGGTATATACTGGGATTTAATAGTTGCCAATGTTGAACATTGTTAAATTAACACACTTCATAAAAGCATTAAGCACTTACCGAGTAGAATGCTCTTTGGAGTAGAGCAAAAAGGCAAAGTCGGCGATGAGTTAAGAGAAGAGCTAGAGCAGTTAGGAATAGTGAATGGTCCAAGAAATTTGGATAGAATTAGAAAGGATAGGGCAATACGTCAGAAGCAAATCCAGAACTACAATGAGCAGCAGTGTAGCACCCACAGGATATAAGGCAGGGGATGAAGAACTTTGATTCAACTATAGGAGCGTCAAAAAAAAAAAAAAAAAACAAAGGGCTTTATGTGATAGACAAGGTTCTCAAAAATGGCCGATTTCTAATTAAGGATGTGGAAGGCTTTCAGCTTAGTCGTAACCCTTATCAAGGTGTTTCTAGTAGCCACTATATTAAACATCGGATAGGCAGAGAAAAAAAGTGACTAAAAGTTACGCTTAAGCAAATGAATATAATGATAACTGTTATAGACTTTTATGTAAGTCTAACTTTAATTATGTAAGGATCAGGAGAACTTATGGTGAGGACGGCCGAGTTGTAGCAGGAGAAACTGTCACACTTGCGCTCTCTAGCTACTCTTCGATCCCGGTATTGAGAGAGAGGTAAGTTAAACGCAAGTAACGTGTGAGCCAATCGCTGCTGTGCGTTGAGGAGAGTAGTATATATTGAGAAATAATTACTCGATGATTTTTGAATTTTTGAATCCATTGATTGTCAAAGAGGTAAATTCTAAGTGGTTGTAGAACCAAGCAATGGTTATAGAGAGAGCAGATCGAGGTTTAAATGTAGGATGAAATTTGTGTTCAGCAAGAACAAATTGCTCGATTTTGGAAGCAACACATTTAGAGGAATAAAATACATATATAAGATATAAGGATTTTCCATTAAAATTTAAGACAGTGTTGGCTTGAGATAGAGATGCCATCATTAAAGTCATGTGACATAGAGGGCACCAACATTCATCTGTTAGTGACTAAGGTAATGCAGGTAAATTGAAATCACCAAAAACTAGAGAGAAAGGGAATTGCCTCTAAATTATTTAAATAGACCACAATATGTAACAATAGTGGAATATAGAAACAAATAATAAAAGCATTAAAGTATTTAAAATTTATTGTCACACCCGCAAACTCAATCTCCTGGGTATTGGAAAATTTTAATATTCAGCGCTATCAGAGCGGCACCTATGCGAGAAATTCAATCACGTCTAAATACAGAAAATTTTGTGGAAAAAACAGATGCATCAGCAATGTCGGGTTTTAGCCACGTCTCTATGATCAAAAGAAAGACTATCTACATAGACATTAGGAAGTTTAGATTTCATTCGTCTTCGTTTTGACACACCAGCAATTGCTAATGTGGCAGGATTAGTGTTAGTTGTTGGCAAGCGAATAAGAATCCGATTTTTCTAGTTAACATTATATTTCTTCGGCTGTGCCGAAGTTTATATACCCTTGCAGTTCTTGGTTATAGCATATTTACTTGTTCCTAATTCTTTGTCTGTAACTCAATTTATCAGTGCACAGACAAAACCTTCAAAATATCTTTTCCATTTTTTTCCTCCCAATCTCTTTTGCATGTGCGATTAGCAATCATGCATACACAGTTTTTGTAGCGTTGCGTCTGTGTGAGTATGGGTGTGCTCTGCTAATTCGACTAATGACGTAGTAGGCTGCTGGCAGTGCGTCGGCAGCGTTTGAGCAGAGCCCATTTATATTGACTGTAACTTATATTTCATTTATTTTACTTATTTTACGTGTATTAGCGCATATGAGCGCTGTATGTATAGTTTGTATCGATTGATGTTTGATGTTGGATTTGGGTGCGAGCCGAGAGCGTGCGAGTCGCATGGAGCGAATTCGCCCGCTCCGTCTCGTTAGTGACGTAGAAAGAAAAAAAATGCGCTGGTTTGTCCGAGAGTTGGACATGCTGGTTCATTGGCCACTCCAATTAAGAGATTATCGAGAAATTCTGTACTTTTTAACCAAATTGAGTCAACTGATTCGTCAACATCAAAATCTCGTGACACTATGTCAGCTGGATTTTGTTTTGTTGGCACATGACAAACTACGTTCTCTGACCACTTTTGAATTTCTGCCACCCTGTTCGAAGCGAATCTACCCAGCGTCGATTGGTGTGACTGTATCAAATGTAGAGTTATTTCCGAATCCGACCAAAGGAATGTACGCTTAATTGGTATTTTTATGATGTTTCTGATTCGAAAACAGAGATAGGCAATGTTTTTGTCTTGAGGAGCGCTACATTAGATTTTGACGTTAGCAATGATGTGCTGAATCCTTTCGCAGTTCTGAATCGAACACAGATACAACAGCCATATGTTCTCACTGAAGTAAAGTGAATCGTGAAATTTTTATTTTTTTTTCATATTCATTATCGATGCTTTTAATTCAAACCGTGCTGTCTCCAAAATTGTTGGAATTGATCCTTCCCAATCAAGTCCCTTGAGTCACAGATCTTGTATTAAAATTTTTCTTCTTATAATTTAAGGGACTGAAAATATATAAAGGATCAAATAAACGACATGTCAATGAATGTTCGGTTTTCTCGCTTTCGAATTGGAATACGTCTTCCCCAGGTGGTTACCGTTTGGTTAAACAACACCAAGTTCCTTGGTTGAATCTGATTCTGAAATTGTTACCGGGATTTTATATATGATTGTCAGAAGGTCCTCAACAAAAACCGTATTGCCAGAAATGCAGTTGGCGTGGTACCATACGTAATAGTGTATAACCTGAACACTTTCAAAGAATAATTCCAACCATCATCATCATGCACTGCTCCACGATACATTTTCTTGACGTCAGCGGTCAAGGCAGCTTCTCTTGAATGGTGTACCGACCATCAAAATGTCATTCACCAATGCTTAATGCAATAATACATACATGTATGTACAATACTGACTTTCTCCCTTTTTTTGTAGCTGTCGCAGATGACAGCATAATATATATGTAAACATAGGCTAAGAGAAAGATACATTTTTAAATAAAACTAATCTTAAAATTGCAATTGAACTACACTGACGTGTCTGTCTCCACATTATTTAATTTAACTGTAACCCGGTCATTACAGCTCCTTTTGAAAAGCCCAAGTGCATTAGGGCTTGATTTAAACGGCAGCTTCACCTGAAAACGACCAGACGATAAAATTTTCAAATTATCAGCGAAATGTTTTTAGACAGCTGATAAGCTGGGGATATAACTTTTATAGGGGAACGCAAGTTTTCGATGGTCTAAAATTTCTAAAAGGTCTTGTCAATTGAGAATTAGACTTCGTTTTGATAGCTCAAGTTAACTGTGCTCTTCTGAACTAATCTCACGTCAGAAGAGTACCGCCCTGATACAACGTGTTCACGCCACCGGGTGAACAGCAGTGAGCGGCGAAGAGCAGTGAGGAGTGAGGGAGGGTTTTTCGATCCTCGGCGTCTACGGTCACACCAGGAGGGGTGACTAGCTTTTCTGATGGGCGCCGCCATTTCACTTACGTACGAATTTTCAACCCGAACACCCGTTCTATTTTGTACTTTGGAATTCTTTAATCTCTTTCGAATTGTACATTATTTTAACCCGAAACATATGTATGTCGTGTGTGTCGGGCAACCTGTGAATAAGAATTAATAAAATATAAGTTGTTTTAACCGAAGTTATCGCGCGTTATTAATTCACCACTCACTCACCACCCGAAGAAATTGGCACCCGCCAACCACTTGCACTTTATCTAGGATCCTTCCGCCCCGCCACGAACATTGGTCCTTCGAGCCGGATATCCTTCCGCTCCTCCAGCTTGCATCGGCGGAATTCCTGATAAGTACAAAATTTCATTATTCATTTCATTTGCCCCTACATACTAATAAAAGTGTGAGGTTTCCCGCTCTTCCATAGCGACCTGCACACTTTTATATATATTGTATGTACATACCTGACCTATTCCAAGGGTACATGGTAGTTCCCAATCCATAACGTGTGTGTCCAACGTTCGGTTTCCATTCCACCACAGGGGTTTCTTTATGTGTTTCGTCTCAGCCGCACTTGTCCAATTTTTTTCATACGTACATACATATGTAAAACTCGCGGCATTACATGTACATGTATTTTCCACAGCTGTTCGCCAAGTCCGCGTAAAAGAAAAGCAAAGAAATTATTAAAGTGTTATAAAAAAAAAAAAAAAGAAATAGTAATCCAAGTGTTCACCGCGATTTCTTATGTGTTCGGATTACTTCCAGTGCCCAATTAATTTCCTCACGCGCGTATTCGCCCACCGGCATATCCACTTACATACATACATACATCGTCATCTGTTGATGTACGCGCATATGTATATATCCACGTACATATAATTCATTCGCACTTTACCACAAAACGAAACAAATTTGAAATAGCAATTAACACACGCACCGCGATTTCAAGTGTGTTTGAATCGGTTTAATTGCAAATTAATTTTCTCACGCGCGTCTCCGCAAGCCGGTACACTTGCTTACATACATACATCGTCATATATTGATGCCGCACATATGTATGTATGTACATATCCACAACACATAATCCATTTCGGTGACGCACATTGATTTAACAAATCGAAATCACAAATTACTTACGCTTTTTTGTGAACGACGCGTACATCCATACATACCTACCTGTGTATTTATGCATGTACGTACATACATACATACATCAAAGAATCCGTCCATATGCACTGATCGTTTACTTTGTTTTTTTTGTTTTTTGTTTTCTTTCGCGCACAACACTCGCGGTGTGTAAAAGCGTTCGTTTGTTCTTTTTTATATTTCTTTACTTTTCGCACAACCACAAAGAAAAAAAATATATAATTAAAACAATTAATACGACAAAACAAAAAAAAAAACAAATTTATAAACAGCGACCGACAGCTGTTTTCGAAGTAGTGGTGGCACGTGAGTCGAGTCGTGATATCGATAGGCGGCTCAAGCGCGCCAAATTCAAACCACATCATTTTCGACTCCCGGTTTTTTTTTTCTTCCGCCCATATATAGCTATATATATATATATAAATAAATTCATATATACGTTTTTCCAGCACTATCGTGCCCATATTTATATATCCACCCGTATGTATAAATCATATATGACTTTTCCGGACAGTATTTTGCGCCCATATATAACCGCCCACATTTATAAATAAATCCATACATATATATTTTCTCCAGCACTATCGTGCCCATATTTATATATCCATCCATATTTATAAATTATACATATAATTTTTTTTCGGTCAGCATTTTGGCGCGCATATATATATCCGTCCATATTTATAAATACATATATGCCTTTTCCGGCCAGTATATCGCGCCCATAAATAACCGCCCACATTTATAAATAAATCCATATATATATATTTTCTCCAGCACTATCGTGCCCATATTTATATATCCATCCATATTTATAAATACATATATATTTTTTCCAGCACTATCGTGCCCATATTTATATATCCATCCATATTTATAAATTATATATATAATTTTTTTGTTCTTTCTTCGGCCTGCGCATATATACATATCCCGACCCAGATTTATATAAAACCACATATTTCTTCCTTGGCCTATACATCGTTTGCGTGTTTTGTCTTACACGTACTCCCATCGTTACTTACGAATCCAGCTAAACTTGTGTTGTAATCACTCCTCTGTAGCTACGTGTGATTTTCGATCTGCATTCGTGCGTTCGTACATTTTTCCGCATATATCCCCATTAAAAGGGCTCCGTTTCCAAGCCACGCGCAAGAGAATTCTCCCGCAATCCTGCGGGCACAGTGAGAAAATTCTTGCGCCCTCATACAGTCCACTTCTCTTGTTTTTTTTTTTTTTTTCTCGGTGTCTTTCCGAAATCAAAAAGCGCACCAGCGCGGTCTTCGTCGGTAAGGACGTCCCCTGAGTATGTCCACGGAGCCGTCCAAGACTACGCCGAAGTCTAACAGTCTTTCGTCTCCCTCTGTAACTCCGGAGAAGGCTCGGCCTCCGAAGACTCCGGTGGTCGTGAAGCGTACGGACATTCCCCGCAAGTCCACGTCTGCTCGCAGCCTGAGCGAATCCCCAAGGTCCCGTCCGTCTTCGTCCAGCCTACCTAAAGGGCGCATAGTCTCGGCTAAAGACGCCAGCGAACTCAAAGGGCGTTCCAAGCTTTCAGTAGAGGCTCAGATTCCGCACGTTATTGTGACGCACTGTTCTGACGTTCCCGTCACCCGATCCGTATCCCAACAGCGTAGAGAACGATCAAGAATGTCCCTCTCCGATTTCGTTCTGGCATGCGACGCTTTGACTGTGTTCGAAGCTCGTGAGAGTGAAGCCCTAACTTCTGAAGTGCCCTTATTTTCCATTAAAATGCACTTAGAGCAGCTCAAATCCCTTTGGGCAACTGTCGAGATGGAATACTCCGGGTGTCACAAGGCTCTGTCGACCCAACCAGACGAGGACAGCCTAGCCAACATAAGCCACATCAAAGCGAAGCACGAATCCGCTTACGCGGCGTATGTGCGATGCGGGACGTTGTTCGGAGAACGCATCGAGCAGCTCTCGGCAGAGATGGCGAGTCTTAGACGTCAGCCCAGTGCTCCGTCGGGACCTCCGGGTCATAGAGTTCCTCCGTGTGAGGTGGAGACCTTTGATGGCGACAGCCTAGCATGGCCCACATTCCGCGATTTGTTCGCTGCCATTTACATCGCCAATCCGTATTTGTCTCAAGTGGAGAAGCTCTATCACTTGAACGCCAAGATTCGTGGGGAAGCGAGAACCATCGTGGCGAAGTCCCCCCTAACAAATGAAGGTTTCCAGGCCGCATGGGAGAACCTCACAGCACGGTACGAAAACAGCCGTCTGCTTGTCATGACTCAAGCCAGACAACTCCTTCAGATTCCCGCGGTGGCGCTAGAATCGGGCAAGGCATTGCGAGAACTGCAAACTGCGTTCCAAGGGAGTCTTACCGCTCTTGAGCGTTCGGGTGTTAGCACTGAGAATTGGGATGTCTTGCTTATCGCCATATGCACTAGCAAATTGCCGAAGTCCACAATCCTCCTGTGGGAACAATCAGTGCCAAACAAGACTGTCGTTTCCACTTGGTACGATTTGAACCAATTTCTCACCGATCGGTATCGTGTCCTGGATGCCACCGAAGAACATAAGTCGGTGCCGAGTGTTCAAGCCATCCCCAGTGGCACCCGCAAGTCCCCTGCGACGATGAAGGTTCAAGCGTTTCCCGCGAAAGCCCAGCTCAAACCAGCGTCTTGCAAGCTTTGCCATCGGGAGAATCACCCAATATGACTCTGCCCTTCTTTCCTTGACATGCCTGTTCAGAGGCGTGTGGAAACCATCAGACAGCAGGGACTCTGTTTGAATTGTTTTGCCCGCGGTCATCAAGTAAAGGGATGCTCCAGTGCGCATAATTGCCATACCTGCAAGGAACGTCATCACACCCTGTTGCACCCTAGTGACGTGTCGCCGTCCGCCGCGCAAACCACACCATTCGGTGCTACAGAGCGTCCGTCCACGAGCAATCAGCTCACAAATGCTCAAAGCTATTTTGCATCTACTCCAGGCAGAGGGCTTTTAGGCACGGCGATTGTCACTCTACACCATCGCGGGGTGGAACATCATATTCGGGCGTTGATCGACTCGGGAGCCGATTCAACCTTCCTATCCGAACGTGTCTTCAACATGGTTCAGCCCCCTTTTATCCCGTAGACGCCGCAGTTACTGGCATGGGCCAGAGTGATGGAGGATGCGCCGACAAGGTGTGTCTGCTGATGCTGTCTCCTCCGTGTGACAGGCTGAACAAGATTGAGGTCTCCGCCCTGGTCGTATCCAAATTATCGGGGGCCATCCCGACGGCTCCGTTTCTTAACACGGTTCCAACGCAGTCCCTCGACCGCCCCCTGGCGGACCCGTATTACAACAAGCCCGCGCCTATTGACATGATTATTGGTGTAGACCTGTTTTCACACATCCTCGGAGAGCGGATCAAAAAGGATATGGGTGATTTCGTCGGACTGGAAACCATCTTTGGATGGGTTCTGTGTGGAGCGATCATGCCTGACACTCCGGTAACTCGATTAGGTTTCGCGGCACGGACGCGAGTCAATCCAGAAGCAAAACTTGATGTACTTCTCACCAAGTTTTGGGAGGTGGAAGACCTTCCTGCAAAGCCGGAAAAGGAGGATGATGTATGATGCGAGCGGAATTTCCAGGAGACCACCCGAAGAGGGAAGGACGGCCGATATATTGTATCCCTTCCGTTCAAATGTCCGAATAGCGTCGATTTAGGGCATTCAAGACCGATCGCGCTAGCTCAATTCCTGCGGAATGAAGCACGCCTTCTCAAGGATCCCAGCCTAAAAACACAGTACGATGCCATCATTCAAGAATACGAGGAATTGGGCCATATGAGTCGGGTGACGCCGCCTAAAGATGATAAAAACTTCTATCTCCCCCATCACGCTGTGTTTAAGCCCGATAGCACCACCACCAAGGTACGCGTGGTATTTAACGCGTCAAGTCCCTCCACACGAGGCGTCAGCCTTAATGACGTCTTGCACACCGGGCCTACGCTTCAGGCCGATCTCACGCTTCAAGTACTGAAATGGCGTTTCTTTCGATTCGTTTTCAACGCTGACATAACACAGATGTATCGACAAATCCGAGTCGACCCCAGGCATACCCCCTTTCAGCGGATCCTCTACCGGGATCGCTGCGGCAATATTCAAGACTACGAGCTACAAACCGTCACGTTTGGGGTTAACTGCGCGCCATTCTTGGCGATCCGAGTCCTTTTACAACTAGCCCAAGACGTGCAAGCGATGTACCCTCTGGCGAGCGAAATCCTTCGGAACTACATGTATGTTGATGATGTCCTTGCCGGCGCTCACACTGCAGACGACGCCCGTCTCGCCATACGAGAGCTTCAAGCTGCCCTCCAATCTGCGGGCCTCCCGCTTCGGAAGTGGACTTCCAATAAGAAGGAAGTACTTCAAGCTATCCCGAAAGAGCATCTGCTGCGAGAGGACTTTCTCGAGCTGGAAGACGCGAGCACGGCAAAAACCTTGGGAATCCGCTGGCAAGCCGCCGAGGACGTTTTTTTCTTCACCGTAGCGGACCCACCATTGCAGGAGTCGATCTCGAAGAGGCAGGTTCTGTCCCATATCGCTAAACTTTTCGACCCCGCTGGCTGGCTAGCCCCATTTGTTATCCGAGCAAAGATATTTATGCAGCAAATCTGGCTAACCGAACTGGGCTGGGATGACGCCCTGCCACCTCTCCTGCTGCAGCAATGGCACGAATTCCTGCAGGATTACCCAGGCCTCAGTCAACTTCGCATTCCCCGTTGGCTAAACACCAGCGATACGCTCTCGTGGGAGCTTCATGGCTTTTGTGACGCATCCCAGAAAGCGTATGGAGCAGCCCTGTATGTGCGGATCCGGTATCGCGATCAAGTCAGCGTCCATTTATTAACGGCTAAGACCCGCGTGGCTTCCAGTCAAAACAGTCTCGCTGCCTCGGCTGGAGTTGTGCGGAGCGGTTTTGCTAGCCGATCTCTGGGCGTCGATCGTTCCTGAACTCCCGATCCCACCTGCTACTTCCCAGTTTTGGACCGACTCCACCATTGTGTTGGCCTGGCTCAACAAACCCCCATGTAGCTAGTCCACTTTCGTGGCCAATCGGGTATCCAGCATCTCTAAGAGCACCGGTGGCCAAAGCTGGTCACATGTCCGTTCCGAGGACAACCCTGCTGATCTGGCAAGCCGCGGAACCTCCGCGGCCGAGTTATCGGCCAGTAGCCTTTGGTGGCATGGGCCGGACTGGCTCCAGAGGGACCCCGAGCACTGGCCAACTCTGCATAAGGAAGTTCCAGACACCCAGCTGGAGCAACGAGTCCAGTGCCACACCGCCGCGACCACCCTACTCGATGACATAAGCGAGCGATTCTCAGACTACGGTAAAGCACTGCGAGTCACCGCGTACATCCTACGCTTCGCCGCCAAAAGGACGTCGACGTCTCCCACAGCCCACCTCATCAATGAGGAATTGCTCTCCGCTGAGCGCGCCTTGATCCGGACCTCCCAGCGCCGAGAATACATCGCAGAGATACGGGCCCTGGGTGAAGGGCGACCCCTTCCGACATCCAGCACGCTACTCAACTTAAACCCGTTCCTCGACCAGCATGGAATACTCCGCGCCTGTGGACGACTACGGGCCGCTGAGTCCCTCCGGTACGATGAACGCCACCCGATTCTCCTCCCCTACAATACTTATTTCACGCGCCTGCTTGTTGAATTCGCCCACCGCATCACGTTGCATGGCGGCAATCAACTGATGGTTCGGTATCTGCGCACCAAGTTTTGGATCCCACGGATAAAGAACCTAGTGAAGTCCCACATCAAGGGGTGTAAGGTCTGCATCGTGCATCGTCGACGACTGCAGACTCAGATGATGGGTGATCTCCCTCGAGAGCGCATCACGTACTCCCGGCCCTTCACCCACACGGGCATTGACTTCGCAGGGCCGTTTGAGATCAAAAACTACACCGGGCGCGCGTGCCTCATAACGAAGGGTTATGTCTGCGTCTTTGTGTGTTTCAGCACGAAGGCGATCCACCTCGAGGCGACCTCCGACCTCACCACGGAACGATTTCTAGCAGCTTTCTCCCGGTTTGTCGCACGAAGACAATGCCCACAGCGCATCTACTCCGACAATGGCAAAACCTTCGTAGGGGCCTCAAAGGCGCTCGAAAGAGATTTCCTGAACGCCACCAAGCTTGGTGTAATGAAGGCATTTCCCCAGCACATTCTATCCTGGCAGTTCATTCCGCCGAGCGCGCCCCATATGGGAGGACTATGGGAAGCCGGGGTCAAAAGCTTTAAGACCTTGTTTTACAAGTCCTCTTCGGCTGTCAGGTATACGTTCGAGGAGCTATCCACTCTCCTGTGTCGGATCGAAGCGTGCCTAAATTCCAGGCCAATTTCTCCCATGAGCGAGGACCCAGAGGATCTGCTGGCACTAAGCCCGGGACATTTCCTGATTGGAGGGCCGCTCGTGTCCATCGCGGAACCGGAGATCCTGGTCGAGCCTATGTCGCTGATCAATCGCTGGCAGCGACTAAAGGCAATCCAGCAGACTTTCTGCCGCCGCTGGAAGAGTGAATACCTTAAGGAGCTCCACAAGCGTAACAAGTGGAAAGCACCGGCTCGTAGCCTCCAAACCGGGGACCTCGTGATCGTCTCCGAAGACAATCTCTCCTCCAATGAGTGGCGCTTAGGGCGAATTGAGCGCACTCTGCCCGGGGCAGACGGCCTCGTCCGAGTGGCTGATGTCACAACAGCGCGTGGGTCTATTCGAAGACCCGTAGCGAAGCTCATCCTGTTGCCAGACAACAGGAGTCCTGAGCCTAAAAACCTATCGTGACGTCCAAGCCCTCTATGTTCCGTTCGAATGTCCTCGTCTCCGTGCATGTTGTCCGTTCCCGTGCAGCGACTAATCAATTCCACCCTACGTAATCTTTTTCGTTGCAGCCCTTTCAGTTCGCGCTTCCACCGCAACATGACCCCCAAGCGTCTGCCGCACCGCCGCAGCAAACGTCCGGCTACACACGGGACGAACGTGTACCGGTGCCGGGTCTGCCGGGGGGTTCATGCACTCCGGCAGTGTCAACGGTTCCTGAACCTGAGAGGGGAGAAGCGGCTCCGGGCGGTACTAATCAACAAGTATTGCCCCAACTGCTTGGCGCACGAGCACTCCGCCGACGCGTGTCGGACTCGCCACGGCTGCCGACGATGTGGGCAAAGGCACCATACGCTGCTCCATATGGCCGACCAACCGCCGAGACAACGCTCTGGAGCCCAGCGTCGCAGCCAGTCATCCTCCTCCAGACGTGCTGCACCGGCATCACCATCCCGTTCCCGGTCCTCGTCCGACCGCTCCGCTTCTCCGGAAGGCGCACCAGAGATCTCCCTCTCCACACTGCTCCAAGCCAGGACGACGACCGTCATGCCAACAGCGGTCCTCAGGTTGGGCAATGGCTCGAAAACTTTCGAGACCCGCGTTCTCCTCGACGCATACGCGGCTGGGAGCCGTATCAATTCATCTTTTGCCCGGTCCCTGGGGTTGACGGTGACCAAAGTCGGGGTCGACCAAGCTTGCACGGCCGTCCTCGAGTCGAGGACCGACCCTACGTTCCGGCGGAATGTTATCTTCCGGGTCGAAGAGGACCTGCACATCCGCACTCCCATCCGGGAAGTGTCGGCACCGGTCCGGGAAAAATTTGCCACCCTGATCCTGGCCGACCCCAACTTCCATCGGCCGGCGTCGGTATCCGCAGTGCTCGGGGCAGACCTCTATCCTGAGGTCATCCAACCAGGCTGTGTGCCCGGTCATAGCGGTACTCCCGCAGCCCAGAGCACCGTGTTCGGTTGGGTCATCTCCGGCTCCTGCGGCATCTAGGCGCTCCAGGACGCTGCCGTCCCCCATCCTACATATGTCCAAGGTGGCAATTGCAACATGTTGCAAGGGGGGCGGTATGTTCACGCCACCGGGTGAACAGCAGTGAGCGGCGAAGAGCAGTGAGGAGTGAGGAGGGTTTTTCGATCCTCGGCGTCTACGGTCACACCAGGAGGGGTGACTAGCTTTTCTGATGGGCGCCGCCATTTCACTTACGTACGAATTTTCAACCCGAACACCCGTTCTATTTTGTACTTTGGAATTCTTTAATCTCTTTCGAATTGTACATTATTTTAACCCGAAACATATGTATATCGTGTGTGTCGGGCAACCTGTGAATAAGAATTAATAAAATATAAGTTGTTTTAACCGAAGTTATCGCGCGTTATTAATTCACCACTCACTCACCACCCGAAGAAATTGGCACCCGCCAACCACTTGCACTTTATCTAGGATCCTTCCGCCCCGCCACGAACACAACGCATTGCAAGATAGTCTCCTGAAGGGTTGGAAGTCCTGGACCTAGTTTTTCTTGACCGACTGATAAAAGGTCATAAAAAGAATTTGCTCCAATGAGCATGTCTTTTTTTTTTTGCGGCTTATAAGACTTTGGGTCAGTTAATTGATTAACAGATTGTTATGTATTTTCCACTAAGTGATATTAACGGTTTGAGGTGGCTGATACGATACCTCACAGCGATTCACTCGCGACTTCACCACAGTGTGTATCAATTTCTTGACTTGTACATTGGATTCAGCGATACCAAGCAAGTGGATTGAACACTCTTTTCTATCGGTTATCAAGTTGGTCATAGAACAACTATCGAGTAAAGCTCTAGCTAGCACGAAATCGCCAGCATTCGTTCTAACGCCAACGATTGCAGTAGCAAGAATCACGTTCTTCGAAACCCTCACATGCATAATATATGAGGTGCAAAGTTGGTCTTCTTGTGAAGGTGGTGGTAACGCTCGACCATTGTTGACTGTGTATGTATATGTTTAACAAAGTATGATATTGATGTTGATTGACAGTGTGCCCTTCCAAAGACATACTATAGTCTTCGGAATTGTAATATGAACATTTGCCACAAAACACGAAAAAGTGTTACGATTGTGCCTCTTGGAAACTGATCTTTGATCAGACTTAACAACATCTACCGATAGCATTGCTGGTTCTTCAGCCGACATATGTTGATAATGCTGATTTAATTAAGCCTCGCATTCTTTCCACGACGGGATTGTCGCATAATCGAGCTGCTCTTCCCACTTACGCTTTGTTTATGATTACACCTTGTTCATAACAACGTGAATTAAAATTGCATTCAAAATCACTTTTTCGTGTCCAGTTGATAAAAGAGAGCCATAAATGGCAGAGACAGTGTCAACTAGACCCCTCAACGCTGCAGCTGATGGATGTATCGTTTAGGAAGGCTGTACAAGGCGAAAATATTTTCCATGAAATTGAGGCAGTCGTTGTCATTAACATTTTTAAGGCTTAAGATCGTCTTATCGTAATTGTTCTCGGTGACTTGGAATGCTTTAATATTTCCTAGAGCTTCACCGGAGAGACACAAAATCAAATAATTAAATTTTTCTATCTTGAGAATTGACATTTCATTATGAACTAGGGTTTCAAAACAACGAGATAAAATTTTGAAACTCTGTGTACTTCCTACTAAACTTTGGCAGTTGGTTTCTGGTATCGGACGAATTATTTAATGCGGACTTAAGATGTTTTCGCCAAAATGCACCAGAAGCCAACTTAGTACACCATACGGAAGAATTGGAAAGAATAGAAGTCAATTGCAATCATTAAAGGAAGATCTTATCGATTTACTAGGTTTACATGTCCACCATGTAACTGGTCATGCTTAATATTAGTTATCTTACTAATTGTAATATTAATAATGATTTGTATAAAACAACTTAAGATAAAACGGAGATTCCAGTACGTCGCATTTAGCAGTCCTCGCAGAATGTCTAAGATTAAAATATCGTGTTCAACTGAAATGGCTTCACTAAATCAGATGCACCAAAGAAACACAAAAAAACGGACATAAAACAAAAGTAAGTCATAAAGATTCATATGACAAGTAATGCTTAAAACCAAACAAAACATGCATCCACACAGAGTGCACTCTGTGGAAAACACTTAAGATTATAACAACGGTGCGCTATCAAGTAACCAACGCTGATCATGAAATATAAATAATTTTCAAATTTGAGTTTCACTAGAATAAGAACAATTATGACCCGCTAGAGCCAAAGATTCCCTATAAAAACTCCGTACTTTAGTAAAAAAAATCAGTTCATATTTTGAATTCAACGAACGAAGCTAGTGAAATAGGCGAAGGCAAGGTTTGACTTGAAGTGATTTATTGGGGCCGCAAGCCCGGTATTTATAGGAGAACGTTTACATTGGTCTTATGGCTAGTGTCCTTAACGGTACTTAAAGCTAGATCCCTAAAAGTATGTGCCCTAATCTTATCCCTAAAAGTATACTACACCTCCTTTTTTTTAAAAAGAAAAATTTATATTTTTATGTTATTATCCTTTTTATGTTATTTTTATTCTATCTAAATGTACTGTTTGCTTTTTGTTTTTATCATCCGCTATTACTATATTATTGTTAGGACCTATGCTCTGTATTGTATATTTGCCTGTGTATTTGTTATCTAATTTATGTCCTGTATCATTTTTTAAAAGTATTTCTTGTCCTTCAGTTAGCGATACTTTTTTTGTGTTTTTATCATACATATGTTTCTTTTTGTGATGCTTTAAATTTTTCGATAAGCAGTTTCGCTCTATTTTGTACTATTTGTAATTTAAATTTTATTTCTTTATTGAAATCATCAATGTTGTAAATGGGTTCTACCGTTTCAGAAGAGAATGGGACAGTTTTAGGATGTTTTGCAAAGACTAGTTCGAAAGGTGCATAACCATGTACGGTGGATGGAGTGGTGTTAAAGCAATATGTGAAGTATGCTAGATATTCATCCCAATCGTCTTTTTTTATGGATATGTATGACCTGATGTATTCATTGAAAGTTCTATGGCTTCTTTCTACTGTTCCAAGAGTTTGATGATGGTGCGCCGTGGAATTAATTTTAGTTATGTTAAAATTTTTGCAAAGTTCTATTAGTATTGAATTCATATATTCTGTTCCCATGTCTGTTAGAATTGTTTTCACTGAACCGTAAATTAAAATGAATTTCTCGAATATTGCCTTTGCAACCGCTTTTGCACTTTTGTTTGGTATTGGTATTGATATGAGATATTTGGACAGATCGCAGATAATAGTAACTGCGTATTCATTACCGTTCATTGTTTTTGGTAATGGTCCAATTGTATCTATTATTATTGTGTCAAAAGTGGTTGCAGGGGTTGGTGTTATGACTAATGGGGAGTGGTTGTGTCTGGTTACTTTGGCTAGTTTGCACTTTTCGCAATTTTTGATGTATGTTGCAACATCCCGAGACATTTTTTTCCAAAAGAAATCTCTTTTTATTTTTCCTAGTGTTCTGTTTACCCCGCAGTGACCTCCCTCTTTCGGGTCATTATGATATTTATTTAATGTATTTCTTATTTCTTCTTTATTTGTTATAACTTTTACTAGGGGTAGAACTGCTATTTCTAAATGTTTTAATGTGTCTTTTCCTTTTTGTTTTAGTTCATTAGGTGTAAGTGACCTAAATAGTTTTTCTGACATGTCTATCTTCAGTTTATAGATTTTTTGAGCACCGGCTTCTTTTTCAAGCCTTGGAAGGAATCGATCTAGATCTATTCTTCCACTAATGATCAAATCGCCTATGTTGAAGGAGAGTAATTTTTCTTTATTTTTGGTAATAAAACATTTGCATTTTTTGAATTTAATTTGCGCGTATTTTTTGGCTTCGCTAGGATTTATTATTTCATATATTCTTGGTGTTTCTATTCTGCTATTGTTAATTTTGTTTTCCTTATGTACTAATTTTTTTGTTTCTGATCTTGTTGCTACTTTAAGTATTTTATTGGTTTCTATGTTTTTTATATTTTCAAATTCAATTCTGGAGAGAGCATCCGCTGCGAAATTTTCTTGTCCCCTGATGTATTCTATAGTAAAATCGAACTCTTCTAAATCTAGCCTTATTCTAGTAAGCTTTGACGATGGGTTTTTTAGAGAAAATAGGTATGTTAATGGCTGATGGTCAGTTCTGATTAGGAATTTTTTCCCGTATATGTATGGTTTGAAATATTGAATTGCCCAATGTATTGCTGTTAATTCTTGCTCTATTGTTGACTTATTGCTTTCGCCTTTTGTAAATGCCTTAGATGCGTATGATATGGGTAATTGGAGTCCATCAAATTCTTGGCTGAGGACGGCTCCACATGCGATCTTGCTTGCATTAGTTGTGATACAGAATTTTTTATTAAAATCTGGATATTGAAGTATTTGTGGGCTTAATAATTTGTTTTTTAAGTACTCAAAAGCTGCTTGACAGTTTGCATCCCAAATAAATTCTACATTTTTCCTAGATAATCTATTGATAAATTGTGCATGGTATGCAAAGTTTGGAATGAATATACGGTAGTAATTACAGAATGCTACAAATCTTTTGGCTTCGTCGCCATTTTTGGGAGTCGGGTAATCTTGAATCGTTTTGAACTTGCTTTCGTCTGGTAAAATTCCTTTATTTGTGCATTTGTGTCCTAGAAAAGTAACTTCATGTCTGAAGAAAGAGCATTTGTCTGGGTGCAATTTTAGGTTATATTTTCGGCAAGTTTCAAAAACATCCCTTAAGTTTCTGATCATGTGACTTTCAGAGCAACCAATTACAATTAGATCATCCATATAAAGGAATGTTTGGGATGGTGATAGACCCGTGAATGCAAGGGACATCATTCTTTGAAACGAGTTTGGTGCAATTTTTAATCCGTATGGTAATCGCTTGAATCTGAATGAGCCCTTATCTGTGGAAAATGATGTTATGTCCCGAGATTTTTCTTCTAATTCTACTTGATGAAATCCTGACATTAAGTCTAAACAAGAGAAGTATTTAGCGCGTCCTAGCTGGTCAAGGATATCGTCCATTCTGGGTAGTGGGAATGTATCCGCTACTAGTTGTTTGTTAATTTTTCTATAGTCAACTACCAATCTCCACCGTTTTTCTTTACTGCCAGGTAGCGCTTTTTTAGGAACCAATAAAATCGGACTATTGAACTCAGACATTGATGGTTCAATAATATCATCATTGATCAATTTGTCCACTTGTTTATTGATTTCGTTTTTTTGACTGTGTGCTATCCTGTAGTTTTTGGTGTAGACTGGTGTTGTGTCTTTGAGTCTTAATTTTTATTTATAGAAATTGTTGGACGATATTTGTTCAGATTCTATTGCGAATACATCATCAAATTCTGAGCATAATTTATGTAGAGGTTCTTTTACGAAATCGGGCAAATGGGGTGCTAGTTTGTTCATTATTGTGGATTTATGTTTTGAATCATGTTGTTTGTCTATTTTAAAGATTTCATAATCGGACAGTTTTTCATTTAATAGGTTTATATTTGTAATTTGCACGTCTGTGTTGTTAGTATTTAATATGCGGACATATGGGTTAGTCTTAGAAGCAATAGTGTTTGCGACGAATACCCCCGGGTGTAATTCTTGATTAGGGATAAAGATGTTATTGTTGTTTGAGGATATTGTAATGCGTACAAATTTTTCTGTTCTAGGTGGGATATGGAATACATGTGTGTTTTGACTGATCCCTATATTGATTATAATTTTATATCTTGATTTATATGGATCTATTATCAATTTGTTGGTGGAATAATTGAGTGTGCAATCGAATTTTTTTATAAAGTCAAGCCCCAAGATTCCGTCACATGGGATGGGGAAATCATTTTCTATTACTTGGAAGGTGTGTACCGTTGAGAGGTTGCTGACCTTTAGTTTGGTTTCGCCTATTGTAAATAGGACGTCTTTGCCTATTCCACTAAGTTTTGTCCGCTTTTGCACTTTTGTTTGGTATTGGTATTGATATGAGATATTTGGACAGATCGCAGATAATAGTAACTGCGTATTCATTACCGTTCATTGTTTTTGGTAATGGTCCAATTGTATCTATTATTATTGTGTCAAAAGTGGTTGCAGGGGTTGGTGTTATGACTAATGGGGAGTGGTTGTGTCTGGTTACTTTGGCTAGTTTGCACTTTTCGCAATTTTTGATGTATGTTGCAACATCCCGAGACATTTTTTTCCAAAAGAAATCTCTTTTTATTTTTCCTAGTGTTCTGTTTACCCCGCAGTGACCTCCCTCTTTCGGGTCATTATGATATTTATTTAATGTATTTCTTATTTCTTCTTTATTTGTTATAACTTTTACTAGGGGTAGAACTGCTATTTCTAAATGTTTTAATGTGTCTTTTCCTTTTTGTTTTAGTTCATTAGGTGTAAGTGACCTAAATAGTTTTTCTGACATGTCTATCTTCAGTTTATAGATTTTTTGAGCACCGGCTTCTTTTTTCAAGCCTTGGAAGGAATCGATCTAGATCTATTCTTCCACTAATGATCAAATCGCCTATGTTGAAGGAGAGTAATTTTTCTTTATTTTTGGTAATAAAACATTTGCATTTTTTGAATTTAATTTGCGCGTATTTTTTGGCTTCGCTAGGATTTATTATTTCATATATTCTTGGTGTTTCTATTCTGCTATTGTTAATTTTGTTTTCCTTATGTACTAATTTTTTTGTTTCTGATCTTGTTGCTACTTTAAGTATTTTATTGGTTTCTATGTTTTTTATATTTTCAAATTCAATTCTGGAGAGAGCATCCGCTGCGAAATTTTCTTGTCCCCTGATGTATTCTATAGTAAAATCGAACTCTTCTAAATCTAGCCTTATTCTAGTAAGCTTTGACGATGGGTTTTTTAGAGAAAATAGGTATGTTAATGGCTGATGGTCAGTTCTGATTAGGAATTTTTTCCCGTATATGTATGGTTTGAAATATTGAATTGCCCAATGTATTGCTGTTAATTCTTGCTCTATTGTTGACTTATTGCTTTCGCCTTTTGTAAATGCCTTAGATGCGTATGATATGGGTAATTGGAGTCCATCAAATTCTTGGCTGAGGACGGCTCCACATGCGATCTTGCTTGCATTAGTTGTGATACAGAATTTTTTATTAAAATCTGGATATTGAAGTATTTGTGGGCTTAATAATTTGTTTTTTAAGTACTCAAAAGCTGCTTGACAGTTTGCATCCCAAATAAATTCTACATTTTTCCTAGATAATCTATTGATAAATTGTGCATGGTATGCAAAGTTTGGAATGAATATACGGTAGTAATTACAGAATGCTACAAATCTTTTGGCTTCGTCGCCATTTTTGGGAGTCGGGTAATCTTGAATCGTTTTGAACTTGCTTTCGTCTGGTAAAATTCCTTTATTTGTGCATTTGTGTCCTAGAAAAGTAACTTCATGTCTGAAGAAAGAGCATTTGTCTGGGTGCAATTTTAGGTTATATTTTCGGCAAGTTTCAAAAACATCCCTTAAGTTTCTGATCATGTGACTTTCAGAGCAACCAATTACAATTAGATCATCCATATAAAGGAATGTTTGGGATGGTGATAGACCCGTGAATGCAAGGGACATCATTCTTTGAAACGAGTTTGGTGCAATTTTTAATCCGTATGGTAATCGCTTGAATCTGAATGAGCCCTTATCTGTGGAAAATGATGTTATGTCCCGAGATTTTTCTTCTAATTCTACTTGATGAAATCCTGACATTAAGTCTAAACAAGAGAAGTATTTAGCGCGTCCTAGCTGGTCAAGGATATCGTCCATTCTGGGTAGTGGGAATGTATCCGCTACTAGTTGTTTGTTAATTTTTCTATAGTCAACTACCAATCTCCACCGTTTTTCTTTACTGCCAGGTAGCGCTTTTTTAGGAACCAATAAAATCGGACTATTGAACTCAGACATTGATGGTTCAATAATATCATCATTGATCAATTTGTCCACTTGTTTATTGATTTCGTTTTTTTGACTGTGTGCTATCCTGTAGTTTTTGGTGTAGACTGGTGTTGTGTCTTTGAGTCTTAATTTTTATTTATAGAAATTGTTGGACGATATTTGTTCAGATTCTATTGCGAATACATCATCAAATTCTGAGCATAATTTATGTAGAGGTTCTTTTACGAAATCGGGCAAATGGGGTGCTAGTTTGTTCATTATTGTGGATTTATGTTTTGAATCATGTTGTTTGTCTATTTTAAAGATTTCATAATCGGACAGTTTTTCATTTAATAGGTTTATATTTGTAATTTGCACGTCTGTGTTGTTAGTATTTAATATGCGGACATATGGGTTAGTCTTAGAAGCAATAGTGTTTGCGACGAATACCCCCGGGTGTAATTCTTGATTAGGGATAAAGATGTTATTGTTGTTTGAGGATATTGTAATGCGTACAAATTTTTCTGTTCTAGGTGGGATATGGAATACATGTGTGTTTTGACTGATCCCTATATTGATTATAATTTTATATCTTGATTTATATGGATCTATTATCAATTTGTTGGTGGAATAATTGAGTGTGCAATCGAATTTTTTTATAAAGTCAAGCCCCAAGATTCCGTCACATGGGATGGGGAAATCATTTTCTATTACTTGGAAGGTGTGTACCGTTGAGAGGTTGCTGACCTTTAGTTTGGTTTCGCCTATTGTAAATAGGACGTCTTTGCCTATTCCACTAAGTTTTGTCCGCTTTTGTATGTTAACTGTATTGTCTTTTCTTAATATTTCTTGTTTTATTAGTGATACATCAGCTCCTGTGTCTAATAGTAATTTTATTGTCCCTACATCGTCAAAGTTTAAAGTTATGTAGCTATTAAGGTTGCAATTTAAATTATATATTTTATTTGTTCGATTTTTTACACCAGAGGACTTTCGGAGTTTTCCGAATTTTCTTCTATATTTGTAAATCTAACATTATTATTTTGTTGTGTTTTAGGAGGATAATTAGGTTTGGTATATCTATTGTTATAATTTCTTCGATTATAATTATTACTATAGTTATTGTAATTCCTAGTATTCTTATAGTTAGTATTATCATTTGGGTTTCTATTTTGGTAATTATTATTATAATTTCTATTATTATTGTACGAGTTCCTATTTGTGTAATTGTTTCTTTTAGTATAAAACACGCTGTGATCTTGTTCTATATTTGTAGATGTATTTACAAATTTAGCTATAACATCATTCATTTCAGTAAAATTGCCTGCTTCTATTATTGTTCTGACCTTTTCGTTATCGCAGTTCTTTATGATTGATTTCACTGCTGTTTGAGTGGCATATTTCTTTGCTGTTTCAGGGTTTACGTTGTCTGTTATGAATGCGCGTTTCAATGATTTAGTAAGATTTTCTATTTCTGACATAAATGAATTTGCGTTCTTGCCATTTTGTTTTAAATTCATTAATCTTGCCTCCGCTACCTGAACTGTTTCACCCTTAATTTCTTTCTTTAATGTTTGGATTATACCATTTATAGTGTTTTCATTAGTAATTAGTAGTCTAACGTCCCCTTTTAGTTTTGTTTTTATGACTTTAATAGCTGTTTCTTCATGTTCTGCTTTTATTTCGTTGATTAATTCCAGTGAATCTATGAAACTTTGAATTGTTTCTACTCCACCATCATACTCTTGAATCAGCTTAGAGGCTGTATTAAGAAATTCAATCTTTGTTTGCACCATCTTTGGTTTAAAGACTATTAAACTATATATTAGCTCAGTAAAGCATTTACTGCTAGATTCATTGCATATACTCTTTATTCTATTATAGCTGTCGAAGATAGTTTCAAGGTGCTTGTTTATGGTTTGAGGGTGTATATAAATTGTTTTATTTAGGCACTTGTATGCTTTCTGAAATTTTTCTTTCAATATTTCTATGTTCTGGTCCATTGAAATTATGTTACTTTTGATATTATCTTATTAAAATAATTTTGTTCTTTAAATTATTTCATTTTCTGATTCTCCTATATTTTTTTTGTTATTTTTTTTTTTTTCAAATTGTTTATAATTCTATTTTCTAATATTTAATTATATCAAAAAAAAAAAAATCTTGTAATTTTTCTTATAGGGTATTTAGACTTCGTTATTGGCCAGTTTTGATCTTGTTGAGCTTGCTGCGATCAGAAAGCTTTATGTGTGGTTGCAAGCTTTACTTGAGCTTTTTTTCAAAAGTTTGCTTTTTTTTTCAAAAGTTTGCTTTGATCGCGGCAAGCTTTTCAAGTGTGCTTTTGTTGTTTGTGCACTTTTGACTGCACATGTTTGACATGTGCTCTTCTTTAGGGTATGTTGGGGTATATTAGGCTGTTTGTAATTTATTATTTAATTATCTATGTATATATTTGTTTTTTTTTTTTTCCTTTTTGTGTAGTTTTCATTTTAGTGTATATTTGAAAATATGTGTTTTTTTTTTTTGTTTTCTTCTTTCTTTTGTTTCTAGGGTATTTTGGCAATGATAGACTTATTCAAATAAAGGAATTTATAAACAAAATATATTAAGATTTTTCCATTTTATTTCATTTTTCTTTGTGTTTTTTTTTTGTTTTTGTGTATTTACATTAATTTATAGTGGCAGCGCAAAAATCGCCTCTTACCACAAAGGTGCTTATTTGAGCACTCTTTTTTATTTATTTTGTTAATTATTTTTTTTTTTTGTTTCTGCATCTGCTGCTGTTGCTGGTCGGTTCTGCTGCTGTTGGTTGTGCTGCTTTGCCTCTATTTGTTGTTGCTGTTGTTCCTCAAGTCGGCATATCCTAATCCAAATTTGGCATGTCTCCGCCCATGATGGTGGTGGGTCGCTGTTTACTTGGGCCAGCAGGGCCGCTCGCTGCCTCCTAAGTCTGACGAGTAGGCCACCTCGCCGCTTTATTTGGGTAATGGTCCTGGTCATCGGTATGTGAATCTGCTTCCTTCTTTCACTTTGCCTCTTTTTTTTTGTATGGCAAGGATTATGTATTTTTTTCTTATTGCCTTTTTATTTGTTGCCAATGTTAGGCAGGATCGCCATGAAATAGGCGAAGGCAAGGTTTGACTTGAAGTGATTTATTGGGGCCGCAAGCCCGGTATTTATAGGAGAACGTTTACATTGGTCTTATGGCTAGTGTCCTTAACGGTACTTAAAGCTAGACATTATGCTTAAGTTCTAATTACTTATAATCTATCCCTAAAAGTATGTGCCCTAATCTTATCCCTAAAAGTATACTACACTAGAGTTATTTTCTTTGTCCTTGGAATTCCAATTCGAAGAATATATGATATTCTCCATCAACTTGGTAGAACTAAATATTCTCCATGCCTAGTTTTAATATCTGGTTTCTACCAAATAAAATTAGAAAAAATTTCGAAGCATTACATCATTCTCTACTACTTAGTAATGTATCTTATCAGTTTACCAGACTACCATATGGGCTGAAAATAGCAACAAATTCCTTTTAAATTGCTTTCTCTGGATTAAACTCGTCACAAGCATTCCTTTACATGGATGACTTAAAGGTCATTGGTTGTTCTAGAAAACACATGCTCAAAAACCTAAAGCATATTTTTGACATACGCAGAAAACACAATCTCAAACTGCATCCAGAAAATCTTGCAGGTAAACCCAAGATCAAAGTAAACTAAAATGAGACTTGATCTAGAAGAATATGAGTTCAGAGTAGAATATCTAAAGGGAAAAGATAATTTTGTTGCGGATGCATTCTCCCGCATTACGATACATGTCCTCAAAGTGGCATAGTAGACAAAAAAATCTCTGGCCAGAGAATAAAAATGAAGATCACGTACCTAATAATGCTTCTAAGCCAAAAATACATGAAGTACTGTGCAATGATGAAATACGAAAAGATGTGACCTTGCATATAACACATTGCATTAAACATGCAAAAACAGTTTTAGCAAGAATTTATTGTGGTATACTTTTAGCGATAGATTATAAGAAATTTGAACTTTAAAGCTTAACATTATCCCTAAAAGTATACCAGTATAGCTTAACATTATGCTTAAGTTCTAATTACTTATAATCTATCCCTAAAAGTATACCACAATAAATTCTTGCTAAAACTGTTTTTGCATGTTTATTATGCTTAATACCGTTAAGGACACTAGCCATAACAATCCATGTAATTGCCTCCCTATAATAACCGGGCTTGCGGCCCCAAATAAATCACTTCAAGTCAAACCTTGCCTTCGCCTATTGGCGATCCTGCCTTCATTTGGCAAAAAAATATAGACAAAAAATATCAAAGAAGCTAACTTCGGCAATGGTGAAGTTTATATACCCTTGCAGTCCTTGGCAAAACGTAGTAGGCAGCAAGCAGCGCTGCCGGCAGCGCTTCAACCGATTTGTATTGACTGTAACTTGTGTTCTATTTATCAGATCAAATTCAAATTGGGATCTGCGATTTTATATCAAATACTATCATATTGGTAAATTTCATGGGGATACTCCACTTTTTGCAAGAATGTTTGTTCTTGAGCTATATGATATAGTAGTCCGATCCTGACGATTTTCATACCTTATTAATAAAAAACCTCCAAAAAAATTTCATCCCGATAGCTCTTAAGATGGCTGAGAAAAACGTGTACGCACAGACGGACAGACAGACGGATATGGCTATGTCAACTCAGATTTTTATGCTGATCAAGAATATATATACTTTATGGGTTCGGAAACGTCTCCTTCTGTGCGTTACAAATCGCTGACCAATTTTATATTACCCTCTGCAAGGATATAAAAAAAATAATAAAAAGTCCTTGCCATATTTTTTAAAAATAACTTTAAAAATAACCGATGCTCAGAAGCATCCCCCAAATAAAGCGTCGAGGTGGCCATCTCGTCCGATTAAGGAAGCAGCGAGCGGCCTTGCTGGCCTAAGTAAACAGCGACCCACCACCACCATGGGCTGAGACATGCCGAATTTGGGTTAGAATATGCCTACTAAAAAAACAGCAGCAACAACAAAAAGAGGCAAAGCAGCAACAACAGCAGAACCAACAACAGCAGGGCCAACAGCAGCAGAACCAAGAGCAACAGAACCAAGACCAGCATTAAAAGAAAAAAAAAAACAAATCAATTTAATAAAAAAGAGTGCTAATATAGGCACCTTTGTGGCAAGAGGCGATTGTTGCGCTATAAAATAATGTAAAACATGTGCAGTCAAAAGTGCACAAACAACAAGATTTTGAAAAAAGTTTAAAAAAGTTCACGTAAAGCTTACAAAGCTTGCAAGCATACATAAAGCTTTCCGATCGTAGCAAGCTTCACGAGAACAAAGTTGCCCAATAACGAAGTTCAAATACTCTATACGCAAAAATAACAATTTTTTTTAATATTAAATTGAATCTGACACAAACCGAAAAATAATATATTTATATATATTGTAAGATGTCATTTATTTATGTTAAGATTTATTGTTCTGTTCGATTAATTTTAGCTATCTACTGCCGAAAACAGATAAAATTAATCTTTACATTTAAGCTAAATAACAACCCATCGACGTTTATTTTCAGCACTTTATAATCTTATTGTATAAAAAAAAAAATGAAATACTAAAAGAACGAAATTACGAAATTATTTAGTAATATTAAGTATAGCATTAAGATAAAACCAAAAGTATCAGACATTACATGAATTTCCAATGGACCAGCACATAGAAATGTTAAAAAGAAAGTTTCAGAAAGCGTACAAGTACATAAATAAGACAATTTATATACACCCTCAGACCATTAATAAACTATCCTTTAGAGTTACAATAAAATAAAGAATAGCAATGTAGACATAGGCAATGAATCAAATAGTAAAACCTTCACTGACCTAATATACAGTTTAAATAAACATCTAAAAATTATAGCAACTAAACATAACATAAAATTCACAATACCAGTAGATTCGAGTTTAGAAGCAACTTTTGAACCTCTGGTAGCAAAAGACACCGAAGAGCCAGGTGTAGGAAATAACCCAGAAGACTTTCGAGATACATATACAAAACCAAAGATGGTGCAAACAAAGATTGAATTTTTTGATACTAAGCTGATTCAATATGATTCTAAGCTGATTCAATATGATAGTGAAGTAGAAACACTTAAAAGTTTCATAAATTTATTAATAATAATTAATGAAATAAAGGCAGAACACGAAGAAACAGCTATTAAAGTTTCTGCGGCGCCTCTGGTTTTCATTCTCTCTCATTCGAAAAAGAACAGTTAGAATTTACATTGTCTTTGCTTGCACTGGTGACAGAGCGGCAACCAACCGCTATGATGACGCGCTAGTCACAGAAAATTTGGCAAGCAGGAAAGACGTAAAAAGGAGAAAAAAAATCACAAATGTAAGATAAAAATAAAAACAAGTGAGAAATTTGAATTAACATTGAAATAAAGATTTCAGCTAAATGATCTAACCGATCGATTTACCCACATATTGTGCAACTGAATATAGCGCAATACAAAACAAAACTGGCGTTTAATTGTTTGGTTAGAGGGCTCGGGATATAAGTTCAATCTCGCGAACTTTTTTGGAGCTGGCCCGCGTCAAACTTGAATTCTCTACATCCTGAAATATTTGTTTCTTTGGCTCCAGAAATATTAGCAGAGTCTGAATATTTCTGAACTACGTGAACGTGGAATCTTATAGAAGCTTAATTCGTGAGAGCGACCGCGGCAGAGAATTACATGCCGGCTCGCTGAGAGAGAAAAAGAGAGAAAGATAGTTAACCACGTACAAGCGGGCAAACATATCCTCATTACGCAACATTCGCAATGAGCCATATTGATGGAGTGCCAGTTCAACTTGGCGCTGGGAGTCAAGAACACGGCGCTGAGGCGACTGGGAATGGAGCGGTCTCAAGTGATAGAGAATCTGATACACCAACGATGTCAACGCCATCAAGAGACGACGGTTTGTCAGTGCAACAAACGATTCTTAATGGAATGTTCGAGAGTGACGCAGGAAACGGTACGGCAATTAAACGGCCCAATAAAATTGATCCAGCTCCGTGGTGCGTACCTGCGTTTGCGCCATCGACTATTCAAGGAGTGAGTCTACCGTTTCTGGCCAATACAGCTAACCTTCGAAACGGATTGTGGACCCAAGGTCAAATGAGTAACGCCGCTGGAATGCAGCACGGACCTGGAAGCCAACTGCCGGCTACCGGACACTCGACGTTAAGCCCTGGAGGGCACTCTACGGATTTAGGACACAAGAAAACTTTATTGTCATCGGAACAGATAGCGGCCCCCCAAGTACTGAACAAAGACTTACCCGTGTTTTCCGGTAAGCCAGAAGAGTGGTTGTTGTTTATAAGCCACTACGAGCAATCTACTGAAAGATGTGGAATTAGTAACGAAGAGAATCTTATTCGACTCCAAAAGGCTTGAAAGAAGCGGCTTGGGATGCTGTTCGAGGAAAGCTACGTTACGGATGCTATACGGAAGACCGGAGATTATTCACTCGAGCCTACAAAGGAAACTAAGAGAAGAACCAGCGGCACGCTCAAATAATTTGGATTCGGTTATTGAGCTAGCCTTGGCAGTGCAGAACTATTGCGCGACACTGGTCGCAATTGGGCTTAAAGAGTATCTGCACGATCCAGCTTTACTAGGCTAGCTTGTCGAGAAGTTGAAAGACTTGAAACTCGATTGGGGAAGGCACCGAATGACTCTAATTGGATGTGTCGCTAACTGGTCTATCTTTGACAATTGGTTGTTTGGCATTGCAATGTGTGCCTCAATGGTTACGCCGTATACAGTTCCAGCTAAGGATGGAGCAAAGAGAACCAAAGGGCGAATTTTTCTGCACAACAAATTGCAAAGTGAATCTAGTCAGGAATCGAAAACGCAGGAAGTACGCATCCGCTTGTGTCCCAAATGTGCAGGGAGTTATAACCTAGCAGACTGCCGGCTCTTTCAGGAAATGAGCATAAAGCAGACAAAGGAGTTCGTGCGGAAAAAGAGGCTCTGCTATTGTTGTTTTGATCAGCACGGAATTGCAAAAGTAAAAGAAGTTGTGGTGTCGATGGGTGCAGGCAGATACACCAGTCGTTGATCCACGAGACATCGGACTACAAGGAAAGCAAATCGCAGTGGCAGACGAATGAGAATAATAAACCAGTTCATCCACCAATTTTATTCCATGGAGATAAAACAAGCAAGGCTTTGTTCAGATATATTCCAATCTTGTTATACGGAAGGAAGCGAAATTTAGCGACATATGCCTTACTCGACGAGTGAGCCGCTTGCTCTTTGATTGAAGAAACTCTGGCAGACGAGTTAGTACTAGATGGCCCGGCCGAAGAACTGTGCTTAAAGTGGACCAGTCAAGTCACTCAAACGTAAAGCGCGTCCAAGTGTGTGAGGTCGGAGTGTCGTCGATGTGTCAAGGTGCGACGCGATTTGAACTCAAGAGTTTGCGTACGGTACGTAAGCTAGACTTGCCTACGCAAACAGTTACCGACGAACTGGTAACCTCGAAAAACTATCTACAGTATTTAAGTAACGTAACGTAAAAGCAAGCTTAATTATTGGTCTGGACAATTTGAAAGTTTGTGTGCCTTTGGAAATACGGGAGTCCGAAGGAGACGACGTGGTTACGGCGCGCTGTAGATTGGGCTGGTCTGTGTATGGCCGGCACAGCGACGCCGCTTCAGCGTCCTCTCACATATTGCACATATTTGAGTGCAATGAAGCGAGCACCATGCGCGCTTTGGATGGTTATTATTATTTGGTCTCTTCTCGAGAGGAATAATGAGTTTCTTTTAAAACTGTGGTAGTTGTTTAGTTTATGTGGATTATTTGCTTGGTACCAGGTTGATGTTTCGTTTATGTTGGATTGTAGTTTTGTGAGGTATATGTTTTTTAAATATTTTTGTATGTCTTGTACGTTAAAGTTTTCCTTTGTTAATAGAGGCTGTTTTGCTGCATTTTTAGCAGAGGTATCTGCTAGTTCGTTTCCTGCTATTCCTACATGTCCGGGCACTGCGTGCAAACATATCTCCTTCCCCACTACTCCACAGTATTTTCCGCAGAACTCATTGCAATAGTAAAAGCTCTAGAAACCCTAAAAAATAAAAGAGGTAAATTCTGCATTTGCACTGACTCATTATCTTAATAGACGCAAAGACACCATATCAATCGAACACATTCTCAGCAAATGCAATACTCCAAATCCTCAAAGGCAAGCAATATTTAAAAACACCAACCCTCTCCAATGCTTAGCACAACTTCCACCCTCAAAGATATCAAACATTCTAAAATATAAAATATATATTCTAAATATAAAATATAATACATATATTATTAAGAGAACTTCTACATAAACACACACAAATATAGAGCTGAAGGCCTTTGCTGCCATAGCCACGTAATAAGCTAGCTTTTAATTTTATATTATAAAGTTAGCTCTCAAATAAATAAATAATTTTTCTTTTTTTTTTTTTTTTGGTAATAAAACATTTGCATTTTTTGAATCTAAGTTTCGCATATTTCTTGGCTTTGTTAGGATTTATTATTTCATATATTTTTGGTATTTCTATTCTGTTATTGATAATTTTGTTTTCCTTATGTGTTATTTATTTGTTTCTAATCTTGTTGATACTTTAAGTATTTTATTAGTTTCTATGTTCTTTATATTTTCAAATTCAATTCTGGAGAGAGCGCCTGCTGCGTATTTTTCTTGTCCTGTGATGTATTCTATAGCAAAATCGAACTCTTCTAAATCTAACCTTATTCTAGTAAGCTTTAACGATGGGTTTTTTTATGATGATGGTCAGTTCTAATTAGAAATCCTTGCCCGTATGGTTTGAAATATTGAATTGCTGTTAATTCTTAACTTATTGCTTTCGCCTTTTGTAAATGCTTTAGACGCGTATGATACGGGTAATTGGAGTCCATCATGTTCTTGGCTAAGGACGGCTCCACATGCGATCTTACTTGCATCGGTTGTAATACAAAATTATTTTTTGAACTCCGGGTATTGGAGTATTTGTGGACTTAATAATTGGTTTTTAAAGTATTCGAAAGCTGATTGTCAGTTTACATCCCAGTTAAATTCTACATTATTCCTTGATAGTTTATTGATAAATTGTGCATGATGTGCAAAGTTTGGAATGAATCTGCGGTAGTAATTACAAAATGCTACAAATCTTTTGGCTTCGTCGTCATTTTTAAGAATCGTATAATCTTGAACCGTTTTGAACTTGCTTTCGTCTGGTAAAATTCCTTTATTTGTGCATTTGTGTCCTAGAAAAGTAACTTTATATCTGAAGGAAGATCATTTGTCGGGTTGCAACTTTAAGTTATACTTTCGACATGTTTCAAATACATTTTTTAAGTTCCTAATCATTTGACTTTCAGAGCAAATGATGTTATATCCCGAGAGTTTTCTTCTAATTCTATTTGATGAAATCCTGACAATAATTCTAAACTAGAGAAGTATTTAAAGCGACCTAGTTGGTCGAGGATATCGTCCATTCTAGGTAGTGGGAATGTATCCGCTACTAGTTGTTGGCCGAATAATTCAAAGAAATGGAATCCCAAGCCATTTCAATTGCTTTTATTAATTCTGGAACATTTGAATATTGTTTTCCTGAACTACAAATCTCTAGTGTTAGCCATCCCCACACATTTTCGATTATATTTAAATCGGGTGAGTAGGGTGTTCAGCTTAGGAGGTCAACATTTTGGCTCTTTATGAACGATTTAACAAGCCGAGCTGTATGTATCGGCGCATTATCCCTTACATCAATGGGAGAGGCCCAAAACGGGTTTGGAAATTTGGAAATGCCTATACTAAAATTTCCTTGTAGCACAATGCATTCATTGTTGATGACAAAAATTTAAGATTAAAGGTGCCATAGTACGAAATGGCCCCCCACACCATCACACCTCCAGCTCTGCTATGAAGACGGTCCAAATGATGAGGTTATTTGCGTATATCATGGAAATAAGAACTATACCCCTTCTGGACTTACACTTACACTTAATGAATTAAAACAATTTAGAAATAGCAGTTCTACCTCAAGTAAAAGTAATAACAAATGAAGAAGAAACAAGAGATACGTTAAATAAATATCATAATGACCCAATAGAGGGAGGTTACTGCAGGGTAAACAGAACGCAAGAAAAAATAAAAAGATTTTTTTTTGGAAATACATGTCTCGTTGCAATATACGTTAAAAATTGCGAACAATGCAAACTAGCCAAAATAATTGACAATAACACATATCACACAATAATCATAGATATAATTGCACCATTACCAAAAACCATGAATGGTAATGAATACGCAGTTACTATTATCTGTGACCTGTCCACATATCTCATATCAATACCAATACCAAACCAAACTGCAAAGGCGGTTGCAAAACCAACACAAAAAATCATTCAATACAATGAGCTCAACTTGTAACACTTTGTTGCAAGTATAAACAATAAAACATATACGCATTAAAATATAATTGTGCACTTGAATATGTTTATATGTGTACATTGATGTATGCTCATAAACATATTCATATAAATATATGTGGGGTTTTATTTAACGATATAATTATAGTCTAGGGTTTACATGAAAATACGACTTTATAGAGATTACACTATGCGAAATGACAATCGACGTTTGGCTCGGCTCGACTTTGGCGTCCGTCTATGACGCTTCGACTTTTCGCGCCCGGCTTTGGCGCTCGACTTTAAGTGTCCGACTTTGACACACGACTTATAGCACCCGTCTCTGGTACTCGACTTTACCTTGCATCCGACTATGACGCAAGACCTCAAAACACGTCCGTCTTGTTTGACGCGCAAACCCCATCTCTCTCGTCGTCATCTCTCATTCGTTTGTCATCCCTCTTGATCGTCTTTTCTTACACGCTCACGTTCTCTCTTGATCGTCGTCTCGTCTCTCGTGTACAGTGGGATTGATACACTTCGCAAATGCACATCCCACATTCGGCCATTCTGATTACGCATTCGACCCGAATGCTGGGTCATCTTCTTCATCGTCTCGGTTTGGGCTACAGGGCTTCATGTACTCTGCACATGTGGTCACTTTAGGCCCTGCGCACTTGCCTACTTTTTCGACATCGTATGCGTTGTTGTGCTTCACCTTCTTAACTTGGTAGGGTCCAAAATATTTTGGTTTTAGTTTGAGACCACTGCCAAATTGCGTCCTCTTAATTGCGACCAGGTCGCCAACACTATAAGATCGAGCTTGCTTACGACGTAGGTTGTAGTACTTCTTGTTTTCGTGGATCTTGGCGATGTGTGCTTTCGCCTTGGCACGGAGGTCGCTTCTTTCGTCTGTAAATATTGCCTTCGTCTCTTGGTTGATAGGATCTCTCAGTTTATAATCATCGTTGGTCCTCATCTTTACAGGTAGTAACTCAAATGGAGAAGTGCCAATACTTCTGGTGTACGTCGAATTGATAGCCTGCTGAACTTTGCTAACATGTCGATACCACTTCGTCGGATCATCAACGCTCAACTTCGACAAAACAGGAATGATGATCGCATTTAAACGTTCGACTTGGCCGTTTACTCTCGGAAGTGCTGTAGTCGTCTTAACGTGTTTGATACCCTCGTTGTCGCAGTAATAATAGATAATAAACTTAGGGTTGCCAAAAACCGTGCTTTGAATCGTCAGCTCCGTAATAACTTCATTGCTAGTCGTCGATTTGGTTGGTTATAACCAGCAGAACTTCGTAAATGCATCTATGACTGCCAGAATAGACCTAGTAAATCAATATGGTAAGTTAAAAGTGGAATATCATCTTTCTGAAGCGGGTGCAACAAGCCTTCATGCTTGCCAACTTCACGACTACTGATGCGGTGTTCTCTGCAAATCAACTCTTTCTCCTTTTTTGCCGTGAAATGTCCTTTGTCATGGGCCGGACCAACAATCTGTTTCTGCATTGCAACAGGGACAACAACCGGCTCATCTTCATGCATCTTTACAAGTACCACAGGACTTGTGTACTCAGACGTTGACTCTTTAATTGTGCCTTCAGCCAACCATTTTTCGACTTTCTCGTTCACGCAATCTTCCTCTTTAAAAGCAAGTCTACTTTCGTCGTTTAAAATAAGTGCCATTTCTACTTTCGTCGTTTTTGGTGCTAACGGTTGATAATTAGATATCAAATCATATGCCTCTTTTTTAGCATTTGTGCTTGCACTTTCATCTATTTCAAGTTCTTCCTTATTATTCGCCACATCGATTTTTAGAATGTTTATATTATCACTTTCATTTTCGAGTTTTTTTGCTCTTACACCATTTTGACTAAATATAATGTCAGCTTGCAAACATAATTCCTCGCCTATGATCATTTCGACATCTAACAATCTAATCGGAACTACATGAAAATCTAACACGAACGATTGGTCGTCAATTAAAATGGAATTCACAACGTGTCCAATTGGTTTTGTCTTATTTGATTCTCCGCCACCAAATCCAATTAGAAACCCGTCAAAGCTACTCAACTCGGGTTGTTTCAAACGTTTATACAAATCTTCGCGAATGATACAAAATTTACTTCCGGTGTCGAACAATGCTTTACACTCAATATTGTCAATTTTAATAACTTTACAGGTTATTTCTTCTTTCGACTTAAAACTTCTTGTGTTTGGTTCAAATTTACCGTTCATTTCTCTTTTATTACAATTTTTAGCTATATGACCAAATTCATTACATTTGTAGCACTTTCTACCTTTTCCTTTATCATCACAATCTTTTGAGTAATGTCCTTTATCTCCACAGTTGTAACACACAACATCGTCTTTATTATTAGTTTTCATCATTTTGTTTTTCACTCTTGCACTGTTCTCATCGCTTTTGTATTTACCATTGCCTTTCTTACTTTCTTTTTCACTCATTATTTTATACTTCTTTAATTTCTCTTTAAAATCAATCAAATTTTTCGCACCATATAAAATCGACTTATTCTCACTTTTTTCATCAATGCCGTCAATTAAATATTCTATTAATGAATCGTCTTTAATTTGTCCACGTGAAGCTACATCTTTCATTCTGTAAAAATACTCATAAACGCACTCATTGTTTTTACGCTTCATTTTCATCAGTTGCTCATGTATGTCTTTACTACTCACACACGATTTGAATTCACTCAAAAGTGCTTTTTCGAGAGAGTTCCATGAATTTATTCCTCTCTCACTCAAGACAAACAGTTTCGCGATACCCTTTAACGCCTTATTCGCGAACAGAAACCTCTGGAAATCGTTCCAACACATCAACGTTGCTTGCTCATTGAATTCGTTAATCCAAACTTCTACTGCAATAGTGTTAGTGCCGTCAAAAATACGAATGTTCTCTTCCACGTCGCGAAAACTAATGGCAAAACGCGGCGTCATCATTCTATCTCTCTCTTCGTTTATTCTTCTGTTCTCATCGTTGTTGTTCTCGCTTGCTCTCTCGTGTGGTATGTTCCTCAAATTATTCTCTGTTGCTACGTTCCTCTCTGTAGCTACCGAATCATGATCTGTCTCGTCGTCTATTTCATCATCTACTTCGTCGTCTAATTCGTCTTCGTCTTGTGATGCCAACAAATTGTTCAGCTTCAAATTCGTGAAAATATGCAATGCAAGGTCGTCGACACTGTACTTGATTCCCAATACATTGCAAATCGAAACCAGATCACCGTTCGTCAAATTTCATCGTACATATTCCACTTTTCTTTGTATTTTGCGTTCGCTTCATCGTAATCGAAACCAGAAAATTCTCGAATTCTTTTGCGGTTATTTCTATCTCCCTCGCTCTCATAGATAAATTTATGCAATGCTCTGATATTGTCTACTTTACCCGTTTTCAGAATACCACTTATTAAATCATTTAGACACGACATAGTTAATGTTTTAATTTCACCACTAACAGAGCAGGATCGACTTAATACGACACGATTGTTAAAGAAAAAAAATTCACTTTTTTTTTTTATACCCTTGCAGAGGGTATTATAAAATTGGTCAGATGTTTGTAACGCACAGAAGGAGACGTTTCCGACCACATAAAGTATATATATTCTTGATCAGCATGAGAAGCTGAGTCGATATAGCCATGTCCGTCTGTCCGTCCGTCCGTCCGTCCGTCTGTGCAAATCAACTTCACGCTGGCATCTTAAGAGCTATCGGAATGAAATTTCATATTTGAGCTACTTTTAGCCGGGAGATAATAGAGTATGAAAATTGTCAGGATCGGACTACTATATCATATAGCTCTAGAACAAACATGTTTGCAAAAATTGGAGTATCGCCATGAAATTTACCAATTTAATAGAATTTGATATAAAATCTCAGATCCCAAAATTTGAGTTTGATCGGATAAATAGAACACAAGTTACAGTCAATTCAAATCGGTTCTACGTCATCAGCAAATCAAACAGAGCACATGCATACGCACACACAGACGTAGCGCTACACGTATGTATGTATGTGTATGCGTGTTGTGCCTTGCTTAAAAATTTGTAGTAAAAAGAGAAATAATTTGAATGTTTTGTTTGTGTGTTGATAAATTGAGTTACAAGGAAAGAAATTTCAAAATGTAAAAAAATTATTGCCAAGGACTGCAAGGGTATATAAACTTCGGCATTGCCGAAGTTAGCTTCTTTGATATTTTTTTTTTCACTCTTCTTCCGCAAGAACGCACAAAAAATGTATGTGGGGTGTTCTCTTGTATCCCGCACTCTTTCTATCACGACAAAATATGTGGGGAAAACTCTCTGTAACCGGATGAGCGCCACTCTTACTCGAATCTTCCCCGGTCGAGCACCCAAAATATGTGGGGTTTTATTTAACGATATAATTATAGTCTAGGGGGTTTACATGAAAATACGACTTTATAGAGATTACACTATGCGAAATGACAATCGACGTTTGGCTCGGCTCGACTTTGGCGTCCGTCTATGACGCTTCGACTTTTCGCGCCCGGCTTTGACGCTCGACTTTAAGTGTCCGACTTTGACACACGACTTATAGCACCCGTCTCTGGTACTCGACTTGACCTTGCATCCGACTATGACGCAAGACCTCAAAACACGTGCGTCTTGTTTGACGCGCAAAAACCATCTCTCTCGTCGTCATCTCTCATTCGTTTGTCATCCCTCTTGATCGTCTTTTCTTACACGCTCACGTTCTCTCTTGATCGTCGTCTCGTCTCTCGATGTGTTTTATTTGCAACAAGGTGCCAGCTATGCCCCGATTCACAGCCAATGTGGTCAGGGATGAGTTGCAGCCAATCCAATATCCAGTCTAGAATACTTTCAGTGGTTACGCTGTAGATAATTAAAAAGTATAGCGTGAAGAGAAGTGACAGATAGATGAGGAGAAATAAGGTGAGAAAGGTTGTTAAAATATTGGCAAAGAACACGAAGAGGTTCGTGAAGAGAGTAGTTAGTCAGACATCTACTAAGGTGAAGAGGAAAAAAGTTTCTGGTCGTGAGGGAAGACAAAAATATAGCTTATCTAGTAAATTGATAGAAATGACTTCGCCGTTGACTACTTTATGTAGAAAGAGAATGCCAAATAGGCGAAGATTCGGGTCGCAATTAAGACCGCGTAACGCAAACTTAAGGAATTGCTTCTGTACCTCACACTGGTGAGCAATATTCGAGAGTAGGGCGAACTAACGAAGTGTATAAAACCATTATCACATATGGATCATCAAATTCTTTGGCCCAATATTTAATGAAGCCAAGAAGACTGCATGCTCTGTTGACAATTGAAGATATGTGAACATTAAAAGAAAGTTTTGGGTCAAACATAACGCCTAAGTCTTTAAATGATGGTACACAATCTAACAGAACAGACTTAATAGAGTAATGAGCTAAAAGAGCACTTAGAAGCATTAAGGTGTAATTTATTAACGTGACAATCACAGAACGCATCGAGATCTGATTGCAAGTACTGTTGGAAAGAAGGATCATTATATGAATAACAAATCTTGACGTCATCCGCAAACATAAGCACGCGTGAATGAGCCAAGGCCAAAGGCAAATCATTTATAAACAAGGTAAATAACAGTGGGCCCAGAAGACTGCCTTGGGGGATACCTGACGTAACTCGAACAGTTTTAGATATCGAGGAACGAAAAGACACCTTTTGGGTTCTGCCAATAATATACGACTTTAACCAAGCCAATAGTTTCGGGGAAAAACCCATGATGTTAAGTTTCATGAGAAGCATAGAATGATCAACCGTATCGAAAGCCTTACTAAAGTCAATATAAGTAACATCAGTTTGACACTTTTTGCGGAAGCCATGGAGTACAAGGGTAGTCAATTCTAAAAGGTTGGTAAGCGACGAACGACCTTTCAAGAAGCCATGCTGACAAGGAGAAATAGTGGATCTGGATAGATGTTGAAGACGTAATAATTTTCTCAAACAGCTTAGGTATTGCCGAAAGTTTGGCAATGCCACGGTAGTTAGAAATATCCGATTTGTTACCCTTTTTAAAAAGCGGAATAATAAAAGACTCCTTCCAAATATCAGGGAAGCGACAAGTCTCACTCGATATAAAGAATAACCGAGATAAAGGCTTAGATAGGGAAGTCGAACACATTTTAAGGATGCAACTAGGTATATTATCAGGCCCGAATACGAAGGAAGACGTCATAGATGACAAGCTAGAGATAATACAGTCTTCAGTAATATTAGGAAAAAATGTGGAATTGTGAAGCGATAAGGTGTGGGATCCGAAGCAGTAGAAGAATAAGTCGACTGAAAGAATTTAGCAAACAGATCTGCAATATCTGAATCACTATTAGCAGTCTGGTCATTAAGTCTGAAGGTGGAAGGTAGTAAATTAGAGCGTCTTTTGGAATTAACAAAGTTATAAAATCTTTTGGGGTTCTTATGAAATTCAACCTTACAGCGAACGATATAATTATTGTAGCATTGAGTATTTAAAAGGCAAAATTGAGATTTGGCTACACAATAATTTGCATAGTCAAGTCGCGAACCAGTTTTTTTAAATCTTTTAAAATATCTCGATTTAATGTTACGGAGATTAGAGAGCCTACGTGTGAACCAGACTGGCGCACTGGAGACGGTAGAGACATTCACATAAGGAACGTATTTATCAATTAGAGAATTAAGAGCAGAGTAGAAAAAATTTACTGCACAATCTATATCGCAGCACTCAAATATAAATGACCAATCAAAAGAGAAAATAAGGCTGTTAAGAAGATTGAAATTTGTTTCACGAAAACATCAACAAAAACAAGATCGAGGATTCTTTTAGAAGAGTTAAGAAAAGAATTCAACTGATATAGCGGACATTCAAGTAGGCTATCAAGAAAAACATGTTGAGATGAAGGAATTAAGAAAGATAGATTATCATCAACAAGCCAAGAAACATAAGGCAATTTAAAATCACCTAAAGCTATAAAAAAAAAACACGATCTTTAAGACGACTAAAAATAGTTCGCAAAGCATCAGCATGGTGCATGTAGATCATGATATCAGAAGTTGGAGGAATATATGAAGAAGAGATATATAAGCTAAAGTTAGAACATGTAACTTCGACGCAAATAAACTCAACACCTAAGGGGAGATCAATCGGCACAACACTTGAACACAGATTCGAGTTGACAGCAATGAGTACTCCACCGCCACGTCGACCAACACGATCAAGCCTATAAGAAATAAAGTTATTAGAAAGAATTTCATTATCCAAAACAGAGGTATTAAGCCAAGTTTCAGAGAAAGCTAATATGTCAGCCGAAAAGGTTAAGCTATCACAGAATAAATTAGAGAGCTTGGTAAGAAGTCCTCTTACATTTTGATAGTGAATGCAAAGACTATACGTTATTAGTTTTTTGAAGCAGAAGATACATTAGGAAGGTGGACAGGCAAAGGGCGGGAGCGCTTATTGGGCGCAAATTCGTGTACAACTAGGCCCTCTGGCCAAAAGTTAGGGTCAACCATAGCTGAGAAATACTCATTTGGTACTGTAATTTTAAAAGAGGAGATTTCGCGAGGCCTAGAAAACTTTAACTTTTGAATTAAAACCTTAGCAGGGCATATACCAATGTAAGCTGCCACAGACGATTCAGAAGTATCTGGAGCAAGCCTAGAGATAAATAATTGTTTACGATGAGGCACTACAGTTAGTGGAGGCGGAGGAGCATTGGGATCCGCAAGTGATTGAAAGCCAGCATGATCCAGTAATTGATCAGAGTTCCCGTGAGGGATAGATTGAGGTACACCAGGGCTTGTAGTGGGTACATCAATCTGAAAAGAAGAGCATAAAGAGGGACAAGAAGATTGTGTAGGCGAAAGTAAAATGGGAGAAGATGGAATAGAAAGTGCGGGCGACTGCTTATGAGGCAACTCAAGGGTACATTTCTTGGGCAATTCCTTAGAAGGTGGACCAAACTTGAATTGCGACAATAAATGTATGCTAGAGCCACAATCACTAGACAGCTGTTTGGCCATTTTATTTAGAGAAAGAAACTTTAAACGAAGTTCCCTGTACATTCGGCTAAAATCAAGCTGCTGGCTGGCACAAGATGGCCAAGTCCAGCGCATTAAGCCAAGCTCAGGCTTAGACACAGACAAACCAGGAAATTTGTCGTAATCACGGCCGTTGAGGCCAGCACATTTTAAGTGAATAAGATTATCGCAAAGCCAACACGATATTGCTCTATACTGATCGTCAAAACGATCAGAATGCTTGCAATTGGGTAGACAATAAGCCATTGAAAAGCCAAAAGAAACACAGGGCAACAAAAAAAAAAAAAAAATATATATAGAAAAATTTAAATACACAGCACAAAAATAATTATCGATAAAATTCAATAATTACAAATAAAAACAAAGAGACAGCTAGAGTACACAGCACAAGAGAGAGTGCAAGAACAGTTATAAGATGAGATTTGAGAGGCGGCTTTACAAAAGTGATTACGCGGGAGAGAAGCTGAGCACAAGCACAAAGCAGAGAGAACAACAAAACCACTAGCACTGATGGTATGAAGGGGGCGATGAGGGGAGCAACTGCAGAAGCAATGACGAGAGAGAACAATAAAAAAAAATAAAAACAATTTAAATGCACCAAACACTAATCATGAAAAAGGAAAAAAAACCGTTTAATTTGGCGAATTATGCAAATAAAACACAAGGATTTCAAGCAAACGACACCAGCGAAAGCGAAAACAAACTAGGCACAATTAAAAACTAAGAGAAAACAATATATATTAATAAAAACTCAGGAGCTACGCAAAAAAACGCATGAACATATATGCATGTACCATTGTATATGCACATACATATATTCACATAAGCACTGTATGCACAAGCGTAACATGAGCGTGTGACCGCTGACCTGGCTCGAGCCAATTCCCTAATGTTCTTGCCAATTCCCTTACGCGAACTAATAATAGAACTCGTCTTAAAAGAAATGACAGACCAACCCAATAATAAATGATTAGGGCCGCCTGGAGGCCTTAGGCTCTAATTTAAGAGTAGATTCAACAAATATATATTAAACGTTAAAAAAAAAAAAAAAAAAAAAAAAATGATGATCCTATATGCATGTACATTTGTATATGCACATACATATATTCACATAAGCACTGTATGCACAAGCGTAACATGAGCTCGAGCCAGGCCAGCGTGTGACCGCTGACCAAGCACTTTGATGCATGCGCTCCAACAGTATGTATGTACATATGGACTGACACTCTGCCTCTATTTTGTAGCTGTCGCATAAGGCGCAGCATAAGAATACATTAATTTACGGATTAATTTAAACAATTCTAACAGATATGGGAACAGAATATATGAATTTAATACTAATAGGACTCTGCAAAAATTTTAACATAACTAAAATTAACTCCACAGCTCGGCATCATCAAACTCTTGGAACAGTAGAAAGGAGTCACAGAACTTTCAATGAGCACATCAGATCACATTTATCCATTAATAAAAAGGGCGATTGTGATGAATATCTAGCATACTTGACGTATTGCTTTAACACCACTCCATCCACCGTACATGGTTATCCACCTTTTTGATCTAGTCTTTGAGAAACTTCCTAAAACTGCCCCTTTTTCATCTGAGACTGCAGATCCCATCTACAACATTGATGACTTCAACAAAGAAATAAAATTCAAATTGCAAATCGCACAAAATAGAGCGAAACTTCTTATCGAGAAGCGAAACTAAAGCAAAAGGAAACATATGTAAAAAACACAAAAAAGTATCTATAACTGAAGAACAAAAAAATACTTTTAAAGAATGAGACTGAACAAAAAATATAAATATTTTTCTTTTCAAAAAAAAGTAGGTGTAGTATACTTTTAGGAATAGATTATAAGTAATTGGAACTTTAGCATAATGTTTAGCTTCAAGTACCGTTAAGGACACTAGCCATAACAATCTATGCAATTGCCTCCCTATATATACCGGGCATAAATGGGACTCATTTATTATCCCTTCAAGTCAAACCTTGCCTTCGCATATTTCATGATATTAAAGATTTCTACACCAATGGAAATGTCGACTTAGGTCACTTTTTTCAAAGGCTTGAAAAACAAGCCGGTATACTTGAGATCAGACAACTCACATTGGCACCGAGTGAAAAGATCTTTGAAACCATTTCAATAGAATCTTTTAAAGAAATACGCAATAAAATATTGAATTAAGAGTAAGACTTGTTGTTAGGCTCTAATTTAAGAGTAGCTTCAACAAATATATATTAAACGTTAAAAAAAAAAAAAAAAAAATGATGATCCTATACAGGGTGGCCATATAGGCATTAGAAAATCTTTGGCCAAAGTAAGACTATTATTGGAAAAACATGACACGTCATGTAATTAATAAATGTGAAGAATTCGTATGAAATGTTGAAATTCGTATGAAATTGAGTAAATTTTTTTTGTCACTTGAATAGAACATGCATTTAGTTTGATCGTTTGATTTGGCGAGTGATCATACAACTTTTGTTAAAGGAGTTTTTTGCTATTTTCGAGTATTGGCTTTAATATAAAATCAAAAATCAAAAAATCAAAAAATCGGGTGCTATACTCTAAAATAATTGTCTAATGTACTCATTTTTTTTCTTTTTTTATCAGTTGACATATATTTAATTAGTTGAAATTTTCAAATTGAAAATGTATTTTTATTTGTATGATGTACGTAAATGAATAATATTTGGATTCTTTGATAACTTTTGTTGAAATGCACTTTTACAATAATTGATGCGTATGTTCTTTAGACCTTATCAAAGTCATTAGCATGGCTTAAGACTCTTTTTGGTACACATTTATTGTGTTATTTATATGCTTTGTACAAAACATATGCGCTCATTATAATTATAATTATTAATAAAAGTCCATTTGTTAGCTATAAATCAACATTTGATGACTCTATTTTATTGATTACATTTGCAGTGGAATCCACTGTCTTTGTATCTATTAATCCCATACTGGGTTCATCAAATATATCATCAAACTATCAAAATATCATCAATTTTGTTATCAAACATTCAAAGTAAAAAACAATTTTGTCTCAGAATTTTCTTTTACATGATCCTACCTAGTGTTTCGTATAGCTCAACAGGCCATGCTTCTATCGGGCAGATAAGATTCCGCTCAATCTTACAATTTGTTTATTTTTACATTGTATTTCTTATTTGTTTTTTTTTTTGCATATGTTTAAATCGAAAAAAAAATTTTTTTATTAAATTTAAATTATATTTTGTTGACAATTTATCTGGATTCAGCATCAGCTGGTCATCGTCGGTTGGCACACTGATGCTCCATCGATGGTATAAAAGGCGGCCTGCCTTTCACACTTGTAGTCTCGGCTGCTGATGTCCGGGGCCTATGAGCTTAGGTGGTACCGGTGCCGGTCATCGCACCAGTTCTCTGCTTCATAACTGTATTCACAATATGGTGAATACAGCGGTCCAGGAGAGTTTAGGGGTATTGGCTTCTTTTGGTATTGACTTTTGCTTTGGAGGAGTTTTCTTATTAATGTTTGTTATTTGAATAGGTATTTCTGAGTCAGGTTGAGATTCTGGCGTTTTGTTTTTTAGTGACTTTAAAAAGTCAAGTTCTTGCTGTGCTTGCTGGTGCTTGTTTTGGAATATAATAGCCACTTAATTTCTGCTATTCTTTTCTTTATTTTGTTTTGCACTCCACTCCTTTTTGCCATCTCACACTCTACTCAATGGTTTTTATTTTTGTTTCCGATTTAGCAAATCATTTTTCGCCACCAACGCAGACTGGACTTTTGGTCTCCACTTTTTACCAGTTAGTGACCACTGTCACGGTCGCCATATAGTATGTCTGATGTTGATTTTGTTCAGAATATATACTTTAGGTATTTTCAATAAAAGACACAAGCAGGTCTTTTTGTCTTGAGTTAAGTTTTTTGAATAATTCTTAATTCTATAACAATTGTTAACTATAGCTAAGATCGCGTAGCTGGGCGCCAGTGGCGGCGGCAGAGGAGCTGTATGCTAACGTATAAATATATGTTTGTGTTTAAATGCATTAATGTTTATATAAAAGAATATATGTATATATGCCGCCGCAGCGGGAGAGTGAGGATGTATCATATTGCATATTGGGCCACGGCTGCGCATGTTATATTTGCTGACTCAGCAATGTCCAGCAACATGCACTCATGGGTGGTCATGTTACTTAAGAGGCAATGCACTTGAATGTTGTTTACATAAATATTGTAACAAAGTGCTACAATATGTTTGTAATACTGTTAATGTGATATTTCAGAACATGCTACAGCCCCTCCTTTAGAAAAATAACCTAATGACATGGAGTTGTTTTCAAATTTTATTATATAAAAACTTATTTATTATCCTTTTTTTTTTAATACTTTGATCGTTTGATTGTTTAATTTTGATTGTTTGTGATATATATGGTAAAGATTTTTGTTATTATTTATTTTTTTTTTTTGTATATACATATATGTAAGATGGAGTCCTCAATTGAGTCCCCAAATGTATTATAGTATAGTTTATTAATAGTATTATAAATCGTGGACGGGAATAATGATTACAATATGCAACTTAAATCTCGGGTTCTGCTGATTCATCGGCTTCTTAGTGCTGCTGACTGCTGATACTTCTGGCTGCTGAACACCGACTGCTGACTGCTGAACCTCGACTGTTGACTGCTGAACATCGACTGCTGCTGCGTTGCCAATCTGCATAAGGGAGTTGCCACCCCGCTGCAACTACCTTATCCCATCTCACATTCGGCCTTCCTGATTAGTCATCAGCCTTTGATGACCATGCATCCTCGTTTTCTGCTACAAAACTCCACAATTTCATGTTGTCATTGCTAGTGGTCGTATATTTTGGTCCCTCGGTGTCTGTTGGTGCTTTTCGAACATCATAGCGTCCTGAACGTTTCAACTTTACTATGTCGTACGGTCCCAAAAACTCGCTTGCCAACTTTTTGCCTGCTACAAATTGGGTTCTACGAATGGCCACCAAATCTGCAACATTGTATCCGACCTCGTTCTTTCGATTTTTATCAAACTGTTCTTTATAACCTTTCTGAGCCATCCTTATATTTTCTTTTGCTTTATCACGCTTCTCTTGCCTTCCTAAGTCAAATGTGTCAAACATTTCATTTTCGAGCAACTGTAAGATATCGCTTTCGGATCCGCTCCTCATTTTCACGCCGAGCATCAGCTCAAATGGAGACCTCTTTGTGGACTTATGGACAAAAGAATTAATCGCTTTTTGAACTCTCGGTACGAACTTATACCATCTCTCAGGGTCCTCCGATGATAACTTGGATATAATGTTCAGGATCGATCGGTTGACACAAGATTATTGTTTATTATCTGCATCACTTTGCCTTCCAGATGTGGTATCCAAAAACTTTGTTGTACTGCGTGCATAGTTTTTTGCACTGCAAAGTATCCTGCGTTATGAGCTTCTGTAACTATTTCGCTTTCTAAGGATTTTGGTATAGCGAGCAAATCTGTTCCTTGTACCACCTTGTACACCAACCCTCCTTTAAGCTTGAAGTTGTCATACGGCTTGCTTCTAAGAATCTCGGAAATTGCTTTAATCATCGTATCATCTTGCTGAGCTTTTCTAATCTTCGCTGTGACTACTGATGATACTAACATTATTTGACTTGTGCATCGGCTTAGGCAATCCACGTGTTTTAGCCGCTCTCCTGGTCTGTGCACTGCCTCAAAGTCGAAGTCTTGCAAGTATAGAACCCATTGGGAACCTCCCGAGGAACGTCTTTCTTACTCAATGTTTGTTTGAACGCCGCGCAATCGGTTACAAGCTTAAAATTAATTCCAAGAATATACTGCCGAAATTTCCTTCAAGCTAGAAATATAGCTTTGGCTTCTTGTACATAGCTGTGCAGCCGTGCTTGAGACTCTGAGGTTTTCTTGCTCCAAAACAAAACGGGGTGAAGTTGACCCTCTTGCCACTGTAGCAATGCATCACCAAAGCCGTCTTTAGATGCGTCGGTATGTATTTCGGTACAACTTCAAAACAGGCTCTTTTATTAAGGTATCTTTCAATACTTCAACAGCGTTTTGTTCCTTCGAACCCATTTTAAATTCGACATCTTTTCGCAATAGATTTGTCAGTGGCTTGGCGATCAATGAGTAGTCTCTTATAAATTTGCGGAATAAACCAGTTCATCCAAAAAAGCCTGAACAGTCTTGACGTTTTTTGGCATTGGAAACTTTTTAATGGTTTTGGTCTTTTTTTGCTCCCGGTTTTATGTTTTCGTTTCCAATTTGATGACCCAAAAATTCAATTTCAGTCTGCAGAAATCGGCATTTTCTCCATTTTATTTTCAGCCCGTACTCAGCTGTTACATCCAAAACTTTTTGCAGTTTTGAGAGACATTTGTCGGCTGTTTCGGCATGTATTATGATATCGTCCATGTAAAAATCGAGAACGTTATCACGTAATTAACAAAACAAATAAAAGCGGCTGGATAGTTGCAAAAGCCAAAGGGAGCGCTGTTGAACTCAAAAAGGCCCTCTTTCGTTATGAATGCGGTGTATTTCTTCCTGTTTTCCTCCACCGGAACGTGAAAGAAACCATTTTCAAGATCCATGGTGGAGAAAAATTTTGGATTGCTCAATTTTTCCAAAACATCTTCGACTATAGGTATAGAGAAGCAGTCCTTTAATACCATCTTGTTTAACTGCCGGTAGTCAATGCACACTCGATTATTGCCATCCTTATTTTTCACGATCACAGTACGACTGGCGAAGTTAGATGATGAACGGCGTATCATATCGTCCTCAAGCCATTCATCGATCTGCTGCTGGACCACATCTGCTTCGGTAATGGCTATTCGGCACTATCTTCAACGTGATCGGGCAGTCAGCTGATTTTTGGCAAAATCCTCAATCATCGATTGAACAACATGTGTATAATGTGAAGGCACATCAGGGTCAGTGTTTGTTTCGACTACATTATAAATACTTATCTGATTTTTGTTGGCAGCTTCTTCCTCAGATAGCTGTGCGAAAGTATATCCAACGGGAGTTAATGACATTTGGAATTCCAATTGTGCAGTCATCTACCACGAAAAACGTGTGTGTGACGCAAATGCCATCGATCTGCACCTCTGCCTTGAACTGACCTATAGGACGTGTGGTGTTCTGCCCTAGACCTTTCAGACAAGACGTACTTGCTAGCAGCTGGACTCCTCGCATTCGGCTAAACGCAGACTTTCTATGTAGAGACACGTCGGCTCTGGTATCTATCAGTCCCTTTACCTTCGCCTCGCCTATCTGCAGCGATTTGAGTCGGTTTTCTTCATACACGATGTTTACAGAGTAGGAAGTTCGACAATTTTTAGACATATGTCCAGTTTGGTAGCAGCGGAAACACTTGACTTCCTCCTTACAGTCGTTGCGCAGATGCGCCATTGATCCGCATTTGAAGCAATGTCGCTTCTTGTCATTTCTGCTGAAGCTTGATTTCGTCGTAAACTGTTGCGGAGCTCGATTTGCTGCTTCGGGCTTAACATAGGTACTGGTGATTTTTTTCATAAATGTCATATTTATCTTACAGCTCCTTCAGTGACTTGCAGCCATACAACGTGTATTTGTAGTCACTCATCAACTTCAATCCATTAACGATATGTTTGATAACTGACTCCATATCAATAATCCCACTGGCAGTGATCCGTTTTATTTGCAAAATGTACTCATGAAAACTTTCACCATCGGACTTCGTACGTAGAGAAATTTGGTTGTGAATTTCGGCACTGCATGGCTGATCACAATCAAATTCCTCCAGGACTTGCTGGCGAAGTTGTTCATATTCGTAGACAGTCGTAGACTCGAGAAATAGAGCGGCAGTACCGGCCATTTTCGCTCGGGCTTGAACGTACTTCTGTTTATTGTTCAATCCATATGCATCGGCGTTGAGTTCAATTTTTGAAACCACTGTTGTACAGACATTCCTTCCCCGCAGAATTCTCGAATGATTTGGGCAAAGTTCTCCACAACCAGCTTGGTGTCATTTTTTTTGGCTATTTCGTCGGCTGTCACTTTTCGCGGTGTTCTCAACCAGCATTGCTGCATTTATTTCGGCCTGGCTTTCATCATGTTTGTGCTTAATTGTCTCTAATTCATTTACCATTTCACCTGGGTGCGACATCGGGTCTAATTGGTCATCTTCGTCCGACATAATGATGCGATTTGGTAATACTCTTATTGGAAGCTTGCTTGCGATTTTTCTCTTCGTTTTTCGGTTGCTGTACTTGTCTCGTTTTTTCCGATTGCTCCCTTCGTTTCTATTCCCGTTTCGTTTGCCACCGGAATTTCGCGTCTGCTTGCTGTCGTTTTTCCGTTTTGTTTGGCGCCAGAGTTTCGCGTCTGCTTGCTATCTCTTTTCCTTCCCTTGATGTTTTCCTCTTGGTTATTTCGTTTGGCGCCAGAGCATCGCGTCTTCTTGCGAAATTGCAATTCGTTTTTTCGTCTAAGTGCACTCGCTTTCTCGTTCTTTCTGTAATGTATTATAGTATAGTTTATTAATAGTATTATACATCGTGGACGGGAATAATGATTACAATATGCAACTTAAATCTCGGGTTATGTATACTGCTGATTTATCGGCTTACGACTGCTGACTGCTAATACTTCTGACTGCTGAACACCGACTGCTGACTGCTGAACCTCGAATGTTGACTGCTGAACATCGACTGCTGCTGCGTTGCCAATCTGCATAAGGGAGTTGCCACTCCGCTGCAACTACCTTATCCCATCTCACTTAAATGTGTATAGTGTCATTAAATGTGGAAATTTGGGTTCCACCCTATGGTATATGGGTCTAGGGCCTAGGGCCTAGGTTCTAACTTAAGGCCCGAATCATTTCTTAATAAAGCTTTATCTCCTATTTCTAATTCGATATTGTTTTCTTTTCTATCATATAATTCCTTATTTTTAGTTTTATGCTTTTATAGTCCTGTTCTAATCTAAATTTTTATTCCTTAGCATAACGTTATATAGTGGGTTTATCATATCTATACTATTAAAATGTTTAGGTAAATTTGGACAATAATCATGTGCCATAGAGGGTGTTGTATTGAAACAATATGCGAACTATGAACGTAAAAACTGTTCGGTGACTTCGCTCCACAGTGCCTACAGTCTGGTGATGATGTGCAGTAGAAGTTATGTTTTTAATTTGCAAATTTTTGCATAAATTTTCAATTATTGAATTTCTATATTCTGTTCGCATGTCCGTAATGAACGTCTTCATTGGACCGTACCGCAGAATAAAATCTTCAAATATAGCTTATGGTACTGTTTTTGCACTTTTGTCTTTTATTTTTATTATTACAAGGTATTTTGTTAGATCGCAAATTAAAGTTACTGCGTATTCATTTCCTTGTTTTGACTTTGGGAGTGGACCGATCGTATCCACAATTACCCTATCGAAAGCCAGTTGTGGCGTTTTGGTTATAGTAAATAGAGACTTTTGGTTTGCTTAGTTATTTTTGCTTTTTGACAATTATTACATTTCTTTATATATTGAGATATATCTCGTGTCTTATTCCTCCAATAGTAATGCCTTTTTAATTTGGCTATTGTTCTTGATATTCCAGTTTGACCTCCTTGTATAGGGTCGTAGTGGAACGTAAACAGTATTGCTTCTTTTTCTTTATCGTTATTTGATAATAGGGTCACCGGGTCACCGGCTTGAGTAGCGCTACTCTTAAGAATTTTAAAATCTTATTACCCATATTTTTTAAAGATTCTATTAAAATAGTTTCAAAGATCTTTTCGCTCGGTGCCACTTTGACTTGGCTGATATTGATATTCTTTTTCGAGCCTTTGTAAAATTTGACCTAAGTCGAGAATTCCATTAGTATACATATCCCAGATGTCAATTCTTGCTTTAACTTTCTCGCCATGTTTGATTGGTTATTCGCAAGGGCACTACGTTAGGTTTAGAGGCATTAAGAGATTGCTTTTTCAAATCTTCTATATTATTTTCTTTTTCTTTTCCTGCGCAGGAATTCGACTGTTTACTTTGATTTCTGGTAGTGATTCTCAGAATTTTGTTTTTAGCTTGTATGTTTTGCAAGTTCATTATTGTTATTCCCGATAGCGCGTCGGCTACGAAATTATATTTTCTCTTTAGATACTCTACTGTAAAATTATATTCCTTTAGTTCGATTCGTATTCTGAAGTTGGATTTGTCATTGAAAACAAATTTGTTAATGCTCTGTGGTCCGTTTTGACAGTGAAATGCCTACCATAAATGTATGCTCTAAAATGCGTAATTGCCCAATGAATTACCGCCAATTCTTGTTCTGTTGTACTCTTCTTACTTTCACCTTTTGTAAAAGATCTAGATGCGTATGCCTTGCGTTAGGACTGCTTCACATGCGTATTTACTTGCATCTGTGATTATGCAAAATTCTTTGCAAAAATCTGGATACTGTAACAGAGTGGGATTCATTAATGCTGATTTTGAATGTTCGATCGCGTTTTGACAATCTTGTCCATTCGAATTTTTCAATTTTCTTACATAATCCTGATATGTGACGAGAAAACTCAGCGAAATTTTTTATAAATTTTTTATGAATCTTCTAGCGCTGCCCGCATTATGAGGGACTGGATAATTTTGAATGACATCATATTTTGTGTCATCAGACAAAATTCCTTTATCTGTGCATTTATGTCCCAAAAAGGTGACTTCCTGCATAGAGAATGAACATTTTTCAAGATGTAACTTAAGGTTGTGTATAGTGACCAGAATGGGTTTTGGTTTATAATTCTAGCTCAACATAGTTATCATCTAAAAGGCTCCAAGGTGTTATTGGACACAGTCCCCCTTAAAAGAACTCCAGTTCAGAAGTAAAGGCACTAAGGTTGAGGATAAGTCTTCAAAATGAGTGGTATCCTCCGAAAACGTTATATGATATACTCCTTAGTTGTTGGGATGACAAAAGGGTAAAACCAACAGTATGATCAGGATCGAGGGTGCGCATTCTTGCTATGTCGGCGTTCTTTCTCCGCTTTTCACACTCACTACTAAACTAACTACCAAAAGTTAAAGGTGGTGTTACTATTATTACTATTGCTAAGGTGCCAATTCACCGTGACCTAAATAAAGAAGAAAAACCTGAATTCAAATCAAAGATGTGAGAGAACTTAGGTAGGATTAGTCCCTCTTCTTTATCCACCCGACCATGACAACAGTTCTATTTTAAAGGTTGTCCCAAAACAAATGTAGTTTTATTACTTTTATGACATCTTATGACAGTTTAGCAATGGTACTTAACAGACCATATTAAGGTAACTCAAATCATTATTCCTGTTTCAAACATAATTTTGGGTTTCCTTCCGTGGGTGGGTATCATAATTGTAATTAAAGCTGAAACTCAACCCTGCAATTAAGTTGACCGTGATTGCTTCAGTGTGACCGTTCTCTTATTTTCTCTTCATGAAAGCGCGGTTTATTTAAAAAAATAAATTCTCTTCATTTTGACGATTAAATATTTGAAAGGAAAACTCCGGTCACTACACCACAGATAATGAAGGGCGATTTTTATCACAGCAGCATGATCTGAACAAGTCAGGATTTCTTCACTTTTTCTTGATCTGAATATCGTTTAAGTGAAAAACTCCTAGGATCTTACCATGTTTGTCTACTAATTCGTAATAAAAGGGACTACGTTTCTTTACAGTTGCCGGTACAAAAACAGGTGCTAATTTTGCCGAAAACTTTTTAGCGTCATTACTCTGGGTGAAATTCCTGGCATAAACTTGATGACCAACGTTGAGTTGTATATTTCTACTACGTATATTTGTGCGTTTATTCCGTGGGTTTGATCAATATTTTCTTGGGTGATTTAACTTTGTGTCATATTTTAACAAATGTAATGTTCTTAACAGCGTATAGTCATTCCCGTTAAGGATCATGATCTAACCGAATGTAAGAAAATATGGTGAAAAACGGGTACTTCGATGTACGTTAGCTCGGAGCGCGCCACTTATAGCGTTGAGATGGAAATCCCAATTAGTATGATCTTCTCCGACATATGCACGAATCGCGGAAAGAATAGATCGATTAAGTCTTTCACTGGCATTAGCTTGCGGCGAGTAAATAGCGGTAAACCAATGCGATCCACCAAAACTTGTTAAGAAGGCTTCGAAATAACTTGATTTAAATTGGGATCCGTTGTTGGTAGGAATGACTTCGGGCACACCAAAAGTGTAAATGGTTTTTTCCAAAAATTCACAAATCCTTGGCGCTGTGAACTTCTTTATGGGATTCAAAAAACGACACTTCGTGTTATGGTCGACGATTACGATGAGTCCACGTGGTTCTACGATATGGGCCGAGGAGATCTAAATAAAGTTTTTGAAACGCACGTTCAGAAACTAAAGGCTGTCCCGTAGGGTGTTTTAGCACAATATTTGGCATCTTCGTTGAACGACAAATATCACAATTGGAAACGTAAGATCTTATTTGGCTTTCCATATTTGGCCAAAATAAATATCGTTTTAGTTTTCTACCATTTTCGCCATTCCACAAACTGAGCTTGGTAAATCATGGGCTTGTAAGATTTCTCGTACTTAGGCAGATGGAATCCATAATTTCCATGCTGTATCTTCTCGAGACTCTACATTGTTAAAATTGGTTCCTTTATAAATAAATCCTTCTATAACTTTTAATTCGGGGAATTTAGATAAGTTACTTCGAAAATGTTCCATCAGTTCTAGATAATCAGCGGATTTGAAATGTTCTGATTGTATATCGATAAAATTGAAATAGTCATTTCAAATTCAGATATCTCTTACACGTTTTGTCAAGATAACGCGTCAGCGACTACGTTTTCGGAACCTCGCCTGTATATTATTTGGAGAGAAAATGATGGCAATTGCATTGACCATCTTGCGCGTCTACCTGGTGGGTCTCTCTGGCGCCTTAACCATTGGAGTGAAGCATGATCTGTGATAACTACAAAATCTTGTCCTTCGATATAAGGTCGAAATTTTTTAATACCCTTGATTACCGCTAAGCATTCTCGTTCTTGGGCTAAAACGCATCCGATTCCAACAGTGCTTGCGTCACATAACAAAATAAAATGTTTTGAAAAGTCTGGAGTGATCAGTATAAGTGCGGTGGTTAAACGCGTTTTCATGTGTTGCTTACATTTCTCAAAAACATCTGTTAAGTTACGGAACAACCTATAAGTCATCCATATAAAGAAATGCTTGCAAAGGTTCAAGGCCAGTGAAAGCTATAGTCATCATTCTCTGAAACGAGTTTGGCTTGGAGTTCAAATTGTGACGCACTTCTGCAAACAATCCCAAAAGAAATCTGTCAACATAACCCTTCGAACTGAACATTAACAATTGTAAAAATTCTAGTTCTACACTGGAATCCCTGCAAAGAGGATTTATCATTGCGTCCAGAACACGAGTAGCACCACTGAAACCAATATCAATCCCACGACTAGAACTAAACGCTGCGCATCTGCTGAGTAAATTGATGACAATCATAAAACAATCGCTAACATTTTCTATTTCTAGCAGTTCTTGTTGGACAGATTCGGAAATATATCTTGAGCTGATGGGTGATCTTACGTCGTCTGTATTTATCGCCGCTTTGGAGCGTTTCTGGGCACGTAGAGGACCAATCACAGATATGTATTCTGACAACGGCACCACGTTTCAAGGTGCACAAAAGGAACTCAAAGAGCTACGAGAGTTACTACGATTACAAAACCAACCACAGGAGTTAGCGAATTTTGTCGCACAACACGGCATAAATTGGCATTTCATACCTCTATTTTCACAGCAGGAGTCTTGCGTAAGATCAATTAAGTTACACCTTCGACGAGTCGTTGGTGCTCATGTACTAACATTTGAAGAACATTCCACAGTTCTAGCCCAAATAAAGGGCATACTCAACTCTAGACCATTGTGTTCAGCTGGTGACATAAGTTTGGATCCCCTCACGCCTTCACACTTTCTGACGGGTGAATCGTATACATCTATACCACAACCTAATCTACTAGATGTTAACCCCAATCGGTTGCAGCGATATAAACAGTTGCAAGCTATGGTCCAAAGATTTCGGAAAAGATGGCACAACGAATATTTGTCTACCCTGCAACCCAGAAATAAATGGCAACGCGAAAACCTCAATTTGCAACCCGGGACGCTAGTGGTCATTAAAGAGCCGCATTTGCCACCCTCCAAATGCTTAATGGGCCGCGTAACCGAAGTTCATCCTGGACAAGATGAGAAAGTTGGAGTCGTCAGCGTTCAGACAGCTCGTGGAATAATCAAGCGCCCAATTGTAAAGGTGGCCGTTCTACCGTTATTCTGAACGATCGCTCAGAAGGGGCGGTATGTTTAGGAATTAAACGACATTAAATAGTTTAAGTCAATATTCATGTCATCGATCCACTGTATATTTTCTATTGTTCTTTACGTATGCATTTGTTTGTGAACGCAAAGTTGGTACATCCGTTATTCTCAATTTGCACAAAACACGCTGCTTAGCTTTAAATGCACGCGTACCAAAACACTTACATTTTGACATCAGAATAGACCAGTCGCGTTCGTTAAAGGTTGTTAACAACCTTTAATTATCCTCTAATCGAATAAAGATGGACTGTATTAGTCCACTCATTTCGAAACAATATTCTTGATCAGCATATGAACCTGAGTCGATTTGGTCGTGGGGTTCCATTATCCACTATTAATTAACATTTTGAGTTCTTGTGTTTTTGTGTTTTTAAATAAGAATACAGTGCTTTCAATTAAATTTCGAGCCATGTATATTTTTATACATTTGCAGAGGGTATTATAAACCTGGGCAGATGTTTGCAACGCACACAAGGAGACGTTTCCGACCCCATAAAGTATATATATTCTTGATGAGCATGAGAACCATCGCTATGTATTTTGCGCTGATATAGAGAAGATGTTTCGCAGGATTTTAGTGTCATCCAAGCAGACTAATTATCAAAGAACTATATGTCGCAAGGAAGAAGACGAACCATTTTAACATTATCGTTTGTTAACAGTTACTTATGGATTAGGCCCATCGCCATTTCCAGCTGTACGAGTATTAAAGCAACTCGCCGATGATTATCAAGAGAAGTACCCTTTAGCATCAATCGCATTGGCAAGAAACGCATATCTTGATGATATTCCGGATGCGATTCAGTGAACGAGCTGATGTTAATTAACATTTTGAGTTCTTGTGTTTTTCTGTTCTTAAATAAGAATACAGTGCTTTCAATTAAATTTCGAGCTATGTATTTTTTTATACATTTGCAGAGGGTATTATAAACTTGGGCAGATGTTTGTAACGCACACAAGGAGACGTTTCCGACCCCATAAAGTATATATATTCTTGATGAGCATGAGAAGCATCGCTATGTATTTTGCGCTGATATAGAGAAGATGTTTCGCAGGATTTTAGTGTCTTCCCAACACACTAATTATCAAAGAATTATATGTCGCAAGGAAGAAGACGAACCATTTCAACATTATCGTTTGTTAACAGTTACTTATGGATTAGGCCCATCGCCAATTCTAGCTGTACGAGTTTTAAAGCAACTTGCCGATGATTATCAAGAGAAGTACCCTTTAGCATCAATCGCGTTGGCAAGAGACGCATACGTTGATGATATTCCCACCGGATGCGATTCAGTGAACGAGCTGATCGCACTTAAAGATGACCTTACTTCGTTACTGAACGAAGCGAATTTCAAACTTCACAAATGGAGTTCAAATTGTGACGCACTTCTGCAAACAATCCCAAAAGAAATCTGTCAACGTAACCCTTCGAACGAAACATTAACAATTGTAAAAATTCTGGGTCTACACTGGAACCCCTGCAAAGATGATCTATCATTGCCTTCAGAACACGAGTAGCACCACTGAAACCAATCGCTAACATTTTCTATTTCTAGCAGATCTTGTTGGACAGATTCGGAGATAGTTCTGCATTGGCTATCTGCCTCACCTCGCACGTGGAACACATTTATTTGCAATAGAACAGCTGAAATTTAAGAAGAGTATCCACGTAGCTGTTGGCAACATGTACGGTCAGAACAAACTCCTGCTGATTGCATCTCTAGAGGAATGTTACCATCACAACTTGTGGCGCATCAGTTGTGGTGGACAAGACCGAGTTGGCTCTCCAATCCCAAATCAACATGCTCAGCAGTCAACCCACAATGTTGGCAGTCAATGGACAACAACGTTACACTGGAAAAAAGGACAATCCCACAAGTCACACTACATTCGGTAGAGGAGGACGATTGGTTTCAAAAGCTTGCTAGCAAAATTTCGGATTGGAGTCGAATTTTAAGAATTATCTGCTATTGCTATCGATTTGTTAATCAGTTACGTCGTACTCCAGATGCCCCACTTCAGGATTATTCAAACTCTAGACACATCACAGCAATAGAAATTCAATATGCCCATAAGCAACTAGTTCAATATGTTCAACGTACATTCTTTGACAAGGAATATGAAGCTCTTAGCAAAGGATGCCAACTTTCGTTTAAATTAAAGCTTATTCGATTGACACCATTCTGGGATGAAGATGGAGTTATGCGAGTTGGAGGACGCATCGATCATTCATCATTGAGCTACAACGCTAAACATCCCATCTTAATACTAAAATCTACGCCTATAGCTGTTCTACTTGCTCGACATCATCACAAGAAATGTCTTCATGCTGGAATAGATGGTACCTTCAACAGTGTTCGACAACAGTATTGGATTATTGGAGCACGCAACATAGTTCTTAAAGTGGTTTTTCGGTGCATGATTTGTTTCATGCAAAGACGAGCTATCATTATGGCTAATTTACCGGTGCCTAGGGTCCAACCCCTACGATGTTTCCTTCATACAGGAGTAGATTATGCTGGGCCTATCGCTTCAACACGCTGCACACCAAAATTTGGAAAGGCATGATTTGCAGTATTTGTTTACCTATCTACAAAGGCAATACATCTTGAGCTGGTGAGTGATCTTACGTCGTCTGGAGGACCAATAACAGACAACGGCACCACGTTTCAAGGTGCACAAAAGGAACTCAAAGAGCTACGAGAGTTACTACTATTACAAAAAAAAATTGGCATTTCATACCTCCATTTTCACCGCATTTTGGTGGACTTTAGCAGTCTTGGGACGAGTCGTTGGTGCTCATGTACTAACCTTTGAAGAATATTCCACAGTTCTAGCCCAAATAGAGGGCATACTCAACTCAAGACCAATGTGTTCAGCTGGTGATGTTAACCTCAACGTAAAGGCAATGGAATGCCGTTGGATGTTGTCATCCTCGACATTTCTTTGAAGCTCAAATTTTTGCATACGATATAAACACTTGCAACCTATGGTCCAAGGATTTTGGAAAAGATGGCACAACGAATATTTGTCTACCCTGCAACCCAGGAATAAATGGGAAAGCGAAAACCTCAATTTGCAACCCTGACGCTAGTGGTCATTAAAGAGCCGCATTTGCCACCCTCCAAATGGTTTCTGGGCCGCATAACCGATGTTCATCCTGGACACGATGAGACAGACAGCTCGTGGTATAATCAAGCGCCCAATTGTAGAAGTGGCTGTTCTACCGTTATTCTGAACGATCGCTCAGAAGGAGCGGTATGTTTAGGAATTAAACGACATTAAATAGTTAAAGTCAATTTTCATGTCATTGAACCACTGTATACTTTCTATTGTTCTTTACGTATGCAGAAGAGATATAGAGAAGATGTTTCGCAGGATTTTAGTGTCATCCAAGCACACTAATTATCAAAAAAATTATATGGCGCAAGGAAGAAGACGAACCATTTCAACATTATCGTTTGTTAACAGTTACTTATGGATTAGGCCCATCGCCAATTCTAGCTGTACGAGTATTAAAGCAACTTGCCGATGATTATCAAGAGAAGTACCCTTTAGCATCAATCGCGTTGGCAAGAGACGCATATGTTGATGATATTCCCACCGGATGCGATTCAGTGAACGAGCTGATCGCACTTAAAAATGACCTTACTTCGTTACTGAACGAAGCGAATTTCAAACTTCACAAATGCAAACAATCCCAAAAGAAATCTGTCAACATAACCCTTCGAACGAAACATTAACAATTGTAAAACTTCTAGGTCTACACTGGAACCCCTGCAAAGATGATTTATCATTGCCTTCAGAACACGAGTAGCACCACTGAAACCAATATCGATCCCACGACTAGAACTAAACGCTGCGCATCTGCTGAGTGAATTGATGACAATCAGAAAACAATCGCTAACATTTTCTATTTCTAGCAGTTCTTGTTGGAAAGATTCGGAGATAGTTCCGCATTGGCTATCTGCCTCACCTCGTACCTGGAACACATTTATTTGCAATAGAACAGCTGAAATTTTAGAAGAGTATCCACGTAGCTGTTGGCAACATGTACGGTCAGAACAAAATCCTGCTGATTGCATCTCTAGAGGAATGTTACCATCACAACTTGTGGCGCATCAGTTGTGGTGGACAAGACCGAGTTGGCTGTCCAATCCCAAATCAACATGCCCAGCAGTCAACCCACAATGTTGGCAGTCAATGGACAACAACGTTACACTGGAAAAAAGGACAATCCCACAAGTCACACAACATTCGGTAGAGGAGGACGATTGGTTTCAAAAGCTTGCTAGCAAAATTTCGGATTGGAGTCGAATTTTGAGAATTATCTGCTATTGCTATCGATTTGTTAATCAGTTACGTCGTACTCCAGATGCCCCACTTCAAGATTATTCAAACTCTAGACACATCACAGCAATAGAAATTCAATATGCCCATAAGCAACTAGTTCAATATGTTCAACGTACATTCTTTGACAAGGAATATAAGCTCTTAGCAAAGGATGTCAACTTTCGTTTAAATCAAAGCTTATTCGATTGACACCATTCTGGGATGAAGATGGAGTTATGCGAGTTGGAGGACGCATCGATCATTCATCATTGAGCTACAACGCTAAACATCCCATCTTAATACCAAAATCTACGCCTATAGCTGTTCTACTTGCTCGACATCATCACAAGAAATGTCTTCATGCTGGAATATATGGTACCTTCAACAGTGTTCGACAACAGTATTGGATTATTGGAGCACGCAACATAGTTCGTAAAGTGGTTTTTCGCTGCAAGATTTGTTTCATGCAAAGACGAGCTGTCATTATGGCTAATTTACCGGTACCTAGGGTCCAACCCAAAAGATGTTTTCTTCATACAGGAGTAGATTATGCTGGGCCTATCGCTATCAAGATTTCAACAGGCTGCACACCAAAATTTGGAAAGGCATGGTTTGCAGTATTTGTTTGCCTATCTACAAAGGCAATACATCTTGAGCTGGTGAGTGATCTTACGTCGTCTGCATTTATCGCCGCTTTGGAGCATTTCTGGGCACGTAGAGGACCAATCACAGATATGTATTCTGACAAGGGAACCACGTTTCAAGGTGCACAAAAGGAACTCAAAGAGCTACGAAAGTTACTACTATTACAAAACCAACCTCAGGAGTTAGCGAATTTTGTCGCACAACACGGCATAAATTGGCATTTCATACCTCCATTTTCACCGCATTTTGGTGGACCTTGGGAGTCTTACGTAAGATCCATCAAGTTACACCTTCGACGAGTCGTTGGTGCTCATGTACTAACCTTTGAAGAATATTCCACAGTTCTAGCCCAAATAGAGGGCATACTCAACTCTAGACCATTGTGTTCAGCTGGTGATGTTAACCTCAATCGGTTGCAACGATATAAACAGTGGCAAGCTATAATCCAACCCAGGAATAAATGGCAAAGATAAACCTTAATTTGCAACCCGGGACGCTAGTGGTCATTAAAGAGCCGCATTTGCCACCCTCCACATGATTGCTGGACCGCATAACCAAAGTTCATCCTGGACAAGATGAGAAAGTTAGAGTCGTCAGCGTTCAGACAGCTCGTGGAATAATCAAGCGCCCAATTGTAAAGGTGGCTGTTCTACCGTTATTCTGAACGATCGCTCAGAAGGGGCGGTATGTTTAGGAATTAAACGACATTAAATCGAACTACTGTATATGTTCTATTGTTCTTTACGTATGCAGAAGAGATATAAAGAAGATGTTTCGCAGGATTTTAGTGTCATCCAAGCTAACATTTTCTATTTCTAGCAGTTCTTGTTGGACAGATTCGGAGATAGTTCTGGATTGGCTATCTACCTCACCTCGCACCTGGAACACATTTATTTGCAATAGAACAGCTGAAATTTTAGAAGAGTATCCACGTAGCTGTTGGCAACATGTACGGTCAGAACAAACTCCTGCTGATTGCATCTCTAGAGGAATGTTACCATCAAAACATGTGGCGCATCAGTTGTGGTGGACAGGACCGAGTTGGCTCTCCAATCCCAAATCAACATGCTCAGCAGTCAACCCACAATGTTGGCAGTCAATGGACAACAACGTTACACTGGAAAAAAGGACAATCCCACAAGTCACACTACATTCGGTAGAGGAGGACGAGTGGTTTCAAAAGAGTGCTAGCAAAATTTCGGATTGGAGTCGAATTTTAATAATTAGTTGTTGGAGTTGGAGGACGCATCGATCATTCATCATTGAGCTACAACGCTAAACATCCCATCTTAATACCAAAATCTACGCCTATAGCTGTTCTACTTGCTCGACATCATCACAAGAAAGGTCTTCATGCTGGAATAGATGGTACCTTCAACAGTGTTCGATAACAGTAATCCAGTAGGAGCACGCAACATAGTTCGTAAAGTGGTTTTTCGGTGCAGGATTTGTTTCATGCAGATTATGGCTAATCTACAGGTGCCTAGGGTCCAACCACTAAGATGTTTCCTTCATACAGGAGTAGATTATGCTGGGCATATCGCTATCAAGATTTCAACAGGCCGCACACTAAAATTTTGAAAGGCATGGTTTGCAGTATTTGTTTGCCTATCTACAAAAGCAATATATCTTGAGCTGGTGAGTGATCTTACGTCGTCTGCATTTATCGCCGCTTTGGAGCGTTTCTGGGCACGTAGAGGACCAATCACAGATATGTATTCTGACAAGGGCACCACGTTTCAAGGTGCACAAATGGAACTCAAAGAGCTACGAAAGTTACTACTATTACAAAACCAACCACAGGAGTTAGCGAATTTTGTCGCACAACACGGCATAAATTGGCATTTCATACCTCCATTTTCACCGCATTTTGGTGGACTTTAGGAGTCTTGCGTAAGATCAATCAAGTTACACCTTCGACGAGTCGTTGGTGCTCATGTACTAAACTTTGAAGAATATTCCACAGTTCTAGCCCAAATAGAGGGCATACTCAACTCTAGACCATTGTGTTCAGCTAGTGACACAAGTTTGGATCCCCTCACGCCTTCCCACTTTCTGACGGGTTAATCGTATACATCTATACCACAACCTAATCTGCTAGATGTTAACCTCAATCGGTTGCAACGATATAAACAGTTGCAAGCTATGGTCCAAAAATTTTGAAAAGATGGCACAACGAATATTTGTCTACCCTGCAACCCAGGAATAAATGGCGACGCGAAAACCTCAATTTGCATCCCGGGACGCTAGTGGTCATTAAAGAGCCGCATTTGCCATTCTCCAAATGGTTGCTGGGCCGCATAACCGAAGTTCATCCTGGACAAAATGAGAAAGTTAGAGTCGTCAGCGTTCAGACAGCTCGTGGAATAATCAAGCGCCCAATTGTAAAGGTGGCTGTTCTACCGTTATTCTGAACGATCGCTCAGAAGGGGCGGTATGTTAAGGAATTAAACGACATTAAATAGTCAATATTCATGTCATCGATCCACTGTATATTTTCTATTGTTCTTTACGTATGCATTTGTTTGTGAACGCAACGTTGGTACATCCGTTATTCTCAATTTGCACAAAACACGCTGCTTTGCTTCAAATGCACGCGTACCAAAAACACTTACATTTTGAAATCGACATACACTATTCGCGTTCATTGTTAATAACCTTTATGTACACTCTAATCGAATAAAGATGGATTGCATTAGTCCACTCATTTCGAAACAATATTCTTGATCAGCATAAGAAGCTAAGTCGATTTGGTCCACTATTAATTAACATTTTGAGTTCTTGTGTTTTTGTGTTTTTAAATAAGAATACAGTGCTTTCAATTAAATTTCGAGCTATGTATATTTTTATACATTTGCAGAGGATATTATAAGCTTGGGCAGATGTTTGTAACGCACACAAGGAGACGTTTCCGACCCCATAAAGTATATATATTCTTGATGAGCATGAGAAGCATCGCTATGTATTTTGCGCTGATATAGAGAAGATGTTTCGCAGGATTTTAGTGTCATCCAAACACACTAATTACCAAAGAATTATATGTCGCAAGGAAGAAGACGAACCATTTCAACATTATCGTTTGTTAACAGTTACTTATGGATTAGGCCCATCGCCATTTCTAGCTGTACGAGTATTAAAGCAACTCGCCGATGATTATCAAGAGAAGTACCCTTTAAAGAAAAGAAATCTGTCAATATAACCCTTCGAACGAAACATTAACAATTGTAAAAATTCTAGGTCTACACTGGAACCCCTGCAAAGATGATCTATCATTGCCTTCAGAACACGAGTAGCACCACTGAAACCAATATCGATCCCACGACTAGAACTAAACGCGTAGCTGTTGGCAACATGTACGGTCAGAACAAAATCCTGCTGATTGCATCTCTAGAGAAATGCTACCATCAAAACTTGTGGCGCATCAGTTGTGGTGTACAGGACCGAGTTGGGTATCCAATCCCAAATCAACATGGTCAGCAGTCAATGGACAACAACGTTACACTGGAAAAAAGCACAATCCCACAAGTCACACTACATTCGGTAGAGGAGGACGATTGGTTTCAAAAGCTTGCTAGCAAAATTTCGGATTGGAGTCGAATTTTTCCTTGTGAGCATGGCTTCATGAAAGGTCGTTCGTCGCTTACCAACCTTTTAGAATTGACTACCCTCGTACACCATGGCTTCCGTAAAAAGTGTCAAACTGACTTAGGCGTTATGTTTGACCCAAAACTTTCTTTTAATGTTCATATATCTTCAATTGTCAATAGAGCATGCAGTCTTCTTGGCTTCATTAAACGTTGGGCCAAAGAATTTGATGATCCATATGTGACAAAGGTTTTATACACTTCGTTAGTTCGCCCTACTCTAGAATATTGCTCACCAGTGTGGAACCCTCAATATGATGTTCACCAGCGTAGTATTGAATCGGTACACAAGCAATTCCTTAAGTTTGCGTTACGCGGTCTTAATTAAGACCCGAATCTTCGCCTACCTTCTTATTCTGACAGACTTCTTATTAATCTTCCTTCACTTTACAACCGTAGGCTCGTATTTGTCATTCTCTTTCTAAATAAAGTCATCATATAATATATCTTGACAATTTTTACACATCGCTCCCTTTGATGGTATACCTTCGGGCAAAAGGGATTTATAGTTTGGGAACGCTTCGGGTAAATCGGATACCAAACTGCAAGCTCCCAAACGATAGTGCCATCAAGGAAAAGCCAAGAGGTTTTTCAGTTGAGTACGTAGATTCCTCATATGGAGTGGATGTTAGTAACGTACTGTGGAAAGACAACAAGGCCGTTCGCTTATTATCGACCCATGTGGGCGTTAATCCGTTTATAAGTTCAAATACTCAAGGAGGAACACCAAAGGCAGCTTGTTACGACAGAATGTCGAAGCACAATGTAGAAATTGACTGCCCACAAGTTATACGGGAATATAACGCTCATATGGGAGGTGTGGATCTGATGGATGGGCTTATGGGCCGATACCATATAAGAAGTAAAACTCAGGATGCTGCAACCCGAATTTTCTACCATTTAGTAGATATGGCAACAACAAACGACTATATCCTATATAGACGAATCCAAAAAAAAAAAACCATGAGCAGCGAGAAATTCATTGAACTTCCGGATTTCCGAGAATCTATTGCTGCGGGTCTAGTGGGCTACCAGTCAAAAAACTTGCCAGGTCGTCCACTCATGAAGAACAATTTGCATTCACCATCTTCATCTTTGTCTGCGCGATCAAGTCGGTCGCCATCACAGACTTTGCTGTCGCCAATTTCTCGGCGTCCATTGCAGTCACAACTCAAAGAAGGCCAAAAATCAAATCACCCAATAAAGGAATTGAGGTTTGACTATTTGAATCATTTTCCAAAGTGGTTGGATCGCCTTACGGAAAAAAGAAGCTGCAAACACTGCAAAACTTTCCAAACGCAGTGCATTTGCACAAAATGCAAACTGCATTTATGCTGCTCGGCCAACAAAAATTGTTTTGCTGAGTATTATAGCAACAAGAAAAATTATTTAATCAAATAAAATAAAACAAAAATTAAAAAAAAAATTCAATTTATTTGGAAACTACTTTTTTACCCTCAAAGCCCCAAGCCTTGAGGCACTTATTTACATTTTCTCACCTTCCAGGTAAACGAAAGCTTCTATATTTTTTCTGAGTCATATTTAAGCTCAGCAGCCCCTATTTACTTAAAAAAAATTATTCGAATTAACTTCTGCCTTTACTTTAGAATGTAGTCTTAAAGTGTTAACAGTTACTTATGGATTATGCCCATCGCCATTTCTAGCTGTACGAGTATTAAAGCAACTCGCCGATGATTATCAAGAGAAGTACCCTTTAAAGAAAAGAAATCTGTCAACATAACCCTTCGAACGAAACATTAACAATTGTAAAAATTCTAGGTCTACACTGGAACCCCTGCAAAGATGATCTATCATTGCCTTCAGAACACGAGTAGCACCACTGAAACCAATATCGATCCCACGACTAGAACTAAACGCGTAGCTGTTGGCAACATGTACGGTCAGAACAAAATCCTGCTGATTGCATCTCTAGAGGAATGTTACCATCAAAACTTGTGGCTCATCGGTTGCGGTGTACAGGACCGAGTTGGCTGTCCAATCCCAAATCAACATGGTCAGCAGTCAACCCACAATGTTGGCAGTCAATACACAACAACGTTACACTGGAAAAAAGGACAATCCCACAAGTCACACTACATTCGGTAGAGGAGGACGATTGGTTTCAAAAGCTTGCTAGCAAAATTTCGGATTGGAGTCGAATTTTAAGAATTATCTGCTATTGCTATCGATTTGTTAATCAGTTACGTCGTACTCCAGATGCCCCACTTCAAGATTATTCAAACTCTAGACACATCACAGCAATAGAAATTCAACATGCCCATAAGCAACTAGTTCAATATGTTCAACGTACATTCTTTGAAGGATGTCAACTTTCGCTGAAATCAAAGCTTATTCGATTCACACCATTCTTGGATGAAGATGGAGTTATGCGAGTTGGAGGACGCATCGATCATTCATCATTGAGCTACAACGCTAATCATCCCATCTTAATACCAAAATTTACGCCTATAGCTGTTCTACTTGCTCGACATCATCACAAGAAATGTCTTCATGCTGGAATAGATGGTACCTTCAACCGTGTTCGACATCAGTATTGGACTATTGGAGCACGCAACTTAGTTCGTAAAGTGGTTTTTCGGTGCAAGATTTGTTTCATGCAAAGACGAGCTACCGGTTCGCAGATTATGGCTAATCTACCGGTGCCTAGGGTCCAACCCCTACGATGTTTCCTTCATACAGGAGTAGATTATGCTGGGCCTATCGCTATCAAGATTTCAACAGGCCGCACACCAAAATTTGGAAAGGCATGGTTTGCAGTATTTTTTTGCCTATCTACAAAGGCAATACATCTTGAGATGGTGAGTGATCTTACGTCGTCTGCATTTATCGCCGCTTTGGAGCGTTTCTGGGCACGTAAAGGACCAATCACAGACAACAGCAACACGTTTCAAGGTGCACAAAAAGAACTCAAAGAGCTACTAGAGTTATTACTATTACAAAAAAAATTGGCATTTTATACTCCATTTTCACCGCATTTTGGTGGACTTTAGGAGTCTTGCGTAAGATCAATCAAGTTACACCTTCGACGAGTCGTTGGTGCTCACGTACTAACCTTTGAAGAATATTCCACAGTTCTAGCCCAAATAGAGGGCATACTCAACTCTAGACCATTGTGTTCAGCTGGTGATGTTAACCTCAATTGGTTGCAACGATATAAACAGTTGCAAGCTATGGTCCAAGGATTTTGGAAAAGATGGCACAACGAATATTTGTCTACCCTGCAACCCAGGAATAAATGGCAAAGTGAAAACCTCAATTTGTAACCCGAGACACCTCGTGGAATAATCAAGCGTCCAATTGTAAAGGTGGCTGTTCTACCGTTATTCTGAACGATCGCTCAGAAGGGGCGGTATGTTTAGGAATTAAACGACATTAAATAGTTTAGGTCAATATTCATGTCATTGAACCACTGTATATTTTCTATTGTTCTTTACGTCTGCAGAAGAGATATAGAGAAGATTTTTCGCAGGATTTTAGTGTCCTTCAAGCACACTAATTATCAAAGAATTATATAGCGCAAGGAAGAAGACGAACCATTTCAACATTATCGTTTGTTAACAGTTACTTATGGATTAGGCCCATCGCCATTTCTAGCTGTACGAGTATTAAAGCAACTTGCCGATGATTATCAAGAGAAGTACCCTTTAGCATCAATCGCGTTGGCAAGAGACGCATATGTTGATGATATTCCCACCGGATGCGATTCAGTGAACGAGCTGATCGCACTTAAAGATGACCTTACTTCGTTACTGAACGAAGCGAATTTCAAACTTCACAAATGGAGTTCAAATTGTGACGCACTTCTGCAAACAATCCCAAAAGAAATCTGTCAACATAACCCTTCGAACGAAACATTAACAATTGTAAAAATTCTAGGTCAACACTGGAACCCCTGCAGTGATGATTTATCATTGCCTTCAGAACACGAGTAGCACCACTGAAACCAATATCGATCCCACGACTAGAACTAAACGCTGCGCATCTGCTGGGTAAATTGATGTGAATCATAAAACAATCGCTAACATTTTCTATTTCTAGCAGTTCTTGTTGGACAGATTCGGAGATAGTTCCGCATTGGCTATCTGCCTCACCTCGCACCTGGAACACATTTATTTGCAATAGAACAGCTGAAATTTTAGAAGAGTATCCACGTAGCTGTTGGCAACATGTACGGTCAGAACAAAATCCTGCTGATTGCATCTCTAGAGGAATGTTACCATCAAAACTTGTGGCTCATCAGTTGTGGTGGACAGGACCGAGTTGACTGTCCAATCCCAAATCAACATGGTCAGCAGTCAGCCCACAATGTTGGCAATCAATGGACAACAACGTTACACTGGAAAAAAGGACAATCCCACAAGTCACACTACATTCGGTAGAGGAGGACGATTGGTTTCAAAAGCTTGCTAGCAAAATTTCGGATTGGAGTCGAATTTTAATAATTATCTGCTATTGCCATCGATTTGTTAATCAGTTACGTCGTACTCCAGATGCCCCACTTCAAGACTATTCAAACTCTAGACACATCACAGCAATAGAAATTCAACATACCCATAAGCAACTAGTTCAATATGTTCAACGTACATTCTTTGACAAGGAATATGAAGCTCTTAGCTCTTCGCTTAAATCAAAGCTTATTCGATTGACACCATTCTTGGATGAAGATGGAGTTATGCGAGTTGGAGGACGCATCGATCATTCATCAATGTGCTACAACGCTAAACATCCCATCTTAATACCAAAATTTACGCCTATAGCTGTTCTACTTGCTCGACATCATCACAAGAAATGTCTTCATGCTGGAATAGATGGTACTTTAAACAGTGTTCGACAACACTATTGGATTATTGGAGAACGCAACATAGTTCTAAAGTGGTTTTTCGGTGCAAGATATGTTTCATGCAAAGACGAGCTACCGGTTCGCAGATTATGGCTAATCTACCGGTGCCTAGGGTCCAACCCCTACGATGTTTCCTTCATATGCTTCATTATGCTGGGCCTATCGCTATCAAGATTTCAACAGGCCGCACACCAAAATTTGGAAAGGCATGGTTTGCAGTATTTGTTTGCCTATCTACAAAGGCAATACATCTTGAGCTGATGAGTGATCTTACGTCGTCTGCATTTATCGCCGCTTTGGAGCGTTTCTGGGCACGTAGAGGACCAATCACAGATATGTATTCTGACAATGGGACCACGTTTCAAGGTGCACTACTACTATTACTATTACTATTACAAAACCAACCACACGAGTTAGCGAATTTTGTCGCACAACACGGCATAATTTGGCATTTCATACCTCCATTTTCACCGCATTTTGGTGAACTTTAGGAGTCTTGCGTAAGATCAATCAAGTTACACCTTCGACGAGTCGTTGGTGCTAATGTACTAACCTTTGACAACTCTAGACCATTGTGTTCAGCTGGTGACATAAGTTTGGATCCCCTCACGCCTTCACACTTTCTGACTGGTGAACCGTATACATCTATACCACAACCTAATCCGCTAGATGTTAACCTCAATCGGATGCAACGATATAAACAGTTGCAAGCTATGGTCCAAGGATTTTGGAAAAGATGGCACAACGAATATTTGTCTACCCTCCAACCCAGGAATAAATGACAACGCGAAAACTCAATTTCCAACCCGGGACGCTAGTGGTCATTAAAGAGCCACCCTCCAAATAGTCACTGGACCGCATAACCGAAGTTCATTCTGGACAAGATGAGAAAGTTAGAGTCGTCAGCGTTCAGACAGCTCGTGGAATAATCAAGCGCCCAATTGTAAAGGTGGCCGTTCTACCGGGAAGGGGCGGTGTGTTTAGGAATTAAACGATATTAAATAGTTAATGTCAATATTCATGTCATCGAACCACTGTATATTTTCTATTATTTTTTACTTATGCATTTGTTTGTGAACGCAACGCCGGTATATCCGTTATTCTCAATTTGCACTAACCACGCTGCTTAGCTTCAAATGCACGCGTACCAAAAACACTTACATTTTGACATCGGCATAGACCATTCGCGTTCATTGTTAACAACCTTTAATAACCCTCTGACCGAATAAAGATGGACTGTATTAGTCCACTCATTTCGAAGCAATATTCTTGATCAGCATAAGAAGCTGAGTCGATTTGGTCGTGGGAATCCATTATCCACTATTAATTAACATTTTGAGTTCTTGTGTTTTTGTGTTCTTAAATAAGAATACAGTGCTTTCAATTAAATTTCGAGCTATGTATATTTTTATACATTTGCAGAGGGTATTATAAACTTGGGCAGATGTTTGTAACGCACACAAGGAGACGTTTCCGACCCCATAAAGTATACATATATTTTCTTTATCAGCATGAGCAGTTGATTCGATAAAGGCATGTCCGTCTGACCGTCCATCTATCCGTCCGTCCGTCCGTCAATGCGTATGCGTTTTACTCATCCATCTTATGATATCTTTTGACAATTGATCCTCTTCCTCTACTAGTAGACCTATTAGTGGTGGGGAGCTTGTTGGCTTTGTCCCTGCTCGCTCCGGATCGGCTGGAACCAGCGCTCGTTTCCCGCACTCCAACAATATTCCTTCGTCTTTTTTCCAATCATTCCACACAGCCAGCAGATGCTGTCGCAGATTGTTGCAATCTTTGGCCCAGTGTCCGGTTCCCCTGTACCACCGACATTCCTGGTTTGGGTTCAGAACTCTCATCTTCAATGTTTTTATTTCCTTGGTTTGGTGTTGCCTGATTCTTCGCGCTGTTGTCATGGCATCTTCGGGATTGCGTGACTTGTGGCACATAATTATTTCCTACCTGTTTGTTGATTGGTAGTTGTGTTCTTTGCGCATTGTTTTCGCGAAGGAAATCGTATCGTTCCTGTTCGACCATCTTGTTCTTCTGCTGATTGCATCAGCTTGTCGAGGTTTCTAGCCCTGTGCGGCCCATCATATATTTTTAAATCTGGAGTGCGATTTTCCAATATGACCTCTAATTGTTCGAGCTCTACTATTTTGAGAGGTCTCATCATTGTTTGCACGTCCACCATATAGTCCTTGAAGTTCTTAATTGTGCATTGATTGCGAGATTCGAGTTGGTCAGCCGGTTTGTGAAGAATCCTTTCGGCAGAACCACCTCAACTCCTTCCATTATCGCCATTGCTTGTTGTTGGCGATGTACCATTTGAGTGCTCTATCTTTCAGTAGCTATGGCATTGCTCTTGGCATCATGTCTAGCACATGTTCGCTGACCATTCAATCTGTTCTAGGAATTCTAGCGGTCTAGAGTTGCCATCGAATCTGAAAGTCCACTCTCTCACTTGTATTGCCACCTTAGCATATTCGGTGATCCTGTTTATTATGTTTAGCGTCGTTTTCTTGGGTTCTATTGCTTGTCTTCTTAAATCCCTTTTTGTTTCGGTTCTAAAATTCAAGGAATTGCTAATGTGGCGATATATATTTTCTGGAATGACTCAGACTCCTTGTTTATAACATCTTTGCATGCTTTTGATGTGCTTGCTTCTGTTTTCGTTTTCAGACTTTTCGTGTATTTTGCCTCCAATCTGTTTATTTCGTCTTTCCAGTCTTGGTCCGCTTCGTTGTTTTTTACCCAATCACCTAGCAGCTTCCTCATTTCGTCCACCGTGCCGGTCATCTCAAGCCTGATCGTTCGGACCGTCTGTTCCAGATCCTCTTTCTTCATGTGGTAAGTCCATCCTTTTCTCATTTTGATATTTTTTACAAACTTTTGTTTTGTCTAAATTTCACCAATATAGCACGTTGGGCGCCAGTTGTATCGATCCTTTCTGGTCCTTCGGGATATAACCAATATCTCTTAGGGTTAGGTTTGGCACAACAAAATTTAATTTATGCCCCAGTGAAATTAGAACTCGTTTGTATTGTAAATTGGCTTCTGGCTATTATGATTTTCGCTGGAGATTTCTCCAACTTATTTATATTATTTCTCCAACAATATTTATTGTGGGTCCTTCGTTGCTTGCTTCGGGGTCTCCCTTGCTCCTTGTGTTTCCGCTGTTTGCCACACCAGGTTCGTGATTTCGACTCTATACTTGTAGTTTTCTCTTGAGGATGACTCTTCAACATCGATTGGCTCTCGAATGAATCCTGTGACCTTTTGTTTGTGTTCATTGGCGTATCCTGATTTTCTAGGCATGTTATTTATGTTTCAGCTCCCATTTGCTGCTTCTTTGAGATGGTTTTTGCGTGCTCTCTCGCCTATAGGACAAATCCCGTGGCCGTTACTTTGCAGCAAAATTTTCCTTAGTAATTGGTAATCATCATGATATATAGATCCTGGTATTCCGGCAGTAGAATAAGCTTTGCCTTCCAATAAACTCTGGACTGTCCTGGAACCGCTTGACGTTTCTATATGTGTGAATGCTTAGGTACGTTGTTTTTGGTCCTGTTCTGAAGACTTATTGTTGTCTGACTAACATGAAGACCACTAACTTGTCATGAGTTTAAACTGATGTAAAAATTTGCAAAGCTGTATAAGATTAATAAGAACTTAAATTCAGAGTTCAGAAAATATCTCAATATGTTTTGATTTTAAAACACTTTTTTTTAGAAATCAAGGACTTGTGACTCATGAATTGTGGTGAAATTCAAAAAGTGTATAAATTAATCAAAACTGGGTTTTAGCTTGCAGCACAAACGGTGAGCAGGATGCTAAAGAATCAACAGTTGTAATGGTCATACCATATCTTCAACGCTAAAAGTAGTTGGGAATTCAAACGGCACGAAGCGAGAAAACAACGGCAAAGCTTGCAACTGCAGAATTCACCTTTTTTATGTGCATACCCTTAAGCGCCATTAGAATTACTGTAAAGGGCTTCGCCTTAAGCAAATAACCGTCGCGCCCAAATATTTTTGTTATAGTATATTGTACTATATTCCAAAATGACACTTGCCGTAAACCAAGTGCAAATACACCATGTGTAATACAGCGGGCCTTCCGATTTTGGTATTTGTCTAGATTTCGACCTTATGTTTTAATTAATATTATTGATTAACTGCCTTGGCTACATAAAAACTAGAAGTAGTTATGTAAAAATCAATTTGAGTCCTTCATGAAATCGCTAATACAAACTGAATTCAGTTTATGATTTTATGGTTAATATTGATTACAAATTAGAGTAGATTCCATTATATATTAAATAGATCATTCATTTGTGGGGCTTCTCTGGTCATGAAAATATCAGATTGTCACAGACACCGATAACAACCTAAAACCAACCCAAAAGCAAATGAAAGTATCATAGAAATGTCGTTTGTCAGTTTTAAAATCTCTCAGCTTTTCCTCCGACATTTGATAAATATTACATTGATATAAAAGACAACATTGCTGAAATAAACTTTGGTGATTTTTGCATAGTTCTGCATTTAAGCGATGGCTAAAAATGAATGTTTCGGTATTTAATTTATTATTTTACAAAGACCGCATTGGAAAAATTAAACACAGGGGGACAACCACAACTGAACCTGCCAATCTGCCAGAAGTAAAAAAATCACAGTTTTTGGCTTTAAAAAACGTACTGAGTTACAATTTGAGGTAACAGGGTTGTCAACACACGCGCGGAAATTATTTTAAAATTTGCGGTCTGAATTATAACTTTTGGAGCTTTTAGAAAAAAGTTCATTTTAATAGCTATTCAACGGATTTATTCATTTTTAATAGAAATTAAAAAAGTACATTCACAATCCTACTTGATTAATCAACAATCGAAATAGCATCTAGCGTTCATCGTGTCAGCTGATACTTCTAGCAGTAACAGTGAATCATAAAGGGTGACCAAAAATGAAATCAACGTAATTTATGTGACACCGACATTTGACTTAGTAGATTTCAAAAACATTCTTCCTCAAAATCTCTTGAGATTTCTGTGACATACCTGTAGGTGGTGTATTTCGGTTGCATATTGCCAAAAGCCTTCAGGTTATCCCTATTATTTATCAAAATTGAGTAAGCTTCAATCTTTTAAAAATTCCTAGATTGGATTTGATGGTTAATCCATTTTTCGTTGATCCATTTAGTCCCCCTGCTTATATAAAGTTTCCCCAGCAAGGGTAATGGAGCTTTTGCTTGAAAAGCTCTGTGTCTTTATAACTAAAGTTGCATGCTAATTGTACCAACAATAAAAGATTACTCGTAAGGCCTTCTCAGTTTTTAGACTTTTATCTTGATCCTTTTCTCAGGATTTGTTTTTACTTGATAAGCTTCTAAGATTACTCAGAAGACCTTAAGAAACTTGTTGCTTGATTACGACTTGATAATTGATTGATTTGTGTTGCCCTTATGTGGACAGCTCAAATGGCCTCAGGAATTGATTGGTGTAATACCGCTATAGAGCTGGTACTTTTCCATCCGGCCACTGCTTTCACCCACGCATTCCCTTGTTGACATGCGTGGTAAAAGTGTCGCAAATCCTTGGTGCAGCTGTGTCCACTTTCTTTGTCGCTGCGCGCCCATTCGCTTCCTGTCCTTGCCACTCTGCATTGCTGGCAAAGCGTCTCTGTCGCAATGCGGAATCCGTCACTTTCTTTACCTTTCGCGGCGCCTTCCCATTGGTCGCCCAGCTTCTCCCGTTGACTTTTGACGCTTTCTCTATTCTGTCGCGCTGCCATCGCCCGTCGCTTTCCTTGATCCACTCGACATACCAGCTTTGCCCTTTCACCCATACTGGGACTTACATATATATATATATTTGCTATGCTTAATCTATTGTTTTACATTAGTTAACATGATCATTTTATTAAGCAATAATGATTGACTTAACCGTATCGTAATCTAACGCGCATAGTCTATCCAATAGATAGAGGGCATCCCCGATGCTTATTCCTCCCTCTTCGGCTTGTATATTCCCCTCACATACCAACAAGCCGTCCGTTATCGTTCTCGCATCTCGCATTTCCAATGCTTCGCCTCTCATGCATTTATTCTTTTCCACCCTACTCCCCGATATACAAGCATAGCCCTCATTTGATTTCGTTTCGGCACCATACACACCCGCACCCGTCTCTTTGGCTTGCTTGGCCCTCACTTTTACTCTCTATTGTTTCTCGGGCTTCTCACAATCCCACTCCGTTTGGTTCCCATGCGTAGCGCAAGCAGAGAGCACCTGCATTGGCCACCGGTACTCTCTCTTGCTGACGTACACGCACATTGTTCGTGTGGTGTGAGTGTATTCTCTCAGACGTATTGCTCCATATTGCTAAACCAGTGCATGCGTTTCTCTTATCGTGTCTCCCGCTCTGCGCTCTTGGGTTCGATTATTAGACCAATGACCTACTTGTTCGTGAATATGCACTTAAACTTAATTTCACTCGCGCTTTCATTTGGCCGCGGCCGATTTCTCATGCTTTACCTTTCGTTTATGGTGGCGGACTAGGGCATCTTTTCCATTACTATATATGTGTATATATTTTTTTCGTTTGGCCCGATCCGCATATGTTTCTTATAAACTATTTCTTAAACTATATTTTTTTTTTTTCAATATACCCTTCTTTCCCTAAACACAGACATTTCACATATCTGTTGTTTAATCTGGCTGATATGTGACTGGCGGTTCTTCCCAGTTTCCTTATGACGTAACTTGCATATGACTAGTGACACGAATCCGATCACCTCGTTTGGTCCTCCAAATTTCGGTGCAAGTTTCGCTGCAACTGGTCTCCATTTTTTTCTCTGCGCAGCGGTCTCCAAATAACAAATATCTCTTGCATTTGTTTTACTTTCGCCTCTGGTGTTATGGTTTGTTTTCCTGTGCCTGACGTGACGCCATCATATATAGCGCCAGCCATTCATGATCCACGCTCTTGTACCACATATGCTGGCGTGAATCCAGTTGACTCTGATTGGCTTGTATTGACTGCCAGTGTTATTTCCGAAAAACACGCGTCCCAGTTACTTTGATTTTTCCATGTAAATTGAGCAATCATCGTTTTCCCAGTCCTATTTGCCCGTTCGGTCGGATTTTCATGCGGTGTGTACGGCGCTGTTTGCTGATATTGGCATCTCCATTCTTTCAGCGCTTTCTTGAATATTCTGCTAGTGAATTGAACCCCATTATCCGTTATCACCACCTTTGGTGCTACAAATCTGGCTAGAATCCTTTCCCAAAAGCCTTAACCAAACTCTCGGCATTTGCCTTGCGCATAGGTATCCTGTCCATTTTGAAATTCTGCCAACGATTATTAATAGCATTGAATTTCCGTGTTTCGATCTTGGTAATGACCCAATGAAGTCGGCACATATTGTAGCCCATAGTTCTTCTGGTACTTGTGCACTTTCCCCACAAACTTTATGATGTCTCGCTGCATTCCCAGCCAGTAGTATCTCGCTGCAGTTCCGGCAATAGTGCTCCTGTTGCCCGCATGCCTTTCTTGTCCTTCAGGATATTATCAATGCCTCTAAGGGCTAGGTTTCGCACAACAAAGTTTATTTTGTGCCCCGAAGAAATAAGAACTCGTGTAGGTTGTGAAATGATTTCTAAGTTTGTGTTTATTGTATAATCTGTAGGCTTGGCTAGGCACAACTTGTTTCTCTCAAGAAGTCTCAGTCTTGGATATGATCTTCGCGTGATGTCTTGCCACCAGGTCAAATCCCGTGTACATTACTTTGCAGCAACATTTTCATTAGCAATTGGTAATCTTCAGGATATATAGATTGTTTATATAGATTGTTTACGAGATTACAAGGATAGAGATGAGGGCAAAAGACACAGCAATGCACACCCGATGTAGCTACAATTGGTATCTGATCTTACAAAGAATAATGCATTTCTTTTATAGTAAAAATAGTAAAAAAAGCTTACCAGTGCATAGTTCGACATATTGTTTAGACAGCAAAATACGTCTTTATTGATAATAGCTAAGTATAGCAGCTTAATGAACTAGGTCTTTATTGTTAACTGCTGACCATTTCAGATCTACTTGTGACTGATGAGCCATCGATATCTATATTCGGGTTAAATACTTATTTTGGCATACATTTCCGTTTGTTGTGGGTTTGCTGTAGCGGGAGTCGGCATAGGATTGACGATCCTTACGGTTGTCTGCTCTGGACCATTGTGCCTTGGGGTTTGGGAGCATCTCCTTATTCCATATACTATCACAAGAACCAATGGTATTGTTAGCGCTACGTAGGAGACGATAACGTGGTGTGCCAGCTGGCTGGCGTCTTCTGGTAACTTCCAGTTTTTTTTAGTTTTCAATGCTTACATATTGCCAAATCGTACATATGACAATTTCATTGTCTGTCGTAATGATACGGTGACCTGTTATTCGTATATCAGCACTTCTTGCTGTACACTTCGGGTCACTACACATCACATCATTGTGTCTGTCGTAGTGATACGGTGACCTGTTATTTGTATAGCAGAGCTTCTTGCTGTACACGTCGGGTCTAGAGTTAACAATCCAGTCGTCTTGATAGTTACACCTTGTATATTATCGTCACAAGTCACTGCGAGTTCAACTGACCTGGTGGTGGCAAAAATCCACTGATTTTTTGTGATACATGTCGTACCAGACAAATGAACTGTTTGTGTGTTGTATTTGACAGGTTGATGATTTTGTGTTTTTGAATAGCTGGAACTCACAGTTGCTATTAGCCGTAAACGTCGTTTGTTTATCAAAACAAATATATTGCTCGTTGTTGAGCTGGTGACATTGTTTCAAATCGGCTCTTAAGAGCCCAATGTATTGATTCTGTTCATTTTGACAGTAATGATGATGATTACAATCCCAGGAATTCCAATAGCTGGAATGTAAAATGCAGACGTTGCCATCCTTCCTGTGCCAATACTTTCATAGTATACGCCTGGTTTGGGGTTGAATCGAGTTATGTTAGTCCTTTGAGCAAATGCCAGAGGAAGTAACAACAGCATTAGGCAGATCGTCATTGCTAATGGTGGCAGACCGATCGACAAACGTTTTTTTTCTCTGGTTCTGCGGTGTCCTCTATACCAGGGTCTTCTTGGGAATTCGATCCTGTGTCATCTGCCTCGATTTTACGTTTTATCCCCGTCTCTCTAAGCAAGGGAGCCATTTTGGATAGACGGCTTGTAGGTACCTTTGGCTGTTTTAACGTCTACCACGCGGACGTATCCATCCAGGCCTGGATATAATTTGACAATTCGTCCAATTGGCCACTGTAAGATTGGCACATTATCTTCCTTTAGAATTACCACCATGCCTTCTTTGACAATGTTATATGGTTTTTTCCATTTGGATGTACCCTGCAATTCGTGTAGGTACTCTTGAGACCATTGTGTCCAGAATGTATGCTTAAGCCATTGCACTAATTCCCATTGCTCTGGAATCGATCGCTGTGTCAGTGGCTCTGCATCTGGTTGGGCTACTAATGGTTCTCCGATCAATAGATGGCCTGGGGTTAGAGCTCTCAAGTCGTTGGGATCGTCTGAGTTTGGGGTTAACGGACGAGAGTTCAACACTGCTTCAACATTGACAATGATGGTAGACAGTTGTTCAAACGTTAAATTTGCTGTCGATACGTTTTTCAATAGTAAATGCTTAGCGGACTTTACCGCAGCTTCCCATAATCCTCCGAAATGTGGAGACCGTGGTGGTATGAACTTAAATTGCACTCCTTTTTGATTGCAAAATTCCTTGATACTACCTGATGCCGTTTCTGAGTGTATTGTATCGGTCAGCTCCTTAAGTTGGTTGTTTGCTCCAAGTTTGTCGCATTATCGCAGTATAATGTCTGGCATCTTCCTCTGCGCCCAAGGAAGCGCTGAAGGGCGCCCACAAATGAGGAGGTGGTCAGGTCTCCAACCAACTCCAAGTGTACTGCCTTGGTTGCAAAGCATACAAATATTGCAATGTAAGCCTTGTCGGGACGTTTTCCTCGAACCTTATGGTGGATCCAGAATGGTCCACAATAGTCTACTCTGGCATTGAGAAAGGGTCTATTCTGCGATACCCGATGCTCAGGTAAGTCGCCCATGACTTGTTTGAAGAATTGAGACCGGTGCTTGGTGCATACTACGCAGCCCTGGATCACATTCCGGACTATTGGTTTCACCTTGATGATGTGGTATTGTTGCCGAGCTATTCCGCGCAGTGCCCCATGTCCACAATGAAGATTCTCTTTATGAAGTTTCCCTAGTATCATTTTTACCACCGGATCATTATACGGCATTATGTATTCCTTGTTTTCGTTGATACTGGTGCTTGTTGTAGCCGAGTTGCTACTCGTATGATCCATCCAGTATAAGTGGCAATGTTCCCACCGTGCTTTTGCGATCTAGCGGTTGATCAGGTCGTTGCTTTAAGTGACGTAATTCATATGCAAATCCTGTTTCTTGAATTTGCTTAATAATTAGTCTACGTGCTTGGTCTAACTCTTCCAACTCTAACTGAGCCGTTGGTTTCCTGTTCTGCTTGTAACAAAACCGTAGCACGTACGCCACTATTCGCTGTAGCCGGTAAAAGGAATTTCTGTGATTTACCGTATAAATCCATCCACTCATGTTGTTGGCAGTGGCAGTCACCATGCTGAACACCTTGGTTTTCTTTTCAGCGGTATCCATTGTGTGACCTGTAGGCTTAAATGGTGCTGGCCAGCCACGTTGTGGTCCATGCCAAAATAGTTGTCCGTATAACCACAATGTTTGTGTGCTAAGCTGGGCTACTGATATGCCTCGAGACAGAACATCTGCTGCGTTGAGCGCTGATGTCACATGACGCCATTTAATTGGATGTGATACTGCATGTATTTTGGTCAACCGATTAGCCACAAAAGTATGGAAATGTGATGCCCGTGAATTAATCCAAGAGAGTACTACTGTTGAGTCTAACCAGAGAAATGATTCAACACTTTCCGATCCTAATTGGAGATCCTGCCGTACTCTATCCGTGAGTTCAGCTCCAAGTACAGCTGCACATAGTTCCAGCCGGGGCAGTGTCTGCTTTGCAAGGGGAGCCACTCTCGACTTGGACCACAAAAATCTGACCGAAATTTGAGCATTTTTAAATGTTGACCGGACATAAACTGCCGCTCCATTCGCCTTTTCTGATGCATCAACAAATGTACGCAGTTCCTTTGTAGTGGGGACCTTGCCATCAAAAATATACCTTGAAATTTTCATGTGATTTAGTGCCTGTACATCCTCTCGGTAGGCTTCCCATTGCTTCTCAAAATACGGCGGCAGGTCACCATCCATCTCAATTCGTTCGGTAGCAACGTGTTGAAGAAACATTTTCGCTCTTACCACTACCAGTGCGAACAGTCCTAGAGGATCGAAGATTTGACCGACTTCAGATAGTGCCACTCGTCTGGTTATTCCTTTTGTATGTGTTTGAGCTTTTCCACATAATTGATCTTCTTTGGATGCCCATATGATTCCCAATGTTTAAACACTTGTTTGTTCCAGTGTGTCACCGAGATTGATGTCAGCAATGGTATCTTCCTTTGGAATTTCCTTTAGAAGTTGACTGCTATTTGAACACCATTTTCGTAAGTTGAAACCCTTAGGTCTTAAGATTTCTAGCAGCTCTTGTCTTATTTGCAGGGCTTCTGGTAAACTGTCTGCTCTGAGACAATCATCAACATAAAAGTCATTTTTTAATGCTAATGCTCCAGACGACAATTTTTCCATGTTTTTCAGTGCCAAATATTCCAGACACTTCGTCACTAAATATGGGGTGATGTGGTTCCATAAGTTACCGTTTGTAAACGATAAAACTTTAGTTCTTAACTTGGATCCTCTCTCCACACAATCATCTGATTGAATTGATCGGCAGGGTTTATCCAAACTTGACGATACATTTTTTCAACGTCCGCAGTGAACACATATTTGTGTGTCCTGAACCACAGAAGAATTGAGAAGAGTTGATTATGTACAACTGGTCCAGGATATAAAATGTCGTTCAGTGATTTTCCTGACGACGTTTTGCATGATGCATCAAATACCACTCTTAACTTGGTGGTGGTACTTTCTGGCTTTAGTAAACAGTGATGCGGTATAAAGTAATGGTTCTTGGGAATTTTTTTCACCATTATCTGCTTCATATGTCCGAGCTGTTCATATTCTGACATAAATTTTACATACTCCTTTTTTATGTCAGGGCTCATTCTCCTCTCTAACGACATAAATCTTCTTATGGCTACTTCCCGAGATTCTCCAAGAGATGAAGCCTCTTCAGCAAATGGAAACTTTACAATCAGAATTTGAGAAGAGTTGATTCTGTACAACTGGTCCAGGATATAAAATGTCGTTCAGTGATTTTCCTGACGACGTTTTGCATGATGCATCAAATACCACTCTTAACTTGGTGGTGGTACTTTCTGGCTTTAGTAAACAGTGATGCGGTATAAAGTAATGGTTCTTGGGAATTTTTTTCACCATTACCTGCTTCATATGTCCGAGCTGTTCATATTCTGACATAAATTTTACATACTCCTTTTTTATGTCAGGGGCTCATTCTCCTCTCTAACGACATAAATCTTCTTATGGCTACTTCCCGAGATTCTCCAAGAGATGAAGCCTCTTCAGCAAATGGAAACTTTACAATTAGTCGATTGTCCGCCGCCGTGTGTAGGTTATCGAGGAAGAATTTTTCACAATACTCTTCCTCCGGACTCCTGTACCCCTTTATTGGCTCTAGCTTTTCTAGCTGCCAAAATCTTTCTAGAGATTCCTCTGGATTCGTCATGCCTACCATACATGTGATTAAATCCGACGTTGACATATTAATTCTGCCAGCAATAATCCATCCAAACTCTGAATTTTGTAATGTTGGACGGTTTCGATTGCCTCGCCTTCTTTCTGGTAGCAGTATAGCATAGTGATCATCAGCTCCCAACAGCATATCAATTTTTCCTGGTTTATCAAATGTAGGGTCAGCTAATTCAATGTCGCCTGGCAATGTGACTTTCTGCGTTATTTGTTCTGTAGGCTGCTCACCTATTATGTGTGGCAATACAAATGCCTCAACTGACATTGCGAACTTGTTGTATCTTGACCGCACAACCAAGCTTACTCGCGCCTTGCTTATCTGTGGTTGACCACCCACTCCATTTAAGTGCACATGAGTCTCGTTAATTTTTAACGATAACTTCTTTATTAGCCTCTCTGAGACGAGGTTTACTTGTGAGCCGCTATCTAGAAGTGCTCGAAACTCTCCTTTCCTTTCATTGATCCCTTTTACCCATACCTTGGCCGTTGCCAATAGAGTATATTTTTTTGCTAATTCCATAAGCAGAAGCTGCAGACGCAGATGTAGCAACTTGGTTGCCTGTTTCCAAATGCAACATTGTGTTATGTGTCTTGTGGCATTTGAAGCATCCCCTCCAAGAGCAATTTTTAGCCATATGGTCTGGCTTGAAGCAATTGACACACAATTTGTGTCTCTGTCTCTCTATTCTGCGATACCCGATGCTCAGGTAAGTCGCCCATGACTTGTTTGAAGAGTTGAGACCGGTGCTTGGTGCATACTACGCAGCCCTGGATCACATTCCGGACTATTGGTTTCACCTTGATGATGTGGTATTGTTGCCGAGCTATTCCGCGCAGTGCCCCATGTCCACAATGAAGATTCTCTTTATGAAGTTTCCGTAGTATCATTTTTACCACCGGATCATTATACGGCATTATGTATTCCTTGTTTTCGTTGATACTGGTGCTTGTTGTAGCCGAGTTGCTACTCGTATGATCCATCCAGTATAAGTGGCAATGTTCCCACCGTGCTTTTGCGATCTAGCGGTTGATCAGGTCGTTGCTTTAAGTGACGTAATTCATATGCAAATCCTGTTTCTTGAATTTGCTTAATAATTAGTGTACGTGCTTGGTCTAACTCTTCCAACTCTAACTGAGCCGTTGGTTTCCTGTTCTGCTTGTAACAAAACCGTAGCACGTACGCCACTATTCGCTGTAGCCGGTAAAAGGAATTTCTGTGATTTACCGTATAAATCCATCCACTCATGTTGTTGGCAGTGGCAGTCACCATGCTGAACACCTTGGTTTTCTTTTCAGCGGTATCCATTGTGTGCCCTGTAGGCTTAAATGGTGCTGGCCAGCCACGTTGTGGTCCATGCAAAAATAGTTGTCCGTTTAACCACAATGTTTGTGTGCTAAGCTGGGCTACTGATATGCCTCGAGACAGAACATCTGCTGCGTTGAGCGCTGATGTCACATGACGCCATTTAATTGGATGTGATACTGCATGTATTTTGGTCAACCGATTAGCCACAAAAGTATGGAAATGTGATGCCCGTGAATTACTCCAAGAGAGTACTACTGTTGAGTCTAACCAGAGAAATGATTCAACACTTTCCGATCCTAATTGGAGATCCTGCCGTACTCTATCCGTGAGTTCAGCTCCAAGTACAGCTGCACATAGTTCCAGCCGGGGCAGTGTCTGCTTTGCAAGGGGAGCCACTCTCGACTTGGCTCACAAAAATCTGACCGAAATTTGAGCATTTTTAAATGTTGACCGGACATAAACTGCCGCTCCATTCGCCTTTTCTGATGCATCAACAAATGTACGCAGTTCCTTTGTAGTGGGGACCTTGCCATCAAAAATATACCTTGAAATTTTCATGTGATTTAGTGCCTGTGCATCCTCTCGGTAGGCTTCCCATTGCTTCTCAAAATACGGCGGCAGGTCACCATCCATCTCAATTCGTTCGGTAGCAACGTGTTGAAGAAACATTTTCGCTCTTACCACTACCAGTGCGAACAGTCCTAGAGGATCGAAGATTTGACCGACTTCAGATAGTGCCACTCGTCTGCTTATTCCTTTTGTATGTGTTTGAGCTTTTCCACATAATTGATCTTCTTTGGTTGCCCATATGATTCCCAATGTTTTGACACTTGTTTGTTCCAGTGTGTCACCGAGATTGATGTCAGCAATGGTATCTTCCTTTGGAATTTCCTTTAGAAGTTGACTGCTATTTGAACACCATTTTCGTAAGTTGAAACCCTTAGGTCTTAAGATTTCTAGCAGCTCTGGTCTTATTTGCAGGGCTTCTGGTAAACTGTCTGCTCTGAGACAATCATCAACATAAAAGTCATTTTTTAATGCTAATGCTCCAGACGACAATTTTTCCATGTTTTTCAGTGCCAAATATTCCAGACACTTCGTCACTAAATATGGGGTGATGTGGTTCCATAAGTTACCGTTTGTAAACGATAAAACTTTAGTTCTTAACTTGGATCCTCTCTCCACACAATCATCTGATTGAATTGATCGGCAGGGTTCATCCAAACTTGACGATACATTTTTTCAACGTCCGCAGTGAACACATATTTGTGTGTCCTGAACCACAGAAGAATTGAGAAGAGTTGATTCTGTACAACTGGTCCAGGATATAAAATGTCGTTCAGTGATTTTCCTGACGACGTTTTGCATGATGCATCAAATACCACTCTTAACTTGGTGATGGTACTTTCTGGCTTTAGTAAACAGTGATGCGGTATAAAGTAATGGTTCTTGGGAATTTTTTTCACCATTACCTGCTTCATATGTCCGAGCTGTTCATATTCTGACATAAATTTTACATACTCCTTTTTTATGTCAGGGCTCATTCTCCTCTCTAACGACATAAATCTTCTTATGGCTACTTCCCGAGATTCTCCAAGAGATGAAGCCTCTTCAGCAAATGGAAACTTTACAATTAGTCGATTGTCCGCCGCCGTGTGTAGGTTATCGAGGAAGAATTTTTCACAATACTCTTCCTCCGGACTCCTGTACCCCTTTATTGGCTCTAGCTTTTCTAGCTGCCAAAATCTTTCTAGAGATTCCTCTGGATTCGTCATGCCTACCATACATGTGATTAAATCCGACGTTGACATATTAATTCTGCCAGCAAAAATCCATCCAAACTCTGAATTTTGTAATGTTGGACGGTTTCGATTGCCTCGCCTTCTTTCTGGTAGCAGTATAGCATAGTGATCATCAGCTCCCAACAGCATATCAATTTTTCCTGGTTTATCAAATGTAGGGTCAGCTAATTCAATGTCGCCTGGCAATGTGACTTTCTGCGTTATTTGTTCTGTAGGCTGCTCACCTATTATGTGTGGCAATACAAATGCCTCAACTGACATTGCGAACTTGTTGTATCTTGACCGCACAACCAAGCTTACTCGCGCCTTGCTTATCTGTGGTTGACCACCCACTCCATTTATGTGCACATGAGTCTCGTTAATTTTTAACGATAACTTGTTTATTAGCCTCTCTGAGACGAGGTTTACTTGTGAGCCGCTATCTAGAAGTGCTCGAAACTCTCCTTTCCTTTCATTGATCCCTTTTACCCATACCTTGGCCGTTGCCAATAGAGTGTATTTTTTTGCTAATTCCATAAGCAGAAGCTGCAGACGCAGATGTAGCAACTTGGTTGCCTGTTTCCAAATGCAACATTGTGTTATGTGTCTTATGGCACTTGAAGCATCCCCTCCAAGAGCAATTTTTAGCCATATGGTCTGGCTTGAAGCAATTGACACACAATTTGTGTCTCTGAACCCAATTAAGACGCTCTGCTGCGGATTTCATTTTAAACTTTTCACATTGGAAGAGTTTGTGCTTTGCTTCTCGCAGAAAGCACACAAGAAACTGTTTATCCCAGATGCTGCTGCGCATGTCTTCGTTGGGTTTAGTTTTTCAATACTGCGATTTTCGTTTCTTGTTTTCCCAATCGCCTCTAATGTTAGGAGGCGCTGTTCCAAGAATGATAGGAAATCCTTTACTTCCTGTAGCTCCCTTGTGTTGGAAAGAGATTGCTCATATAGTGCGTGGTTGAATCTATCCAATTTCCTTGTCATATGAAACATTATGACAGCATCTGACGATTCCATATTGACGCCTTTATTTTTTAAAGCTTGCAATGATTCAAAAATGTTATCATGCAAATTCTTTATAGAAGCTGTGTCATTTCCCACATTTGTGTGATCAAGCAGCTTTGCCAGTATGGCTGTTACTAGAACTCCTTTATTATTAAATCGTTCCTGCAACACTGACCAAGCAGTGTTGTAATTGGCCTCTGTTAATTCCAGGTGCCATATCAATCTCTCTGCTTCTCCAGAAAGGTTTGATTTAAGGTACCACATTTTCTCTATTGTGGACACATTTGACTCATAAACCACCTTTTTATAGATGTCATGAAATTGTTGCCATTTCAGATAATCCCCATCAAATTTTGGAATGGGAATTTTGGGTAGTTGCAATGATTGTATCGATGATTGTATCACTACATTTTCTGCTGGTGCCACACAGAATTTTAGCATTGTATTTTCTGTGGCTACAAACGTAGCTATATTATATCCGGCTTTTCCGCTAGCCGATGAATCTCATAATGGATTTCATCAATTGGACTCCATAATTTGTCGACTACCGATTTGTAATTCATTCTTTCTTTATTCTTTTGCACAATTTGACTTAATGTCTTGGACAATGAATCCAGCAGCGCACTTTGTTTGCGAACCAGTGGTTTGATCCCGACTCGCTCTTCCTCTCGTTGGCGAGCTTGTCTCTCTAATTTTATATTTGCCAAATGGTCCTTCCAATCTTCCACTATATTAGTTATAACCGCCTTCATTTTGCTGAAATAGTCCGTTACAAAGTAGTCATCTTCTGTTGGCACGTTGTTTAATTTGTTTATTAACTCCTTATGACTTTTCTCGAAGTTCTTCCACATGTATTCCAGGAGCTCAAGTTTCTCCTCGAAATAAGATGGCTTCTTTTTTCTGGGGAAAGAAACCTTTTTGGTATTCCGAATGAAAGCCTGAATTGCTTCTCCTCGTTCTGTCTGCTGCTTATAAAACTCCTCCATGTTTTTATATTCTTATGTAATTGCTTATTTATACTAGTTCTTGACCCGATGGGAGTTTATTTATTTTGTCAAAGACAGGGAACGCTCCGACGCGTTCGTAAAATTGTTCAAATGAAGCACCAAATAAGAATAAGAAATAAATCGAAGTCGCCTTTTGATTGGTGTTTTAACAATAGTTAATTTTATTTTCAATATACCTATTCTTTTACACTGATAAACGCCACGACAGCTTTTTGAGTTTCTTTTCTTTATTATATATTTTCTCTGCTGAACGGGACGAATTGAGTGAAAGACGTGTCAGACGAACCGTAGAGACGAGAGAGTACAGTTGTAAAAAGACGAAAGACGAAAAAAAGAAAAGGCAACTAATTGCTAACTAAACTTAGTAAAATTCAAATAAATAGTTTTACATTAAATAGACTGAAATACTACAAATAAATATACATTAAATAAAATAAATTACTATATACGCGGCGCGTAGTGAAATCCCGCCTCCCGCAGAATTTAACTACTTTTTTACTAGTTTTGCATAAACAGCTTTCAACTGCAGATTCCACATTTTTTAAATGCATACTACTGGGAGACATTAAACTCCGCAACTAACCAACACGCCATAATACGTTTGTTACAGTATACTTTACTATATTCAAAAAAGGAGGATGATAATAAATTACACCTTAATGTTTCAAAGTGCTCTTTTATGAAAGTCGTTCGTCTTTGTTCCTAGCTCATTACTCTATTAAGTCTGATTAGTTAGATTGTGTACCACCATTCAAAGACTTATGTTTGACCCAAAACATTCATTTAATATTCATATGTCTTCAATTGTGAAAAGAGCATGCAGTCTTCTTGGCTTCATAAAACGTTGGGCCAAAGAATTTGATGATTAGTTCGCCCTACTCTAGAATATTGCTCGCCAGTGTGGAAACCTCAATATGTTTACCTGCGTAGCATTGAATCGATTCAGAAGCAATTACATAAGTTCGCGTTACGCGGTTTTAATTGGACCAGAGACTTCGCCTACCTTCTTATTCTGACAGACTTCTTCTTATTAATCTTCCTTCACTTTACAACCGTAGGCTCATATTTGGCACTCTCTTTCTCCATAAACTAGTCAACGGTGAAGTCATTTCTACTACTTTACTACCGGTCGGGGTTGTTTAGTTGTTTCTTAGGCTAAGCTTACTCTCTTCTTTTTCGTTGACTACTGTGTCCCTTTTTTTAGCGTCGTTCTTCAAGTTTCTACAGTAATAAAAATGAAATAGAAATAATAAAAAATAAAAAAATGTCGCTTCATTTTGTTGCGATTCCCAACTAATTATAGCGTTAAAGACATGGTATGGCTATTTAAATTCTGGAGTTCTTTGGCACAGTCGGCTGACGATGGAACTTGCTGATTCTTGAAATAGCTATACAGACAATGAAATGAAATGAAATGATCTTCTTTTAGAAGATTGACCTCGAGCCGGATAAATTGATAGGTTTGATTTAAATTTCAAAGTAGTCGTAACCTAACGAACTTTTTCTCACTCTCCCCACACTATTTTATCTATTTTTTCAAAAATTGCTGACCAATGCCAAACTATATAGTCGTGCGTACCACCTGGGTTACTGACCGAGTTAACTAGGTCAGAGTTTGCTGACTGCAGGGAACACCAACAGCCTTCTTAGTTCTTAGACTTCTATCTAACTTCTTTGCTCAGGATTTGTTTTTACTTGATAAGTTTTAAGTTTTTTATACTCCTAAGGCCTTAGGAAACTTGTTACTTGATCACGACTTGATGATTTGATAATTACTATGGACTCAGGAATTTTTTTTTTTTTTTTTTTTACGCTCGAGCCCAAGCAGATAGGTGCCCATTTCCCACCCGACCGCCCGAGGGTTGCAGCTGTATAACGAACGGCACGGATCGCGTGGACAAATACACAATGGAAAAAATAGACAAACAAATAATACTGCAGCTATCTATGAACTAAATAGGAAAGGATAGAATTTTTGAGTGTCCTAATAGAAGACTCTGAGCAGATTACAGGGAATAAAACGTTGTAATCAGAGCAGAGGACTCTAAAAGGTTCATGCATGGCATAGTTAGAAGAACAACGACTAAGGGTTAAAGGTATAATAGGATGTCTACTTTGTCTACATGGTACCGACAAACTTACCTGAGCCAATAACTCAGGCGAGTCAATATCACCTAATAGGAGCTTAACAATATCACCAATCATAATTCTTACGGTTAATTAAGGAAGGAAGGTTAATCAAAAGAAGTCTACTAGAGTACGAAGGCAAATTGGCATTTCGATCCCAGCTTAAGCCACAAAGAGCAAATAGCAAGAACTACTTTTGAACTGATTCAAGTCTAATCTGGTGCGACTCATATTGAGGTGACCAAGTTCAAGATCCATACTCTAAAATAGGACGAACAAGCGAAGTAAAAAGAACTTTAGTGGTATAGGGGTCATCAAATTCTTTCGACCATCTTTTAATGAAACCCAGAACACTCATGGCCTTTGCGAGCGTGGTGGAAATATGGGTGTTAAAATTTAACTTATGGTCCATAAGTACGCCCAAATCATTCATATTATTAAGACGTTCCAAAGGACTATTGTTTAGAAAATAAGTGACCAGTTGAGGAGAATGACGATAAAAAGTCATTACCTTGCATTTGCTAGTGTTAAGATTTAATTAATTAAACTGGCACCAGGATTGAAAATGTGTAAGATCAGCTTCTAGCCGACTAAATAAATCTGTTTCTTTAAAAGTAAGACAAAGCTTAACATTGTCAGCATAAATAAGCATACGCGAATGAACAATGACTAATGGAAGATCGTTAATAAATAAAGTGAAAAGCAGTGGGCCAAGATGACTACCTTGAGGTACACCTTCTGGTTTCTGTTTGTTAAATATTCTCGAACCCAAGAAAGGAAAAGCGGTGGGAATCCAATATCGTTCAGCTTAGATAGTAATAGGGTGTGATTAACATTTTTAAACCCCTTGATGATTATAGAGGTAGATTCTAAAAAGTTAGTGGTTGTAGATCCACGTTTTACAAACCCATGTTGGGATGGCGAAACAATAGAGCTGCAAAAATGTTGCAATTGCGAAGTTATAATTTTCTCAAAAGCTTTCGGAATAGCGGACAATTTTGAAATACCCCTATAGTTAGAGGCGTCGGACTTTTTGCCATTTTTTTGCAGATAAATGATATACGACTCCTTCCAAATAGATGGAAGAAAGGAAGATTCGACAGACAATAAAAACAATTTTAAAATGGGTTTACATAATGCGTTTGCACAGAACCTGAGTACCCATCCAGGTAGACCATCTGGCCGCTGGGAATAAACAGGTTTAACCAGTTTAAGTTCACCAAGAACAGAACTTTCATCAATTACTGGATTAAAAATACGATAAGACTTTTTTAAATGATAAGGATACGGACTTGCTCGATATTCCGTTGAGAAATAAGTTGTTTTGAAAAAACTCGCAAACACATCGGCAATTGCCTGATCAGTGCTCGCTTTTTTATTTTGAAACGACATAAAATATGGGTGAACAGAGGTCTTACGTTTAGAATTAACAAAATTATAAGATTGTTTAGGGTCAGAAGAAAACTGAAGCTTACACCGCTGAAGATAATTCTTATAGCATTGTGTATTCAGCATAATGAATTTTGAATAAGCGACTGTATACAGAGCGTAATCTGATGAACGACGTGTTTTTTTAAACTTCTTATAATATCGAGTCTTCACATTTTTCAAATTGGATAACTCTCGAGAGAACCAGGGAGGTTTATTAGCCGCTTCTGCCTACCAAGAGGCACACAAATATCATAGAGTGAATTCAGAGTATCATGAAAGAAGCGAATAGCTGAGTTCATATATCTACAATTGTACAGATAAAACCAATCGATAAATAGATAGAAAATAGTTTCATTAAGGCTGGCAAAGTCAGTCTAACGAATGACTTGGGTTAAAGATAAGACAAGAAGGCCATCAATAAAGTCACGTGACTTACATTAGAGGGCAGCAACATGGTAGATTCATCTGTAAGTGACCATGACAAAGCAGGTAAATTAAAATCATGTCTTGAGTAGAATCTAAAGAGGACACAAACTGAATTGCCTCTAAATGATTTAAATATACCATAATGTCTGGCGATGGTGGAATATAGAAACAAGTAATAAAAGTATTTAAAGAATTAAAAATTACTTTAACACCGACAACTCAATCTCCTGGATATAAGAAAACTGAATTATTTCAGATGATAAAGCAGCATCAACAGCTATCAGAACGCCACCGCCAATGCGAGAAACCCGGTCACGTCTGAATATAGACAAGTTTGTGGAAAAGACCGCAATGTCAGGTTTTAGCCACGTCTCCGTAAAAGCAAGAATGTTATGTTCAAAAAAAAGACTACCTATATAGAGATTATGAAGTTTAGATTTCAGTCCTCTATCGTTCTGGTAACCCAGGTTAATGGACGAAACTGGTTTTTGACACACCAGCAGATGCTGATGCGCCAGGAATAGTGTTAGTTGTTGTTATTGGCAGGCGAATCGTTTGCCGATTTTGCTTCCTTACAATATATTTCTTATTTATTGTCGAAGATTTTGGCAGAAACACTAATTTTAAAGGACAATATGTCCAGAAAATACGAAAATTTAAACATTTTCTCCGCAATATTCGAAACGTAACTTTCTTCCGAATATAGGCTATTACATCATCAGATGTGACAACAGGGTCTAGCCTAGAAACAAATATATGTTGCTTTGGTGGTATGCCAACGAGAAGCCGCGGTCCCGAATCGTCAGCCGCAGCAGCAATGTTGTTCACGGGGCCCTTGATAATTTTAGAGCTATCGTCAATTTCCATTGGAATGGGTAATTGCCCGGACACTTCGGACACTACAATTGGCATCGTTTTTAAGAGATCCTTCCCATGTGATACCGGTAATTCCTTACTATTCGCATTTACAACCGGGTTCTTAAACGATATCAATTGCTGTACATTGAGAGTGGACGGTGCATGAGACCGGTCGGGGACTATAACAGACGCTCACGGGTCTACATTTACAGGAGAACCCCAAGGACTAGTTCTTTTACGTTTCGGAGACTCATTCATAAGCGATAATCTTCTAAACTGAGTCTCCACCGCATTAAATTCCGCTTGGACTTTGTTAAAACCTGCCCTCAAAGTGTCAAAACTATCTCTAGTCCGCGTCATGAATGAGCGCATCTCATTCTCGACCTCCCGGCAAGCATCACATCCATGTTTCACCTTTAGCAAAAAAAACTTCTTGATTCTGCCTGTGTAACCTGCACAATTAACGTGAGCCACATTGTTACACAGCCAAAAAGAATATAATCATGGGAGTCAACCGCATTAGTGGCAACTATGCAATTATTTTTCGAGCAGACAACCATTATATAAAATAATTTAATTTAATTTAGAAAAACAAAGGAATAAGAAAAACCAGAGGGGCCGGGGTTAACTTCGACCGCGTCGAAGTTTGTATACCCTTGCAACTTTTTGGGTTACTCTTTTCTTACCCATAGCCATCAAAAAGTAAAAACGTCTTATCCAAAAAGTCTAATGTTTACGAAAGAACGGCCTTCAATCTTAGCATAGGATATAACGAACTTTTTGATGAAAGTCACTGTTTTCCACCGGAGCTATATGATATAGTTACCCGATCTTTACCAAATCTTTTACCGGCACAGTCGTTTATAGCTACAATAAACTAACTTATATTAAATTTCACGACAATAGCTTAAAAAGTAACAAAGTTATTGAGAAAAGTCACTGTTCGTGACTTTGAAGTTTGTATGAGAGCTATATGATATAGCGGTCCGATCCGGCTGAATCCAAGATATACAACGCTTGCAGTATCTGTAGCTCTGTAGCTCTTTAGGTCTCGAAGGAGGTCGCGTTGATCCAGACGGACGGACGTACGGACATGGCTATTTGAACTCGTCTCGTCGTGCTGATAAAGAATATATATATTTTATATGGTCTTCGTTCTACGCGTTGCACACTTCTGACCAAAATTACTATACCCTTTTTTGCGAGGGTATAAATATAAAAAATTTTTATTGTACTCCTGCTTCGGATCCCACACCTTATCCCTTCGCAATTCCACATTTAAATTGTATGTTTTTTCCCAGTATTACTGAAGACTGTATTATCTCTTGCTTGTCATCTATGACGTCTTCCTTCGTACCCGAGCCTGATAATATACCTAGTTGCATCCTTAAAATGTGTTCGATTTCCCTATTTAAGCCTTTATCTCGGTTATTCTTTATATCGAGTGAGACTTGTAGTTTCCCTGATATTTGGAAGAAGTCTTTTATTATTCCGATTTTAAAAATGGGTAGCATATCGGATATTTCTAACTACCGTGGCATTGCCAAACTTTTGGCAATACCTAAGCTGTTTGAGAAAATTATTACGTCTTCCCTTCAACACCTATCCAGATCCACTATTTCTCCTTGTCAGCATGGTTTCATGAAAGGTCGTTCGTCGCTTACCAACCTTTTTAGAATTGACTACCCTTGTGCACCATGGCTTCCGTAAAAAGTGTCAAACTGATGTTATTTATACTGACTTTAGTAAGGCTTTCGATACGGTTGATCATTCCTTGCTTCTCATGAAACTTAACATCATGGGTTTTTCCCCGAAACTATTGGCTTGGTTAAAGTCGTATCTTATTGGCAGAACCCAAAAGGTGTCTTTCCGTTCCTCGATATTAAAAACCGTTCGAGTTACGTCAGGTGTCCCCCAAGGCAGTCATCTGGGCCCACTGTTATTTACCTTGTTTATAAATGATTTGCCTTTGGCCTTGGCTCATTCACGCGTGCTCATGTTTGCGGATGACGTCAAGATTTGGTATTCATTTAATGATCCTTCTTTCCAATAGTACTTGCAATCAGATCTCGATGCGTTCTGCGATTGGTGTCACGTTAATAAATTACACCTTAATGCCTCTAAGTGCTCTTTTATGACTTTCAGTCGTTTGTCGCCGTTCCTAGCTCATTACTCTATTAAGTCTGTTCTGTTAGATTGTGTACCATCAGTTGACCCAAAACTTTCTTTTAATGTTCATATATCTTCAATTGTCAATAGAGCATGCAGTCTTCTTGGCTTCATTAAACGTTGGGCCAAAAAATTTGATGATCCATATGTGACAAAGACTTTATACACTTCGTTAGTTCGTGTTCAAGAATATTGCTCGCCAGTATGGAACCCTCAATATGATGTTCACCAGCTTCACTTTGCAACCGTAGGCTGGTATTTGGCATTCTCTTTCTTCATAAACTAGTCAACGGCGAAGTCATTTCTACTAATTTACTAGATACGCTATATTTTCGTGTTCCCTCACGTCGGAACAGAAACTTTTTTCCTCTTCACCTTAGTAGATGTCTGACTAATTAATCTCTTCACGAACATTTCCGTGTTTTTCGCCATTCTTTTAACAACCTTTCTCACCTTATTTCTCCTCATCTATCTGTCACTTCTCTTCGTGCTATACTTTTTAATTATCTACAGCGAAACCACTGAAAATATTCTGGACTGGATATTGGACTGGCTGCAACTCATCCCTGACCACATCGGCTGTGAATCGGGGCATAGCTGGCACCTAGTTGCAAATAAAACCCCTTACCGGGTCGGGGATGTTTAGTTGTGCATAAAGCTAAGATACCTTCGTGAATTAATTATGATCTTTATTTTAGCTTAAGATTTTTCGTCGACTGCTGATTTAGTTGACGTAAATAAATAAATAAATAAATAAATGTGTATAAAAAATATACTCAGCAATTGGTTGGTGTAACAACAGTATATAGCTTTTACTTTTCCATCGGCCCACTGCATTCACCCACGAATGCACTCGTGCTATGCGTGGTAAAAGTCCCGCAAGTCCTTGGCGCAGAAGTGTCCTCTTTCTTTATGGCTGCGCGTTCTTCACTTCACGGGCATTTTTCATTTTCTTTTCATTTTTGGCTCTGTTCTATTGGTCGCCCAGCTACTTCCGTTGTTGTATGACACTTTCTATCTTCTCTCCTCTCACCCATACTTGAACATATTCAGTATATATTGAATAGGCATTCCCGGAGAGAAGGAAAATAACCCAGTTTTCATTCGCCGATTGGGTTTCTTATATTTTGATTACGTTGTCTTAAACAAATTATTATTAATACTAAAATTAGTAAGATAATTAATGTTAGGGAAGCATACCCGGTTGCATGTTGGAAGTCTAGCCCTAGTAATTCAATATTCTGTTCCTTTAATGATTATAACTGACTTCTTATTTTCTCTAATTCTGCCGTGTGGTTTACCAAGTTAGCTTCAACTGGACTCCACTCCATATTTGGTATATTACTATATTAGCTATGTGCGACTCTGACTGTATGCTATGGTGAGCCACTAAAATCTTGTCTTCTGCCCTAGCTGTGCAGCCTGATCTCAGGCTCAAAATTCCTTGTTCTTGTATATCCATCACTTCCTGCTGTTCGTTACCACATTGGACTCTGGCCTTAGTTTTGGGTGGAACCTTGAATAACCAACTCCTGCTACTATCTAGCTCTACCCAGTAAGATTGTTTAAGAATAAACATCGTGTTCATCTGAACTGGTTTCACCAAATCAGGTGCACCAATGAAATATACAATTCGAAACAAAAACATAACCTAAGAAGAAGTCGTAAAGATTCATATGACAATTATTGCCTAATACCGAACAAAACATGCATCCACACTCTGTGGAAAAACACTTAACCAGCCACCACGTAACCAGCGCTGAGCATGAAATATAAATAATTTTCAACCCCCGAAAACGTGGGGCATTAGAATAAGTATTTTTAAAAACAATTGTTACCTCCCAGAGCCTAAGATAATCCTATATGAACACTGTACTCTTGTAAATAAAATCAGTTCATATTTTGAAATCAACGAATAAAGACTGGGTTATTTTCCTTCTCTCTGGGAATCCCTATTCAAAGATCTTGGCTCAAATATCGTTGTATATAAACAGGTAGACTTCCTATTCTGTTTAAAAGGTGTCAGCTCACAGGCATTATCATTGGCGTTACTCCATGGCCAATATCCTCCACATGTTCTCCTGTTTGAGTCGTATTTTAGCACTTATAATTGCACTTATAATTGATTTTCACTCTGTTCCTCTCCTTTTACCTGGCAGTACTAAAGTTTCATATAATTTCTTTTTTATTTTAGTTATTTCTAATTTCATTTGGCTTGGTCTTAAAATATTAGTATTTAATCTACCACGGTTAATTTCTGTTAATAAACTTATAATTCCTGTCTGAATTTTTTCACATGCATCAACTACGGAGCATAATTCATTTACAATCATGAAAAACCGAATGGATTCTCTATACACTTAACTTTCTTTTAACAATTCTGTAATTTTTTCAATCCGGTTATTCATGTTGGCAAAGTTTTCATTTATCTCATTAATGGTAGCCTTAAGAATGTTTGTCGTGAAATCTACCACCGATATCTACTTTTCTTTTAAATGCTTTAAATTCTGCTGATTTGCAAATAAATTTCTCATGTTTTCTTCCATTTGTATCCTATCGTTTGCACCCATATAATATATATGGTACAGTGACCCCAAGAATTCAAACGGTGCTCGCTTGCGTCTTGCCTTTTCTTGCATCATGAATAGCACATTATTAACCTAGATATCTTTAATTCCCTTAACCGCCACTCAATTTGGGAATCATTCTCTCACCTTGACTGAGCATTTCAAAATACGCCGACATGTCGTAGTATACCACAAGATCCCATGAGGACGCTACTACTTCCACTTCACCCGTTGGACCTAAGTACAATGCGGCTGTTGCGTTTAGTTCTTTTACCGTTATTTTTGGTCTATTAACTTTAATGCTTGCTGCATTCGAAAGTTGACAAAGCATCATAAACATTGCTAACATCACTACGGTCCCTATTTTGGACAGATGACCGAACCTGGTACCTTTCCGATATCGATTCTCCTAAACGTCTTCTGATGATTTGACCCCAACAATTGGACAGATTTTATGCCTTGTAATTGACCCTTCCTGCAATTTGACTTTTACCACTCTTACTTTATCGTCCCTGCCTTTGTGAATTTCTCCAATCTTGCTCAGAGGCCACCTGGCTGGGTGACAATTTTCATCTTTAATCAGTACGACCTAACCATTCTCTAAATTTTCTGTGGTTCGTCGCCACTTATTCCTCTGCTGAAGAGTATATAGATATTCATCTTACCATTTCAACCAGAAATCTTTTTTCATTTTCTGAATTAATCTAATGTTGGTCTTCCAATTAGGAAATGACCGGGAGTTAGCACTTCGTTGTTGTCCATATATTCACCCGTTGTATACAACGGAGGTGAATTTAGAACGGCTTCTATTTGGCACAATAATGTAGCAAGTTCCCCATATGTCTCCTATGACTCTTTTTAGATGATACTTAACCTACTTTAGCCCAGCTTCCTATATGCCTCTGGTCCTGCGGGGGCTAAAATGCCAGCTAATCTGTTCTCTAGCCTCCTAGCCGCTCCCACAAAATTTGTACCATTATCAGAATATATGTTAGCGCATTTACACCGTCTTGCAACAAATCTTCGAAATTCTGCTAGGAAAGCAGCAGTTGTCAAATCACTAACAACTTCTAAATGAATTGCTTTTGAATGTTTTTTGTCCCCGGTTTTTTGAGCATCTTGTATGATATGGACCGGCAAAATCAATCCCCGTATTATGAAATGGAGATGACACCGATACCCTGCTTTTGGGTAGGTTACCCATAATTTGCTCCGCAGTTACTTGGCGGTATCTGACACAAGTGACGCATTCCCTTATGTAAGATGTCAGTTATTCATGAATGCTGTTAAATGTTCACACATCTATCGAAGCCCGTATTTTAAGTATCGATTGTTAGTAGTAAGTTAGTATTTTAAGTATAGATTGTTAGTATTAAGTCGCCTATGGAAAATATCGGTATGTGGCCTATGGCCACACTGGAGTGTTCCTCCTTCTTCTTCCGAAAACGACCAAATGAGACAGACGCACTAGCTGCGCATCTCCAAATTAATCTATTGCTATCGTTACTTATAATTATATTTTTCAGAAAATAAATGAGACTTTACATCCTAGAAGTGGGATGACTACCCGAAAGGATATATATTGCGGGACACGGCGGCCACGCGCTCCGCATCCAAGGTGGCCGCCTCCACGCCCGCCGCGACCACTGCTGTGCCTGCCGCCGCGGTGCTTGTTGTCACTGTGCCGGCCGCTGCTGTAGCCGCTGCAAACATGTCCACTGTGCCTGCCGCTGCCGTACCGGTTGTCCACCGCTGATGTCGTACCCACTGCTGTGCCTGCCGTTGCGGTACACCCATGGGAAGATATGCCCGCCCTAGTACCCTCCGCGCCGTCTGCCGCTGCCGCCATCACACCCACTGCTTCCGCCTCCCCGTCTGGACGAGCAACTGACGACGCTTCGGAAACAGCATGAAGTGCTACAGCTGCAGCAGCAGATCCTCAAGCTGCAACAGAGGATGGACGAATTCCGAGAGCCGAGGCAGCAAGTCAGTGACTTGAGTGTGATGGAGAGCATGGTGGCCCGATTCTCAGCGGATACGGCATATGATGTCAAAAAATGGTTGAACGATCTGGAGGACGCATTGAAATCCTACAGTTAAGTGACCGCCTACGTTTGAGTACATGCCGTCGCATGCTGGAGGGGACGGCGGCGGTGTTGCTGCGCACGGTATCGGTGCACAGCTACAGAGAAGGTCGACAGAGTACAGAGGTACAGAGTTGGTCGACATGATAATCCATGGACTGCGGGACAACTCTACTCGAGTCGGCATGGTGTACTCAGCTCGCACGGTGGCCGGTGGCGCTTCCGTATGCAGGCGGCGGCCTCCAAGCAAAGTCTCAGCGTGAAGGTGCAGCCAACAACAACTGCCTCGTCGTCTGGGAATAAAGCCTCAGGCACCGCCACAAGTGAAACCAGATGTTTTACCTGCTCGGGATGGGGGCATTATAAAAGCCAATGCCCGAAGCCGATCCGACCGCCGAGTTCCTGCTTCAAGTGTGGCATAGTGGGCCACATTTATAAAAACTGCCCGTCTCGGATAGGAACTGCTGTCACCACCACTGCCGCTACCGCTCCTGATGATGTGGGAGATAGATTGAGCCATCTGCAACCGGTGAGTGTTGCTTTTGTTTGTGATGAAGTGCAACATAGGATATTTGTAAATATGTTTTCCCTTCTCGACTTGGGCAGTCCGAAGAGTTTTATCCGTGAATCCGAAATAAATACCATTGAGGTCCCTGCTGTCAGTGATTTAGAGTTTGATATAAAGCCCAAGTTACGGGAAGAGCAAACCGCAGACTTGAAGTCTATTATTTCCACTGCATATGTTCAGGTTGCCCCAGATTTAGTTAAGCCCTTGAACTATGAGATGAAAATAGAACTGATTAACCAAACTCCGATTTTTTCACCATGAACGCATCGAGATACGTGAGATCTGTGATGATCTCTTGGAAGCTGGCATTATTCGCCACTGTAGTTCCCCTTACGCTGCCGCGATTGTCCCTGTACGTAGATTTCCGGCCGTTGTTAGAAGATTGCATCGAACATCGGGGTGGTAAATCATTCTTTACTGTCTTGGACTTGAACGGGTTCCACCATGCGAAAATGCATCCAGACTCAATCAAATATACTGCCTTTGTAACCCTTGATGGCCAGTTTGAATATGTACGCATGGCCTTCTTTTTCTTGTTTAAATGGGATCCTTACTACATATTTTCCTGCGGCACCAATCCTAGTCGTTTTGTTAAAATTTTCTTCACATTGGTTAGCTTTTGTATCAACTTTTTCGTCTGCTTCCAACTCCCAAAAACGCTCCATATCTGTAACGTCTATTGTTGTAGCTACTATAGACTCATCTCCTTTTGACATAGTACATCCCGACACGATCCAGCCAAATTGAGTGTTTTGTCCCAGTAAGCCACTAATTTTGGTAACTCCACTTTTCAAAATGTGGGTATATACGTCTACTCCTATTATCATATCAACTCTACCAGGCTAATAAGCCAGGCTAATAAAATGTGGGATCAGCTAGCAGGTACGTTTGCCATTTTGACATACCCACGTTTGCTATTTTTAATGGCGGAGCTTTCATTAATTGCGGTATTGCAATTGCTTCCTTTTCCGAATCACGTGTCTTCATTTCAATATTCATCTTATACTTCGACGTTCTACTTTTTGTTGCAGATACGCCACTTTTTTCTGTTTGTTTCTTGATCTTATGTAATTTCAACATTTGGCTTCTTCAGATAAAATGGTGCTCAGAGAACCACTGTCAATCAAGGCTCTTAATGTTTCATATTCTCCATTTATTTTATTAACTTGTATCAGAGCTGTGGCCAACAGCTTTTGTTGTTCCATTATACAAGTGTTTACCTTTGCCTGTTTTTCTCCAAAATGAAGAAGAATATGGTGCCCCTTGCTGCACAATGAGCAGACCATTTCATTAGTGCATCTCTTGTTGGTTGATTGCTTCAAGCATCGTGTACACAATTGCGCTTTTTTGGCTATTTCCACTCTTTCTTTAGGTGTTAGCGCTTTGAACTTATAGCACAGAGGTGCGCTATGCCAGGGACCTTTGCAGATCGGACAACTATCTTTCAACACCGCAGCCGACGTTTTTTGTAACGTTTTTTTCTCTTCTTTCCTCATGGCACTTAGCGAGCAATATCTTTGCTCTAAGTATTCCATTACATCAGATAGCAATTGTATCTGCCTTGATTTTCTAACTGGACTCTCATATAATTGTAGAGTCTCTCTGTCGAATTTCCGAAGTATGAGTTGAGCGACTATTACGTCAACTTCATCGGACAAATTTGCTTTAATTTTAATTAAGTGTATTGACTCATTAATTATGTCGTTCACTCCTTTTACACTTTTTGCGGATTCATTGTTGATCATCGGTAAATCAACGATCCGACTTAATTGTTCGGAAAATACCCTCCGATTATTTTCATACCGCTTAGTTGACAATTCCCAAGCGGCACTATAATTGTCAGCTGAACCTGACAATAGATGAGCTACCATGCTTTTTGTTTCGCCCTTTAACGCGGATTTTAAAAAATTGAACTTACGAGCAAGACTTAAATCCTCTATTTTTCCAATCAGTTCCACAAATAGTTCCACAAACAGGACCCATTCTTTAGGTTCTCCAGAAAATGTGGGTACCTGTATTTTCGGCAACACCGGTAATTCGCATTTCACGGTTACATTCTCAATCCTACTTTCCTTATTGTTTAGTTTCATTTCTAATGCTGATACTGAATTCCGAACATCGAATTCTAAATCATCCATAGCATTTTTAAATTTAGCATCTTTTGTCAAACCCTGGCACGCCTGTACCTTTTTCCATAAATAATTGATCTTATTAATATATATTATGCATGTCTCAATGCATGTTGAATTATCTAAAGTACGAAAATCTTTGGTTACCCTATCCAAATATTCCTGGAGCTGTCGGGCTTTACTAAAAAATAACTCCTGGTTTTCATTAGGGTTTCCATTACTGGAGGTCGCATTCCTGCGCAGCTCTCCTTTGCTATCATCTAACTTTTGAAACATCGTTGCATCTGCTTCACTGCTCTCCTACTCAACAGTGCCCTGCCTACTTGACTCTCCTTTGGCTATTAATCTGGCCGCCATATCTAAGCCCTCCTCATACTTTCCATCTGTAAAATAGTAGTCTTCGGTTACACCACTCTGTATCATTTGGCTATGGTAACTAATCCATTGCTTCTGAATCTCAGTTACTTCATTAAGAGTTTTGCTAGTTAACTTACTAGCATCTAACTCTTCTATCTTCTTTAACATTTTGTGCAACTCGTGTTGCTTTCCTAACAATTTTTCAGTTTTGGTTGGGAACATTTTGTATGGTCTATTTGACAATAAATTGCATTGTTTTTTTTTTGTTTTTAATATTTTGGTTTTTAAATGTTTGTTTTTTAGTGTCTTGTTTTCTTTTTTTTTTTTTTACATATATTCCTGCCTATTTTTGCGTGTGGTTTTCAGGCCACACTTTAATTGGACAGCTTTTAATGCCGCACAATTGTACATAGTTTGTTATGATTATGAAAAAAAAATATGCATCGCAGTGCATTAAAAAAAATGTGCGACGCAGCGGATAGTTGTTTAAGTAATTATTTTGGTGGGCGGTCTTGGTAGCTTTCAAGTTGCAGGTGCTGGTCTTCGCACAGACGTACTCGCAATAAGGTGAGTCAAATGATCTAGGGAAGTCCTTGGGACCCGTCTTCCCCGGTGTGTTTTTTTTTTTTTTTTTTGTGTCGGTACCGGTGCTGGTCATAGCACCAGATTTTCTTGTATTGGCAGTATACGTTAAGCAGCCTCTTCTTTGCAACTATCTTGTTGCTCTGCTGCTGGCTCTAGTTGCCGACTTGCAACTATATATATATAGCGTATATATACACTATGTAATTAAAATTTTTTTTGCTTTCGATTTTAGGGCTACAAATACGCCACGTACCAATTCTGTAATTGCAATATTTTGCTTTTTGTTTTATACTCTGTCTCTTACCACTGGTGGGGGAAAACAAGAGTTCTTTTATTTTTTTTTTTGCTACCTTTAGATGATCTTGGTATTTACACTTGCATGAGAATTCAGACTTTAAGCAGCTGATTCAATATCTGAGTCTCTTACTGGTGGGGAGTTCCTTTATCTCGAAAGACCAAAATGAATAGGAATTCCCGGAGAGAAAGAAAATAACCCAGCCTTCATTGTTTGAATTCATAATATGAACTGATTTTATTTGAAAACTCTTAAACTCTAAGAAGCGACAATTGTTCTTAAAAATACTTATTCTAATGGCCCACGTTTTCGGGGGTTGAAAATTGTTTATATTTCATGCTCAGCGCTGGTTACTTGATACCGCGCCGCTGTTATAATCTTAAGTGTTTTCCACAGAGTGTGGATGCATGTTTTGTTTGGTATTAAGCAATAATTGTCATATGAATTTTATGATCTGCTTTTGTTAACTTTTTTGTTTCGAATTGTATATTTCATTGGTGCATCTGATTTGGTGAAGCCAGTTGAGATGAACACGATGTTTATTCTTAAACATATATATTTGCTATACTTAACTAATCTATTGTCTAAATTAGTTAGCGTGATCATTCTGAGTAAGCGATAATGATATTACGCAATTGTATCATAATACAATACATAAAATCTATCCAGCAGTTAGAGGACTTTCCCAATGCTCGGTCTTCGGTTTCTCACGATCGATATTTGTTCGGTTTGCATGCTTAGCGCAAGCAGAGAACATCTGCATTGGCGCATCTTGCATCTCTCTCTCTCTCACCCTTCGTACACGCACAGTGTGCGTGTGGCGTGGGTGTATTTTTTTCATTCGATTTGGTTCGATCTACCATAATTATGCTTGACCGTACATGGTAAGCATTGATCGTAGTTCCGATTGTTTGTGTCTTGGCTGTATCTTCTCCTTTGGATCTGGTATTCGTAGTTTGTATCTTATCTGGTTTGTTGTGTGGAACATCAATTGGTATGTTCCACACAACCCGAGTATCCTTTCGATTATGGTGGAGGATAACGCATCTTTTCCATGTTTATTATTATCCCCCTTTCACTATATTTTTTTTTTGTTTTGGCCTTCCCCTGTATTCACTCTTATATCATTTTCTCCCTAAAAACCCTTACCGATCCCTGTGCTTCCCTAATTCTATACCTAATCTGACCCGCCCATATCCTAACTCTCCTCTGCCTTACTTGTACTATTTGTTCGACTATTTCTGAGTCACTCAACGGCCACTCCCCCGGCTCATATCTCTCGTGCCCATGTTGTATCAACCTGGCGTATCCATTCCGGCCTCCCTTCAGCCATATGCCCCGTGGGTGCCGACATTTGTCTTTTTACTGTCGGCCGTGGCCACACCCACGGGCATCCGAGGTGTTCTTGCGTCTGGCTGTTCCATTTGGTGGTGTTGTTGTTGTTGTTCTTGCTGATCTAGTACCGCCAGCTTCTGCCAACCGTTCTTCCTCCTGTTGAGCTCTCTCCTACGCTAACATCTGGTGTTCCGCCTCCTCCTGCTGTTGTGTCTGCTGCCACCAGCACATCTATTGTTGTTGCAATCTCTGATCGCTTATCACAGCGTTCACCGTTTCTCCCTCCGATTGACCCAAGCTCACCGGCTCGCTTAAAGGTGGGCTGGCTTCTCCATCAGCCTCACCTTCCCCAGCCACGGCCGCCTCCTCCGTTTCGCTGGCATTCGACATAATGTCCACCATAGGAAATGGAGTTGGGGGCCCCGCTGGCTCCCAAGCTTGTGCCGATGGCTCGTATACCTCCAAATGTTCCTACGGCTCGTATTCCGTGCTATTGCCATCCCTGCGCTCGTCTTCTTAATTCTCCTGTTCTTTCATCTCCTCCTGTTCCATCATCTGGAGCACCGCGTCGAGCTCCCTCCATGCATCCTCTTCCTCAATGTCGATATCACGGAGCAACTCCAGACTCTGCGTCACTCATTTCCTCCGTGGTAAAACCACTATCGTTCTCCTCGTCGTCTTTGTTCTTCTCAACCGAGGAGGCGGCGAAGACCGGATGCATCATATTCGGCCCATCGTCGACGGACTCCTCCTCGGACAGGTAGGGGGATGCCAAGTCAATGGCCCCGTCTCCACCCTGCCGGCCACCACATTGGCCCGTCGTGCCGCACCTCGAGATACGCCTTCATCCTGGCCAATTGTACGTCATTTGCATTCATGCTTTTTTTGTTTTTAGGTGTTTTCTATTTGTGCGTCAGACTTTGAGTGATTACAAATTATGACTTTTGCATGTAGTAAACCTCGTTTTTGACATTTATTAATTTTACCGCTTTCTAGACTTCGGATTTTTTCCTTTATTATTCTGCCTTTACCTATCATAGCTGAGTATTCTAATGTCACACTAATACACATGTAGCACAACGAGCATGTGTGGGTGGGTTTTTTTTTTTTTGAAGGGGCAAATCATACTATTACACACGCCGACACTTAAGAGAGTGGGCCCAACAAGTTTGTATGTGTTGATGGTGTCTTTCTTTTTGCCTACGGTTTGCGACTTTGCTATGTTGACCTTTTTTTTATCTATGAGGCATGATTATAAAGAAGCTTGGGACTTTCTGATGTGTTTTTGAGTTCTCTGTCCGGCGGGCGGGTCTGTGCTGATTGTTCGCCGACATGTCAAAAGAATCGTCTACACTCAATCTTCATTTTGTTCCTTGCATTCACTTTCGTCACATATCTGTTATTTAATCTGGCTGATATGTGCTTGGCGGTTCTTTCCAGTTTCTTTATGACGTAACTTGCATATAACTGGTTATACGAATCCGACCACTGTGTATGGTCCTCCAAATCTTGGCGCAGGTTTCGCTGCAAATCGTTCTGCAGCATTTGAAAGATGGTGTTCTTTTGCCAAACGGTTGCTCTGATTAGTGGTCTCCACTCTTTTCATCTTAAATTATAATGCCGAGCCTGATCTTGCTCAGCGATCTCTAGATTACGCCGTATTGGCTCGAATAGCTCTTGCATTTGTTTTACTTTCGCATCAGGTAGTATGGTATGTTTTTCTGTGCCTCTTGTGACGCTGTCATATATCGCATCGGGCATTCTTGGTTCACGCCCCTGTACCACATATGCTGGCGTAAATCCAGTTGACTCTGATTGGCTTGTATTGACTGCCAGTGTTATTTCCGGCCAACTCTCGTCCCAATAAAATTTCACTGTTCTGTTTGCCCGTTCGGTCGGATTTTCGGTGCTGTTAGCTGGTGTTGGCATTCTTATTCATCTAGCATTTTCTTTAATAATCTGCTAGTGAATTGAACCCCACTATCCGTCATCACCACCTTTGGTGCTCCAAATCTAGCTGGAATCCGTTCCCGAAAACCCTTAACTAAACTATCGGCCGTTGCCTTGCGTATCAGCTCTTTTCATTTTGAAAATCTGTCGACGATTACTAATAGCATCGAATTTCCGTGTTTTGATCTTGGTAATGGCCCATAGCTCTTCTGGTATTTGTGTTAGCATCTTTCCTGCTGCCTACTGTTGACTTGGTTTGAATTGTTGGCATATTGCTCTTTCCCACAAACGCTCTGATGTCTCGTTGCATTCCCGGCCAGTAATATCATGCTGCTGTTGTGGCAAGAGTTCTCCTGTTGCCGTTGTGGAAGTATGGTTTTCGTCCATTACTTGATTTCTAAGCGCTTTTGGCACACATAATTTCTATGATACCACATCTTCTTGACCAGCTCTGTGTGGAATGTTCCTGTATACCTGGCTATTTTCCATTATGTTATCCGGATATTTCTGCGGTTGCTGTTTTATTTATCCTATTATATTCTGGATCCACCCACACTCTTCCATTGGTTGTCTTGACAAGGCATCGGCAACGATGTGCTGCTTTCGAAATCATTTTGATGTAGTTCCAGTGCCCATCGCGCTATACTGTCGGTGAGGTTTTCTATGCTGTTCAGCCATTTAACCTTTGAAGTGGTATCCTTCGACATATGGTCTCAATTTGCGCACCGCCCATACTATCATCAGGCATTCTTTTTCTGTTGCCGAGTAGTTTTTTTCAGCTGGACTTACCACCTTTGACAGGTATGATAGCACTCTCTCAACATCCTCTATGTTTTGTATCAGGATGGCCCCTAATCCCATGTTACTTGCATCGATCTGTGGCAAGAACATTTTTGTGAAATCTGGACATACCAATACTCGGTCATTCGTCAATACTTCGTTCACTCGTTCAAGTGCCACCTTGTCTTTTTCTTTAGCACCGCGTTTAATGGGTGTGTTAACGTTGCAAATCCTAGTACAAATCGTCTCTACAATGAAGCCGCTCCTAGGTACTGGCGTAATTTCTTTGTGCAGGTTGTCGGATTCATAACGCGTCTGTTTCTCCCTAACCATCACAATGGGTGAGCTATATGGGCATTGTGATGGTTCTATGCATCCCAATGTTAACAGTTCATCGACTTTTGAGTTGATCTCCCCTTACATCTTAGAATTTTTCGGGTAATATCTTTGTTTTATGGGGATATCATCCTTCATTGTTATGCGATGTATCTCGACCATTGATGGTCCCTTAATTTTTCCACATTCCTTCAACTCATGGTTCAGGAATTTTTGTGTTTTTTGCTGCTCATCATTCTGGGTAACCATGATGGATATACTTTCCATCAGCCTGCCCTGTATTTGTCTTATTGCCGGTATTCGCACCCTGTGGCCTCCACATGATATCTCTGTGTTCATGATCCTTAAAAAATTCTACCCTAGAATTAATGCATCCATTCTCCCTGGCATTGCGAGGAATGGCATGTGAATTCCTTTGTTCCCGAATCTCACGTATCCTGTACATTGCTCTTTAATGTCTCGAATCTTTCCATCAGCCATGTACACCTGCTTGTGAGTGTTTTCCCATTTCCTTTTGCCCCTCAACGTTACCAACATTTGCTTGCTTATGAAGTTACTCGTGGCTCTTGTATCAATTGTCGCCTTCATTTGTATTCCTACTACCTGGATAATCACTGACAATTGATCCTTTTTCTCGACTAGTTGACCTATTAGTGGAGAGGAGCTTGTTGGCTTGGTCCCTGCTCGCCCCGGATCCGCTGAAACCGCCGCTCGTTTCCCGCACACTAACAAAATCCCTTCGTCTTTTTCCCAATCTGGCCACACAGCCAGCAGATGCTGAGTCGCTGATTGTTGCATTCCTTGGCCCAGTGTACGCCTCCCCTGCACCGCCGACATGCCTAGTTTGGGTTCAGAACTCTCCCATCTTCAATGTTTTTATTTCCTTGGTTTGGTCTTGCTTGATTCTCCGCACTGTTGTTTTGTCATCTTCGGCATTGCGTGACTTGTGGCACATAATTATTTCCTCCCTCTTTTTTGATCAATAATAAGGTTCTGCTCTCTGACGTGACGGTCGTGTTTTTGCTTAGCTCCTGAGTTTTATTAATATATATTGTTTTCTCTCAATTTTTAATTGTGCCTAGTTTGTTTTCGTTTTCGCTGGTGTCGTTTGCTTGAAACCCTTGTGTTTTATTTGCATAATTCGCCAAATTAAACAGTTTTGTTTTTTTTTTTTTTCGTGATTAGTGTTTGGTGCATTTAAATTGTTTTTATTTTTTCTTATTGTTCTCTCTCGTCATTGCTTCTGCAGTTGCTCCCCTCATCGCCCCCATCATACCATCTGTGCTAGTGGTTTTGTTGTTCTCTCTGCTTTGTGCTTGTGCTCAGCTTCCCTCCCGCGTAATCACTTTTATAAAGCCGCCTCTCAAAGCTCGTCTTATAACTGTTCTTGCACTCTCTCTTGTGCTGTGTACTCTAGCTGTCTCTTTGTTTTATTTGTAATTATTGATTTTTTATCGATAATTATCTTTGTGCTGTTTATTTAAATTTTTCTATATATACATTTTTTTTTGTTGTTTTTTTTTGCCTTGTGTTTATTTTGGCTTTTCAATGGCTTGTTGTCTACCCAATTGCAAGCATTCTGATCGTTTTGACGATCAGTATAGAGCAATATCGTGTTGGCTTTGCGATAATCTTATTCACTTAAAATGTGCTGGCCTCAACGGCCGTGATTACGACAAATTTTCTGGTTTGTCTGTGTCTAAGCCTGAGCTTGGCTTAATGCGCTGGACTTGCCCATCTTGTGCCAGCCAGCAGCTTGATTTTAGCCGAATGTACAGGGATCTTCGTTTAAAGTTTCTTTCTCTTAATAAAATGGCCAAACAGCTGTCTAATGAGTGTGACTCTAGCATACAATTTATTGTCGCAATTCAAGTTTGGTTCACCTTCTAAGGAATTGCCCAAGAAATGTACCCTTGAGTTGCCTCATAAGCAGTCGCCCGCACTTTCTATTCCATCTTCTCCCATTTTACTTTCGCCTACACCATCTTCTTGTCCCTCTTTATGCTCTTCTTTTCAGATTGATGTACCCACTACAAGCCCTGGTGTATCTCAATCTATCCCTCACGGGAACTCTGATCAATTACTGGATCATGCTGGCTTTCAATCACTTGCGGATCCCAATGCTCCTCCGCCTCCACTAACTGTAGTGCCTCATCGTAAACAATTATTTATCTCTAGGCTTGCTCCAGATACTTCTGAATCGTCTGTGGCAGCTTACATTGGTAATATATGCCCTGCTAAGGTTTTAATTCAAAAGTTTAAGTTTTCTAGGCCTCGCGAAATCTCCTCTTTTAAAATTACTGTACCAAATGAGTATTTCTCAGCTATGGTTGACCCTAACTTTTGGCCAGAGGGCCTAGTTGTATATGAATTTGCGCCCAATAAGCGCTCCCGCCCTTTGCCTGTCCACCTTCCTAATGCATCTTCTGCTTCAAAAACCTAATAACGTCTAGTCTTTGCATTCACTATCAAAATGTAAGAGGACTTCTTACCAAGCTCTCTAATTTATTCTGTGATAGCTTAACCTTTTCGGCTGTCATATTAGCTTTCTCTGAAACTTGGCTTAATTCCTCTGTTTTGGATAATGAAATTCTTTCTAATAACTTTATTTCTTATAGGCTTGATCGTGTTGGTCGACGTGGCGGTGGAGTACTCATTGCTGTCAACTCGAATCTGTGTTCAAGTGTTGTGCCGATTGATCTCCCCTTAGGTGTTGAGTTTATTTGCGTCGAAGTTACATGTTCTAACTTTAGCTTATATATCTCTTGTTCATATATTCCTCCAACTTCTAATATCATGATCTACATGCACCATGCTGATGCTTTGCGAACTATTTTTAGTCGTCTTAAAGATCGTGATTTTTTTATAGCTTTAGGTGATTTTAACTTGCCTAATGTTTCTTGGCTTGCTGATGATAATCTATCTTTCTTAATTCCTTCATCTCAACATGTTTTTCTTGATAGCCTACTTGAATGTCCGCTATATCAGTTGAATTCTTTTCTTAACTCTTCTAAAAGAATCCTCGATCTATTTTTTGTCTCTGATCCCACTGTTAGTGCTGTATCACAAACACAGCCCCTAGTGAAGCCTGAAGATACTTATCACCCTACCATTGAAATTACTATTTCTTACAATTCCGTTAATAATTCATTCAATAACATCTCAAATTCTCAAAAAAATTAATCTTCTTAACAGCCCTATTTTCTCTTTTGATTGGTCATTTCTATTTGAGTGCTGTGATATAGATTGTGCAGTAAATTTTTTCTAAATTCTCTCTTAATTCTCTAAATTTTGCTCTTAATTCTCTAATTGATAAATGCGTTCCTTATGTGAATGTCTCTACCGTCTCCAGCGCGCAAGTCTTGTTCACACGTAGGCTCTCTAATCTCCGTAACATTAAATCGAGATATTTTAAAAGATTTAAAAAACTGGTTCGCGACTTGACTAGAAATTATTGTGTAGCCAAATCTCAATTTTGTCTTTTAAATACTCAATGCTACAATAATTATATTGTTCGCTGTAAGGTTGAATTTTATGAGAACCCCAAAAGATTTTATAACTTTGTAAATTCCAAAAGACGCTCTAATTTACTACCTTCCACCTTCAGACTTAATGACCAGACTGCTAATAGTGATTCAGATATTGCTGATCTGTTTGCTAAATTCTTTCAGTCGACTTATTCTTCTACTGCTTCGGATCCCACACCTTATCCCTTCACAATTCCACATTTAAATTGTATGTTTTTTCCTAATATTACTGAAGACTGTATTATCTCTAGCTTGTCATCAATGACGTCTTCCTTCGTACCCGGGCCTGATAATATACCTAGTTGCATCCTTAAAATGTGTTCGATTTCCCTATTTAACCCTTTATCTCGGTTATTCTTTATATCGAGTGAGACTTGTCACTTCCCTGATATTTGGAAGGAGTCTTTTATTATTCCGCTTCTTAAAAAGGGTAACAAATCGGATATTTCTAACTACCGTGGCATTGCCAAACTTTCGGCAATACCTAAGCTGTTTGAGAAAATTATTACATCTTCCCTTCAACACCTATCCAGATCCACTATTTCTCCTTGTCAGCATGGCTTCATGAAAGGTCGTTCGTCGCTTACCAACCTTTTAGAATTGACTACCCTTGTACACCATGGCTTCCGTAAAAAGTGTCAAACTGATGTTATTTATACTGACTTTAGTAAGGCTTTAAATACGATTCATCATTCTATGATTCTCATGAAAAAACTATTGGCTTGGTTAATATCGTATCTTATTGGCAGAACCCAAAAGGTGTCTTTTCGTTCCTCGATATCTAAAACTGTTCGAGCTACGTCAGGTGTCCCCCAAGGCAGAGATCTGGGCCCACTGTTATTTACCTTGTTTATAAATGATTTGCCTTTGGCCTTGGCTCATTCACGCGTGCTCATGTTTGCGGATGACGTCAAGATTTGTTAAAACTCTTTCCAACAGTACTTGCAATCAGATCTCGATGCGTTCTGTGTTTGGTGTCACGTTAATAAATTACACCTTAATGTCTCTAAATGCGTTTTTATGACTTTCAGTCGTTTGTCGCCGTTCCTAGCTCATTACTCTATTAAGTCTGTTCTGTTAGATTGTGTACCATCATTTAAAGACTTAGGCGTTATGTTTGACCCAAAACTTTCTTTTAATGTTCATATATCTTCAATTGTTAATAGAGCATGCAGTCTTCTTGGCTTCATTAAACGTTGGGCCAAAGAATTTGATGATCCATATGTGACAAAGGTTTTATACACTTCGTTAGTTCGCCCTACTCTAGAATATTGCTCACCAGTGTGGAACCCTCAATATGATGTTCACCAGCGTAGTATTGAATCGGTACAGAAGCAATTCCTTAAGTTTGCGTTACGCGGTCTTAATTAGGACCCGAATCTTCGCCTACCTTCTTATTCTGGCAGACTTCTTCTTATTAATCTTCCTTCACTTTACAACCGTAGGCTCGTATTTGGGATTCTCTTTCTACATAAAGTAGTCAACGGCGAAGTCAGTTCTACCAATTTACTAGATACGCTATATTTTTGTGTTCCCTCACGTCGGACCAGAAACTTTTTTTCCTCTTGACCTTAGTAGATGTCTGACTAACTACTCTCTTCACGAACCTCTTCGTGTTCTTTGCCAATCTTTTAACAACCTTTCTCACCTTATTTCTCCTCATCTATCTGTCACTTCTCTTCGCGCTATACTTTTTAATTATCTACAGCGTAACCACTGAAAGTATTTTGGACTGGATAATGGATTGGCTGCAACTCATCCCTGACCACATTGGCTGTGAATCGGGGCATAGCTGGCACCTTGTTGCAAATAAAACACCTCCACCGGGTCGGGGATGTTGTGCATAAAGCTAAGCTACCTTCATGAATTAATTATTATCTGTATTTTAGCTTAAGCTTTTTCGTCGACTGCTGACTTATTTGACGTAAAATAAATAAATAAATAAATAAATAGTTGTGTTTTTTGCGCATTGTTTTTGCGTAGGAAATCGTATTGTTCCTGTTCGACCATCTCGTGTTCTTCTGCTGATTGCATCAGCTCGTCGGGGTTTCTAACACTGTGCGGCCGATCAAATATTTTTATTATTATTTATTATATTTTTATTTTTTTTCAAATCATATTTTCCAATATGACCTCCTCGGTGGTCCCGTTTATTAAGTTTAGCGTCGTTTTCTTGGGTTCTTTTGTTTGTCTTCTTAAATCCCTTTTTATTGCGGTTCTAAAATTCGGCAAATTGCTAATGTGGCGATATTTATTTTCTGGAATGACTTAGACTCCTTGTTTTTAACATCTTTGCATGCTTTTGATGTGCTTGCTTCTGTTTTCGTTTTCAGACTTTTCGTGTATTTTGCCTTCAATTCTGTTTTTTACCCAATCACCTAGCAGCTTCCTCATTTCGTCCACCGTGCCGGTCATCTCGAGCCTGATCGTTTGGCCCGTTTGTACCAGATCCTCCTTCTTCATGTGGTAAGTCCATCCTTTTCCCATTTTGATTTCTTTTACAAACTTTTGTTTTGTCTAAATTTCACCAATATAGCACGTTGGGCGCCTGTTGATTCGATCCTTTCTGGTCCCTCTGGATATTACCAATATCTGTTAGGGTTAGGTTGGGCACACCAAAATTTAATTTGTGCCCCGGTGAAATTAGAACTCGTTTGTATTGTGAATTGGCTTCTGAATTGACATTTATTTGTATTATGTTTCTGGCTATTATGATTTTCGCTGGATATTTCTCCAACTTGGGCAGCTTTAAATATTTATTGTGGGTCCTTCGTTGCTTGCTTCGGGGTCTCCCTTGCTCCTTGTGTTTCCGCTGTTTGCCACACCAGGTTCGTGATTTCAACTCTATACTTGTAGTTTTCTCTTGAGGCTGACTCTTCAAGATCGATTGGCCCTCGAATGGATCCTGTGACCTTTTGTTTGTGTTCATTGGCGTCCGGAATGTATTTCCACCTCATGGTAATCATATATTTTATCCTCTTCCAAAAAACCTTGGAAACACTTGAGCCACTTGACATTTCTCTGTGTGTGAATGCTTGGGAACGGTGTTTTTGGTCCTGTTCTGAGGACTTATTGTTGTCTGACAAACTTGAAAGGTTACTTGTAAGGTCTTCTCAGTTCTAAGACTTTTATCTTGATCCTTTTCTCAGGATTTGTCTTCATTTGATAAGTTTTTAATGTAAGGTCTTAAGAAAATTGTTGCTTGATCAGAACTTGATGATTTTCTTGATTTGTGTTACCTTTATATAGGCAGCTCAAATGGCATCAGGAATTGATTGGTGTAATACCGCTATAGAGCTGGTACTTTTCCATCCGGCCACTGCTTTCACCCACGCATTCCCTTGTTGACATGCGTGGTAAAAGTGTCGCAAATCCTTGGTGCAGCTGTGTCCACGTTCTTTGTCGCTGCGCGCCCATTCGCTTCCTGTCCTTGCCACTCTGCATTGCTGGCAAAGCGTCTCTGTCGCAATGCGGAATCCGTCACTTTCTTTACCTTTCGCGGCGCCTTCCCATTGGTCGCCCAGCTTCTCCCGTTGACTTTTGACGCTTTCTCTATTCTGTCGCGCTGCCATCGCCCGTCGCTTTCCTTGATCCACTCGACATACCAGCTTTGCCCTTTCACCCATACTGGGACTTACATATATATATATATTTGCTATGCTTAATCTATTGTTTTACATTAGTTAACATGATCATTTTATTAAGCAATAATGATTGACTTAACCGTATCGTAATCTAACGCGCATAGTCTATCCAATAGATAGAGGGCTTCCCCGATGCTTATTCCTCCCTCTTCGGCTTATATATTCCCCTCACATACACACAAGCCGTTCGTTATCGTTCTCGCATCTCGCATTCCCAATGCTTCGCCTCTCATGCATTTATTCTTTTCCACCCTACTCCCCGATGTACAAGCATAGTCCTCATTTGATTTCGTTTCGGCACCATACACACCCGCACCCGTCTCTTTGGCTTGCTTGGCCCTCACTTTTACTCTCTATTGTTTCTCGGGCTTCTCACAATCCCACTCCGTTTGGTTCCCATGCGTAGCGCGGTACTCTCTCTTGCTGACGTACACGCACATTGTTCGTGTGGTGTGGGTGTATTCTCTCAGACGTATTGCTCCATATTCAACACGCATGGTAAACCAGTGCATGCGTTTCTCTTATCGTGTCTCCCGCTCTGCGCTCTTGGGTTCGATTATTAGACCAATGCCCTTCTTGTTCGTGAATATGCACTTAAACTTCGTTTTACTCGCGCTTTCATTTGGCCGCGGTCAATTTCTCATGCTTTCCCTCCCACGCATCTTCCCGCCTGGTCGAAATCGCCAGCGGTTGCGAGTCTTTGACCGTAAATTATATGCTTTGATTTGGTTCGATCGGCCACCATTATGCTTGGCCGTATTTCGGAAGCTTTGATCGTATCTCCGACGGTTTGTGTCTTGGCTGTATCTTGTATCCGCAGCTTGTATCTAATCTGGTTCGTTGTGTGAAATTTGTTGTGTGTATGTTCCTCGCAACTCCCATTATTTTATTAATTTATCTTATTAACTTTTATTAATTTTCCCAACAGATTCAAGCATAAGATGTCCTTTCCAAGGATTTCGCGTCTTTACATCTATTTTTACCTTATATTTTGACTTTTTGATGCGCCACTTTCTGTATGTTGCTTTCTGTATGTTGCTTTCTGTACGTTGCTTAATTTTAGGTTATTTTAATATTTGAGCGGTCTCTTTGTCAAATTGATGATCTGTGAACTAATATCAATAAGGGCTCTCAGAGTCTTATATCCTTTATTTAAATTTTTTACTTGTATTAGAGGTGTGGCCAACAGTGTTGATTTAGCCGTTACACAAGTGTTAGCTCTCTCATTTTTTTCTTCAAAGCGGAGTAAATTATGGTGTCCCGAACTGCACCAGACCATTTCGTCAGTGCATCCTTTATTGCTTCAATGGTTCAAGCATCTCGTGCAAAGCTGTACATTTTTGGCCGTTTCATACCTACCATAGGTATCAAAACTTCAAACTTATATCACTGAGTGGTTGTATGCCCTCCATCTGTGCAAATCGGATAATTATCTTCGAACACCGCACAATATCTTTGGTCCAAGCATATTATCAGATATCAGTTGAATCTGCCTTGTTTGTCTAATCTGACTCTCATATAATTGTAGAGTAGTAATTGTGCGAATATGATGTCAACTTCATCGGACCAAATTTGTTATAATTTTAATTAGGTTCACTGACTCATTAACAATGTCAATCACTCCCTTTACACTTTTTGCGGATTCTTTGTTGATCATCGGTAAATCAACGATCCGACCTACTTGTTCGGAAAATAGACTCAGATTATTTTCATACCGCTTGTCTAAGCAAGCACTATAATTGTCAGCTGTTGTTTATTTTCATTTCCAGAACTGATAATGAATTCCGGACATCGAATTTTAAATCATTCATAGCAATTGAAAATCTTGCATCTGTTGTCAATACCTGGCACGCCTGAACTTTCTCCTATAAATATTTTTTTTTATTAATATATATTATCCATGTCCCATCACCTGTATATTTCAACTCTAATACCTCTAAATATTCCTGGAGTTGTCGGACTCTATCCTTAAATATCTGTTGATTATTATTACAGTTCTCAATACTAAGAACTGTATGTATATACAATTTGTATTTTGCATTTTTTTTTTTTTTTGCACTTTCGAATACTCCACAGTTGTTCGACTAGCCAAATTGTTTTTCAGAAGTGTGCGACGCATAGAAGGCAGCATCTCCGATCATTTAATATATATCTCTTTTATTATTAAGTAACATAGTAATCAATTTATGACTTTTATATTTACACCCTTGCAAAAAGGGTATACTAATTTTTGTTAGAAGTGTGCAACGCATAGAAGGAAGCATCTCCGACCATATGAATTATATATATTCTTGATCAGCACGAGACGAGTTCATATAGATATGTCCGTCCATCCGTTGGTCTGGATCAACGCGAACTCGTCGTTGACCGTTAGAGCTACAGAGCTACAATTTTTCACGTAGGCTTGTATATAAGAAGCAGGGGACCACTGTAGGATATAGGTTCCATACAAACGGCAAAGTCACGAACAGTGACTTTTCTCAATAACTTTGGTTTTTCAAGCTATTGTCGTGAAATTTAATATTGGTGAGATTATTACACATAAACACAACTATGCCAAATAATAATAAAGATCGGGTGGCCATATCATATAGCTCCCATAGAAACGATCGTTCGAAAATAAATCGTATGCATGTGTGCGGGTTCAAGAGATTAACTTAAAATAATTTCATTACAATAATTCTCGAATTATTGTACATTTAACTTATGCATTTTCTGTTCAACAGCATCGGAAATAGTTTCCATCAAGTATTGGCAGTTTTTCTCAAATATTCGCGTTGCTTGACATTTCGTTTGAGACACCTGTTTTCGGCACACTTGCCGCCAGCAGTCTCAAATTTTTGTAAGTGGGCTGTTTGCGTCAGTGTGCAATTTCTTAACCGACTTAACTTTTGCCTCGGATAGTATTAAGGGTTGAAGTTTACATTGAATTTCCTTTTCTTTTGTTGTTGGCTAAATGATTCAATTTTAAAGTAAATGGAATTGAATGGTAGTGTATATTTTCGTTAGTTAATAATTTTAATTTTTCAGAATTTGAGTATGCGTGTAAATTCACAATGTAACTAGATGCATTAGCTCTATTCGGAATATGTGAAGCTTCCTATTTTCAACAGCTTCAACAACACAACAAAAGATGTTTCTGCGTGGGAAAAATTAATAAGCTGTAAGTGTATAAAAAACCAAATCTTTCTTTCATATTGCTATAAATTTATTTGATGACCTAAATTCCTTCGGATGAGCCTTAGCATTTAATACATTGTCAATGAACATATTGTGTTGCCTTTGAAATAATCTTCTTTTGGAAGATTGACCTCCAGCCGACTAAATTGCAAGGTTTGATTTAAATTTTAAATAAGTCGTAATCTAACCAGATATATTAAAATATTTATAGAGAATGTAATCTGTGATGATATAAGCGTAAATAAACAACATAATGGTATACTTTTTTCTTTGCTTCTGTGTAGTTTTTTTTTCGGAACTAATATTAAAAATTACAAAAACGTAAAATTAGGAAATTATTAATATTAAATAATAAAGTAATCATTAGTTATAAGAACCAATATGCAACCTTTATAATCGGTCCTGTACCGTTATTCAGCTATTTAGATAAACATTTTTTGAAAGTGAAGAATTTTTGTAGATCAAATTGATCGAATCTATAGCACGCGATGCTAAATATTTTGAATTGTTTGAATAAATATTAACTTCATTATGAATTATTAATTTCTTTAGTTTCGTGATGTAGAAGTAGAAGTGCTAGTGTTCGTATTAGGAGTCTGTGATAACTTTCGCAGGCAGGTTCGCTGTGAAAATACTAGCTATGACGTTCACCAAGAACCCCCCACAGGCTGGTCGTTTATGAGCAGTCATATGCACACTAAACATCTTGTCTAAAGTGTATCACACGTGTTCTCAATATAATTCAAGCGGTTCGGGTAACTCAAGTTGCAAATCGAGGAGAAGTCCTGGTGAAACAGCGTGAGTAGTTTAGTTCGATCATATTGAGCAAAAGGATCGCAGTGCCATTAACCTTTGTGTTTTGCTAACTTATGTCGAAAGTTACAGGGTGCAAAGCAGGAGTGTTAGGCTGCCACTTTATTTCATCGATATATATGTGTAGTTGTCTTTAACTAATACATATATAGGACGGAATGTCCCAATTTTGTTTGGTTATTTTGTCGTTATGTCTCAGGGTCATGAAAAACTGGGGGAAAACTGCAGGACCAAAATGAATATGGATTCCAGAGAGAAGGAAAACCCAATCTGCATTCGTGGAACTCAAAATATGAACTGATTTTATTTATCAAAGTGTTGTGTATATTAATGAACTATTTAACTCTAGAAGACAATTGTTTTTAAAAATAATTATTCTAATGACCCAAATTTTTTATATTTTTATTTCTCCGTACTGAACTCCACCCATCTGATGTCGTACTATGGGAAAATGTAAGTACTAGCAATGTCGACGTCATACAAAGGACGGAGGGAAAAATTTTAAAACAATCACGGGGGCTCCGTTTTAGATACGGATCGACAACATTCAAAATGATCCAAATATACCTAGTGTAAAATCTGAAATAGGTGCTCAGCAACTAACGTATTCTGCAAAACTGGATGCACATTCAAATACTCTTGCCAATTCCCTTCCGCGATTTAATAATAGAATTAGTTTTAAAAGAAATGACACATCAACTCAATAATAATTGATTAAGGCCGCCTTCAGTATCCCCAGGATTTAGCTTAAGTACTAGACTAAGAAAAATATCTCAAATTTGTTGTTAGGCTCTAAGAGTACATTAAATAAATATATTAATTGTAATAAAAGGTACTTATTAATAAATATATACAAAATTAATTAAAAATACTCTTTCAGTAACAACAATACACATACAGTTGGTTCCTTAATCTGTAACATTTGTAAAGATACTTACAAATAATACCGGAATATTACCAATATCTCTCATATATTACAATATCTCTCACGGTTGGGTTCGACACAACAAAATTTATTTAGTGCCCCGGTGAAATCAGAACTCGAATATTTGTAGTTTTTACTTGTGTATCAATGGTTATTGTATGTGCTTTTGGGTTCGGCTAAATATACTGAGTTTCTAGGATAAATAACCTTTGACTATCTTGTGTGTGTGTCTATTTGTCCTATTCTATAGACTCGTTGATGCCTGCTGAATTCGTAATGTTACTCGTAAGGCCTTAAAAATTAGCAAACTTGCTTCTAAGTCTTCTTTCAACGACTTGCTATGCTACATATGTTTTTATGGTGAAGTAAGGCCTTAAGAAACTTTCTTGTTGTTCACTTGAACAGAACTAGATGACCTGACGCTCCTGCTCGCTTGCTGCTGGCCTTTTATAAGCGTCCTGTGGCCTCTAAAATCGCTTGGTGTGTGAACGCTATACAGCTGGTAATTTTTCATCGACCCATTGCTTACACCGCAAGTCCCGTAAATATCCTTGGCGCAGCCGCATCCACTTTCTCTTCGGCTATGCGCCCATTGAATTCCTGTCCTTGGTGCTCTGCATTGCCGACATAGTGCCTCTGTTGCTATGCGGGCATTCGTTGCTTTCTTTCCAGTCCTTCTTATTGGCGGCATATCTTCTCACGTTGCCAAGCTACACTGTTCTTGCCAATCGCTCCCCTTGTTCCACTCATTTCATCAGCTTTAGATTATTGTTGCTTTTCCATACATTCTTAGATTTAATCAGTATAGATATATATACTGATTTATTTCCCCAATTAACTAATTTGTGAACTCCCCCTTCAGCTTGTATATACAAGCATATGCCTCTCATTGCTCATAGAAGGGCACCCCCGCACCAGTCTCGTGGGCTTGATTGGTTCACATTCGCGCTTTCAATCGCAATTCTGAGTTTTGGCCTCTCATAGCTGACACTCGCTTAGTAATCGTACGTCATAGAGAGCGCATGTACTGGCCACTGGTACCCGCGCTTACTGATGCACACGTACAGTGTACGTATGGAATGTGTGTATTGCTTCGTCACCGGTCCAACGTTGACCATTGCTCTGTGGCTCACAAACACGCTAAACAAATGCATAAGTCTCTCTTACTATTTGTCCATATCATGATCTTGCATTTCATGCATGTGTTAATGCCTTTTTTGATTGGGAGGATACATGCACTCATCTGCCCAACGCAACTTCCGGCTTTAAAAGAAAGAAAGAACATGTAAAGGTCAGGATGGCCGTGTCGGATAGTGTTGATTAAGTGACTAATAAGTCGAAGCCTAGTTAGTTTCAATTGATTGACAGGCGTGTCAATTGTAGCGCTGGCATTACCTTTGCAGCGGCTGCAGATTGACACTTGGAATGTTGAATGGAATGTTGAGTTTGCAGTATGACAAGCATCTTTGCTTTAGCAACATGTTTAGAAACAAATGTTGAGATCTGTCTTAAGGTCAGGTCCTAAGTATATAAAGACGGTCCTCGGGCTAGAGAGCTCAGTTAATAAACCCCCCTGGGAACTAACAAAACAGTTCTAAATAAATGTGATTCAGTGAAAGTGAAAAAAAAGTAAAAACTATACAAGACATGATCGAAATAAATAACATTGTTAACGCCCCAACATAAATATATATATTTTTTTTTAAGTCAAAAAAGCGTTGAGGTCAAAAACTCATACTAATTTAAAGATTAAAGGCAGCACAAAATGTGAGCAATAGCTGTTTCAAGAACCATCAAGTTAGTAGCGTGCGCTAGTTTAAACTTTCAAATTTTCAAACTTAATGACGTTACGCGCGTCTTTGCTAATAGCGATCAATCTATAAATAAATAATACTGGTATCGATCGACCGATAAAAGAATAATATTGCTATATCAATAAGCGATCTATCATTTTTTTTTGAGGTGCAGCGCACTTCGTGTTTTTGCTAGGTGTCATTTCATTTTTACCAAAAAGAAGGAAAGTTATAAAAAAAAAACTGTGTATCGAAAATTTTAAGTCTAGATTCTAGCAGGTATGTAGGTTATTAAAATTTTTACCCCGCCGCCATCTGCATCTTACTCTATATCATAGATTGGAAACCTCCCATTTTTCTGGCCAATATTGCCGATAGCTTTCGTGGGAGTATTATTTTCTGGAAAACCGGCGAGTTTTCGAAAATCAATTTCTCGTATCGGAGCACGTGCAGCCAAACTTTGGGTTGTCTTGCATTCCGGAATTCACATTCGTATAGTGCGAGAACACTGTAACGAAACACCGGCAGCGCTACAACGTTTTGTGTTGAGGTTCACGGTGCGGCCAAAAGTGTCTCATTTTTCGAGATACGCCATAACCCTCAGATGAACTGGATTTTTCCTATGGCAAGGGTTTAAAGGCGAGTGGCCGTACCTAACCTTCTTCCGTTGCTGACCCAGACAAAGCTTGATCTTTACAAAGACCATGTCTTTATGCTGCCGCCAACAGAGAGCGCAATACATGTGACCACCGTTTTGTGCTAAATAGTTCCTTGAAAATAATTTTCTTTTTGATCTGATTTTTTTTGTGTCGAAGCCCCAATCAAGTTTACAAAAAAAAAAAAAAAAATAATGTAATTAAGCAAATGTAAAATCAATTAAAGTCACGTGAAGGTTATTCTAAATAATTCAAGTCAAGCGCAACAGTAAATAACGTAAATAAAACAAAGTGAGAGAACCGGAGTTAATGGTGGTCGCAAAGGAGAAATCATCATCTAAAACACACTCTCACGGTGCATCGATGGAAGGCCTTTCAGCGACTAAACTATGGGGTAAGTACCATGGAGTGATGGTAGTCAATTGATGCTCTGATTTGTTGATGTATACAATTGATGCTCTGATTTCCTGTAATATGATCAACCGAATAATAACAAAGAAATGATTTCCGTAAATAATGATTGAATTGAAGCAAAATAAAAAGTAATGAGTAAATTTGTGTAACTTGAAAATTTAAAATAACCGTAACGAAAAAAAAAAAAAAAATGAATTTGAATTAAGATGAATAATTATTACAAGAAAAATATATCAACTTGATTTATTTGATATATCTTCGATAAACTTTTATTCTATTCTACGAAAATTAATAATCTGTAACGAATAAGCGCTTTCCATAATACTAGCTTTAGTCCCTCTTATTAAATAGTTTAATTTGCTTTTGAGTTCTATTGGTTTTCAAGTCTGAAAAGTTTGGAATTTTGAAATGTTGAGTTATACCAGACAACTAATTAAAATCCATCAGGATACATTTTGTAAAAATTTAATATAAGAAAGAAATGTTGCTATCTGAAATTATAATGAATTTGAATATGATTGCTTAAGTTTTATAATTTATTTTCCTAGTGACATGGGTACCTGATTTGATATTAGTCAGGTTTAATGGGAATCTTTATAAAGAATAACAAAGATTCATGGTTGGGAGGGTATATATGTGAATTACTTACTGTGTTCATAGGTATTTTTCTTGCAAGTCATTCAATTGTCATTTAAAGTTAGTTTCAGTAGAGATCCTAATAAAAATTAAATTTTATAATTAAAGGTAGAGATTTCAGCAAAAAAGTATGTAGTATGTAGTTCGAGCCCAGGTGATATAAAGTGTTGAGTTCAAGCATATCAAGAAATTCTTAAGATCAAAACATGAGGTTTCAAGTTTTCGTCGATTTTGTTAGACTATATTAGGGTATAACTTACGCGAACCTGCGCAGTTTAAAACAGCTTGGCGAAGCCGATGTTTCGGTTAGGAATATTCAGCCGCAAAGTTAAAAGAGAAAATGAATGTAAGCAAGAATTTAAAGACTCTGTATCACTAGATTGCTCGTTTAGTTTATGTCCTCGATAATTTAGCACTCGTTTAGTAAGGCGTTCAAAACTTTTCTTAACAATTTAGATTATTGTATATTGGATGTTGTGTATATTGTATAGTGGATATCAGTACTGATTGTATCTAAGATCGTGTTACGACTGCGGAACGGCTAAAGAAATCGAAACAACTCGATTAAATTGTTTTATAGTAAGCTTTGGAGGATTAAATGTTCAGGTGTCTGGATCTTGGTAATACGGATAGTATATCCTTGCCGATCTGGAGATTCAAGAGGCCAATGCCTAACTAAAAGAATAATTTAGTAAATGTCATAGCCCAAAAAAGTAAATAAATAAATAAGTTACCAATATTCTTTAGGTTCATTTGGCTAGTTACGATATTAAATCAAGTACCCAGTCATGTCACTCTAGGAAAAAAAAAACAAAAACAATGTCTCTAGTTCAACATAGTCCACCAAATATGGACACTCCAGCAGAAAACATAAGCAAAATTTGTTCCTTGGTTTTGGACAACACGCAAACATGTTTCTGTACGCCCTGTAAACACATTTTCCATAAATCATGTTTGGAAGCTCTACTAGAAAAGCAAAAGCATTGCCCAGTTTGTGAGAGTGAATTAGATGTGTCTAGTCCAAAGCCCGTAGTAGGCAACTCTTCACCAAAAGTGAATCAAAAACATTTGTCATTAGCACCCAGCACTTCTCGAGCATGGACTCGTAATTTTGCAAAAACGCTAAGTCAAGTCCCGATAGACAGAGCAGAGCAGCCCAACGAACCAGCTATACAAGTTAGCGAAGCACCAACATCAGGTTTAGATGCCAGTCACAGTACTAATCAACCCGAACAGCAGTTACCTAGAACCATGCCGAATCAGCCGATGGGCAGCAAAAATTACTGTATCTAATTAGAATGTGCCGCACGGTTGGGCGGCAAAAATTTCTGTAACGTACAAAGCCTTAACGTAGCCGGTGGGCAACTAAATATCTATAAACACGAAACCACAAAGGCTTACCAACCAATGCAATCGGCAACTTTACCTTATTGTGTGAGGCCTATCTTGGTGTTAACACGATTCATCTGCGGGACTGGTTCTTTGATGAATGTGTTTCACCCACTCACACGTCAGCAACTTTCAATAAAGTCCCTGTGCTGAAACTCGAAATAGAAGAGAGAGAAAAGAATAGAAAAAAAAAAAATAGTCCTAGTCCTAGTCCAGCCGCGCTCTCTACCCACCCTAACATGATTTTTTTTTCAGCGCTAGGGGAAAATCCCAAAACAAACATCCTTATTCACATTAGATTTCCCAAAAAGAAAGGTCAGACAATTACCTCATTATAAATATCATTATTATTCACTTAAATTAATGTTTTCCCACAATCATTCACTTCTTAGAATCTAATATTTCATTCAGTAGTATTCTGAGAACAAAGTTAACTCACATTAAAAAAAAAAAAAAAAACCATTTGATAATATATATAAGAAAATTTACAATTTCATAAATGATCAACAAATTAATTTGTAATTACTAAAAAAATATATAGCTCGAAACTCTAACGCATATCGATTTATATTCAAAGATAATTAAATTAAAATCAAAAAAATTATTCTAAACACTCGGCATAATTTCATGAACATTAACTTCTCTTTTTTTCAATTTTGACCCACTGTGCAAAAGCAAAACGCAACGCCTACATATGCAGCGTATAAAAATTAACCGTTCAATTTTTTTTTCAACTCTTCACATACAAAACGCTTCAATAAAACAATTATGCATATCTATTCACTCTTTCCTTTTTTCTTTTGATACTTTTTACTTTTCAGTTCATTCCTTTTTTTCTCTTTTCTTTACGCATGATTTTATTTGAAACAACATTAGAAGTATATAAAATATATAGCGGGGCAAACGGAGTGGAGATAAGCAACGACAATTGTTTTCGCTTTTGTCCGACTTCGCTTTATACACAATTTGGTAACAAAAAAATGTAGTAGAAAAAACTCACCCTTGTAGCGTTCGACGAAGGCCTTCGAGGAATTGCTGTAGAGGCTATAGATTTAATTTAATTTTTTAAAATTAATTATGTACACATTTTTTGGCTTTGTTACCAAGTCTTGTGAAGCAATTGCTCATGCTTGTTTTTAATTTTTTCTTTCTTTTATATTTTCACTTTCTTCTTTCTCTGTCATAGATTTTTTTGACCTTTCAATTTTGCATTAGATATCATTCCTTTTCTTTTTTGTTTTTGCTTAAAATTTTTTTTTTTTTTAAGTTATTTATGTCTTTATTTTTTTTCATTTTAGTGTATGTTACCTCGCGACTTAACAAAAAAAAATTTGGTTTTGCACAATGTGGCTCAAAATTTTGCTTTGCATTTTCCTCTTTGAATACTTTTTTTTTCACTTGCTTCACTCCTTTTGCTTTTTTCTTTCTTATTACCAATTATTACTTGTACAATAACATATTCTAACTTTCAAGTAAAGGATATTACCTAGATCTAAACAAAAAGAAGAAGTTAACATTTTTCGTTTTCGCTCGTTTTTACTATTCTTTATCTGGCTTTAACTTTTTTACTTTCTTTTAACTCTGGCTAGACTTTTTCCACATGGGTTGTTTTTTTTTTTTTTTTTCTTGCAAATTTTTCACTTTTTAACTCGGATACAATTTTTTCTTTGGGCTGCGTGTTTTTGCTGTTTTTCACTTCTCACCGCTTGCCGGTGTCGTATCGAAATTTGACTGATTAGTTGGTCGCCAATGTAATTGCTTTGTCCCCTTTGGTGAATAACTTCTTCGCTGCTTGCACTATCCAACATGAATATCTTGGAATTCTGGCTTTGGAAATCATCGATACCAAAATTTGGGCTTTACATTTGTCTAACAAAAAAAATTATATACATATATATGATAAATATGAATGTCGTTTATTCCTTTTTTTCTTTTCTCTAGAGCTGTATAATTATCTTCTGTTTAATCAAAGCAATGCATTTTAATTTCCGTTTTTTGGCATTATGAACGAACATACCGAGACTTAGAAAATCTGCATGCAAAATATTATTTGCAAAATTACCAAATTTTAATAATTCAAAGAAAAATTAGCACTTACTCAAGAAGTATATCTTGAAATACACAACACCAACATCATTGGTTTCTTTTTATTACCGATTCAAGTCCATGAAGGATGGCTTGTATTTATTCGGATTTAAAATTTACTTGTGTTATTTTAACCACAAAAAAAATGAAATCTTAATTTTTTTCCACTTCCTGCAAAGGACTGTTCCGCTCGGTTGCCAATTCGAAAAGAATTTATCAAGATAGTTCGCCTATGCTCTATGCCTAGCTTTGATCTTCGTTTAGACCCGAAGTCAATTGTCAAAGTGACATTATCCGCTATTGGCATAATGGGAAAAAGAAATGTACCACTGTGGTGAACTTTCTTTTTGCAATCAAGCAGTGCATTCGCGGGTCTTTTAAATGCTGCCTTCCTTTCTTTTTATACCCTTGCAGAGGGTATTATAAAATTGGTCAGATGTTTGTAACGCACAGAAGGAGACGTTTCCGACCCCATAAAGTATATATATTCTTGATCAGCATGAGAAGCTGAGTCGATATAGCCATGTCCGTCTGTCCGTCTGTCTGTGCGTACGCGTTTTACTCAGCCATCTTAAGAGCTATTGGGATGAAATTTTTTTTGTGGGCTTTTTATTACCCGGCAGCAAACAGCGCTGCTTGCTGCTCAAACAAAGCACATGCATACAAACACACAGACGCAGCGCTACAAGAACTGTATGTGTATGCGTGTTGTGCTTTGCTTAGGGAATGATGCAAGAAGAAAGAAAATTTATTATAAAAAGAGAAATAATTTGAATGTTTTGTTTGTGAATTGATGAATTCAGTTGCAGGGAAAGAAATTTCAAAATGTAAAAAAATTATTGCGAAAGACTGCAAGGGTATATAAACTTCGGCATTGCCGAAGTTAGCTTCTTTGATATTTTTTTTTACTTTTTTTTTCTTTTAATTTTTTTTTTTTTCTTTGAGCTGCAAGTTTTACTCAAGTCACCTCCACAAATACGCGTCCTAATCGAGAGTTTGATTATACGGTTTTACAAAATATGATCGAACAAACAGTTTCTCGTGTAGTATCGTCGTTACCTATAAATTTTGGTCAGTGAGAAGTACCAGTAGACCGTGTACAAACCCAATCAATGATCAGTTCGCCCTGCTCTACAACTGTACAAAATGCTAAAATTGCAAATGTAATGCAGAAGTGGAATCTACGTTTTGACGGATCTACAGAAGGTTTTGGAGTAGAAGAATTTATTTATCGAGTAAAAGCCCCAACGGAGGAAACCCTTGATAGTGATTTTATTGGGATGTGTAAACACATTCAAATATTGTTTGGAGGAAAAGCCCGCGAATGGTATTGGAGATATCATAAGCAAGTTCCGCGCATAGTATGGAGCGATTTTTGTTCAGCTGTTCGTCAGCAATATAAAGACTATCGGTCAGATTTTATGAGCAAAGAAATGATTCGCGCGAGAAAACAAAAAGCTGGAGAATCTTTTGTTTATTTTTATGATGAGGTAGCTTCTTTGATTGACAAGTTTGGTATAAAGTTTGAGGAAGAAGAGCTGATAGAAATTTTGCAAAACAACCTCTTGCAGACAAATTTTTGAAATTCAAGAAGAGGGAACTGAAGATAATGAAATAGTCCCAGACGAGGAGTATGAAGTTTCTGCGGTGCAAGGGAAGTTCGTTTGTTGGAATTGTCGCGAAGCAGGTCACACATGGCAAAACTGTCTAGAAGATCGCACCATTTTTTGTTAAGGTTGTGGAACTGCCAATGTGCCCCAATGTCAAAATTGTATAAGTAGGTTAGCGGAAAATTGACCGAAGAGTGCATCCAGGCAACGTCGGATGCTCCCGCAATAGTCACAACCAACTCGGAAAACATTCAACAAAGTATCAACGGAGTGAATCATAAAGTAAACGTACGAAAGTCTCACAAGTTCCCACTAAGATTTTTATCATATCCGGAGCGTTTACAACATTACCTTACAGTTAAAGACAGAATTTTCAGATCTGACCAACCCTTGTCTAAACGCACGTTAAGACTAAGGAAATATTATGATCAGGCAAGACAAACCAGCAAACTTTTTGCTGAAACAATTTTTAGAAACGACAACGATAATAGGAGATATGCAGAAGTCTCATTTCTTACGTTCAGAGAATTAGGTTCGTTGGATACCGGTGCCAGCATAAGTTGTATAGGCTCGGATTTGGCATAAACAGATTTTTCATATTTCCTCCAATTCGTAAAAACTAAAGGTCAAGAGCGCACAGCGGACGGAAACGGCCAAAATGTGATTGGTAGTGATGGTACGTTACGGTAGATTGGAAAGAATGTTGAAATTATTTGTAATTTTAACGTTGAAGAAAAGAGTAATATTAGGTCATGACTTTTGGAGAATTTTCGAACTTGCTCCGGCAATAATTAGTTCGATCGAGACCGGCTCTGAGAAGAAGCTAGAGGATGACCCTAGTTCTTATTCTCTCACGTATTCGCAATCAAGACAGCTTGAAGCCGTCAAACAAATGTTTCCCAATGCAAGTCATCATCCCGGACGTACGTCCTTAATTAAACATCACATTGGCGAAGCCAAACCTGTAAAACAACGTTTCTACGCTATTAAACCAGCGTTTGAAAAATTGGTATACACAGAAATTGATCGTATGATTCAATTAGGAGTTATAGAACCAGCTGTAAGCGCCTGGAGCTCTCCTATACGACTGGTTATAAAGCCGAATAAAGTGCGACTGTGTTTAAATGACCGCAAGTTAAATCTAGTCACAATTAAGGATGCTTATCGTTTGCCCAGCAGTGAAAGTATTTTCTCAAGATTACCCAAGGCGAACATAATTTCCAAAATTGATTTAAAGGATGCCTACTGGCAAATAGAATTAACTGAAGCATCCAAACCTCTTACTGCATTTACAGTACCAGGGAGACCGCTGTATCAATTCAAAGCTATGCCTTTCGGCCTTTGCAATGCCACATCTACTATGAGTCGTCTAATAGATGAAGTAGTCCCTGCAGATCTTCGGCATTGTGTTTTTTGCTATTTGGATGATCTGTGTATAATTTCAGAGTATTTCTCATCTCATCTTTCGGTGTTAGTAAAAATTGCGGAGCAATTTCGGAAAGCTAACCTGTCCATTAACATAGAGAAAAGTCAGTTTTGTGCGATAATTATTTAGGATATGTAATAGACAGTAAGGGCATCTGCACCGATCCGTCAAAGATTGGCCACCACCTAAGAATTTGAAACAAACTAGAGGACTGGTTGGTATCGCCGTTTCGTACCAAATTTTTCTGATCTCACTTATCCTATAGAGGACAAGGCACAGGAGTTTGCCACTCATGTAGCTAATGCCTTCTCCCCTTTCAACATGTGCACCCAGGCCGAACGAGACGACACCACAGCCTTCCTAGAGTCACCATGTCAAATGACTCTCCCCATCAGTAGAGTTCCCCGGAGGAAGTAAAAACGGAAATTGACTGGCTAAAAGCAACAAAAAGCCCAGGTTACGACGGTATTGATGCGGTCACCCTGAAGCTTCTCCCGCCATGAGCAATCCAACATCTTGCGTGCCTCTTCAACGGTATATTTGATCTTAGTCACTTTCCATCCCAATGGAAATGTGCTGAGATCGTAATGATTCCAAAACCAGGCAAACAGGAAAGCGACCCCGCATCATACCGTCCGATCAGTCTCCTGGCGAAAGAATACTTTTGGCTAGAGTGCTGCCGTTGCTGGACGATATCATTCCAGTCCACCAGTTTGGTTTCAGGCAACACCACGGAACCCCCGAGCAATGTCACCGCATCGTCCAAAGATTGCTCAATGCCTTTGAGGAGAAAAAATACAGCTTAGCCGTCTTCCTGGACGTAAAGCTTGCGTTCGATAGAGTTTGGCACGATGGACTCCTGTTTAAACTTAAGTCTCTGCTCCCGGCCCCTTTCTTTTCTTGTTCAAATCATATCTGGCCGACAGAATCTTCTACATCAGATGTGACACCGCTTCCCTCAGGGAAGCGTCCTGGGCCCCATCTTGTACACCATATACACGTCTGATCTCCCAGCTCTCCAGTCAGTGGCTGCTCAGATGGAACATCGCCGTAAACACAACTAAATGCAACCATATAACTTTTGCTACACGAATGGGTGACTGTCCTTCAGTCAGTCTGTACGGGACTCCTCTGCCCACAGTTGACAAGGTGAAATACCTCGGCCTCACCCTCGACCGAAGACTTAACTGGAAGGCTCACATCAGGGCTAAGACAATGCAGCTTAATTTGAAGGCAAGAAGAATGCAATGGCTCATCGGTCACAAATCGCAGCTCAGTACATCAAAAAGGTGCTGCTACATAAAGCCATACTGAAGCCCATTTGGATATACGGCATTCAGCTGGGGGGTACGGCGAGTCATTCCAACGTTGAAATCTTGCAAAGATTTCAAAATAAGCTTCTGCGCAAACTGGTGCGTGCGCCGTTCTACGTCCGTAATTCAGTTTTACATAGGGACTTGAAAATCCCGTCAGTCCACAAGGATATCCCCAGATATGGGGTCCGCCACCTCGACAGACTCACCAGTCACATTAACAGGCTTGCAGCTGACCTAGCAGATGACCACTGTCTTCGCAGGCTGACCCCAAAGCTACAAACCCTGCAGCGGCTTTTCATTTCATTTCATTGTTATGTACAACATGGCCGTTAACAAATTTAATTATTGTCCTACAGTTGACAGATTTTAAATATACTTAAACACAAAAAAAAAAAAAAAAAAACTTATCCTATAACGGAACTGTTGTCATCAAAAAAGAATTTTGTTTGGACTCTGGATGCTCAAGCTGCTATGGAAAAGTTGAAGGATCTATTAACTTCTGCCCCCCTATCCTACAAAACCCGGACTTTAATAAGAAATTTTTTTTACACTGTGATGCCAGCTATTATGGTATCGGCGCTGTACTTGTCCAATTATCAGAAGCAGAAGAAGAGAAACCCATTGCTTTCATGTCTAAAAAGTTGAGTCGTGGTCAACGCAAATTTAGTGTTACTGAATGCGAATGTTTAGCTCTTATATTTTTTTTTTTTTTTTTAACGTTTAATTTATTTGTTGAACCTACTCTTAAATTAGAGCCTAACAACAAGTTTGAGATATTTTTCTTAATCTAGTACTTATGATATATCCAGGGGATATTGCAGGCGGCCCTAATCATTTATTATTGGGTTGGTCTGTCATTTCTTTTAAGACGAGTTCTATTATTAGTTCGCGTAAGGGAATTGGCAAGAACATTAGGGTGTACATCCAGTTTCGCAGAATACTTTAGTTGTTGACTACCTATTTCATATTTTACGCTAGGTATATTTAGATCATTTTGAATGTTGTCGTTCCGAATGTACCACGGAGCCCCAGTGATTGATCTTAAAATCTTCGACTGCGCCCTTTGAAAAATGTCGATATTGCTGGTACTTGCATTTCCCCATAGTACGGCGCCGTAAGTCCAGATGGGTTTCAGTACGGAGTTGTATAGGAGGACTTTATACTCCAGACGTAGAGGGGACCGAGCATTGATGATCCAATGTAAGCTACTCGCTTTCAGCTTAAGCTGTGACTTTTTTGCCTCGATGTGCTTGCGCCAAGTTAGTCTTCTGTCTAGGTGGATACCAAGGTAAGTGACATCCGCGGCTTGAGGAATTGGTACGTTGTTTAGCATTATAGCTGGACAGTTTCTTTTGTTAAGCGTAAATGTAACATGTTTGCATTTCTGCTCGTTGACCCGGATACGCCAGGTTGCTAGTGGGTGGTAAAGTTGGGTGGGCTTTCCACAGAGTATGTTTAGTGCTGGATGGACTGAGCTTTTCTATGTATTTCCTTTGAGCCCAGATTTCCTCTTGTCTTAACTCCTTGGAGAGGTTGCGGCTGGCATGCCTTAGGCGAAGTTTTGCTGCTGGTGATCGAGTAACCTGCCATTCTCTTCTTAGACGTCGTTTTTCTGTTACTAATTGTTCTATCCGCCGGTTCGTAGGCCTGGCAGCAGGTTTAGCGTAAGTAGAGGCATGTGGAGTAGATACTCTTGCTGCAGCTCCCATCATCGACTCAAGTGTAGAGACGCACATGTCAATGTCCTCTGCAGCGTCCAGTTTCGGCGAACAGTCAATGTGGGCACTCATGTACATTTTAAATTTAAGCCAATTTGTTTTGTTGTTTGTAAGTATATATGGGCGATCAAGTACTTGTTAACAGTGTGAATAGCACTGGAGAGTGATCGGAGGTTAAATCTAGCAGTGTTTCCGCAGTGATCCGATTACGCGGAATCCTCTTGGTTACTGCGAAATCAATCAAGTCAGGCACTTTCTGTGGATCTGTGGGCCAATAAGTAGGCCTACCCGGTGAGACGCAATCTATCTTATTGAGGGGGTTGACTATTGTGTTGTACAACTGCTTGCCTTTAGGATTTACCAGGCGAGATCCCCAGTGCGTATGTTTGGCGTTATAGTCCCCTGCTGCAATGAAGCGTTCTCCGAGTGTGTTAAAGAAACCGGTGAATTCCTTTTCAGAGATTGAGAAGCGTGGTGGGCAGTACAGGGCAACCAACGTAGTGTTGCCGCAGCTGGTTTGGACGGTTATAGCAGTTGCTTGAAGGTGCTGTGTTTCGAATCTGTTGAGAAACGAGTGTTTTATACGGTTTTTGATTAGGATACCAGTCCCGCCATGAGCTTTTCCGTCTGGATGGTTTGTTGCGTAGAAGGCATATTTTGGTATTTGAAAATTATTTTTTGATGTTAAATGTGTTTCAGATATCAGCATGACGTCGATTTCACTTGAGTCTAGGAATAGCTGCAGTTCATTTTTGTGCTTGGAGGCGCCGTCAGCATTCTAAAGACATAGACTTAGGGAAGCCATCGGAGTACACTAGCGAAGGATACACTAGGATTGGTTGTAGCAGGCATGTTAGATGATCTAACAGCCTTGGCGAAGAATACCTCCGGTGTAGTTTTGGAGGCGTTGAAGGTGATTTTTGGTCCAGCTGGGGGTTTACGCCAGTTTGGGTGCGATTTAAGATCCTTGAAGACAGGACATCCCCTGTAGTTGGCTGTGTGGTTCCCTCCACAGTTACTGCATAGTCTTAGTGCGACGTTGTTTCTGTCCTTGGTGCAAATGCCATCTTTATAATGTACGCCGCAGCCAACACACACTGACCTAAGATTGCAGTTAATAGAAGTATGGTTGTATTCCTGGCAGTTTTTACACTGCGGTGGTTGGTATCTCTTATGAGGCTCCTCTACTGTGATTCTTCTGTGCAATAGGAGCTGAAGGTTGTAGATTGGGTGCACTTCATTGACCGCTTTGCACCTGGTTCGAGCTCGATTTTAAAGAGCGGCTGTGCGACTTTATTCCTGTTGATGATGTTGACAACGGACTTAACCGCAAACCCTTTTTCGGCCAATGCGTCTGCTATTTCTTGGGGTGGGACCGATGGCTCGATCCCCTTTAACACAACCTGGAGCCCTTTACTGCTTTTTAGTTGGTAGGTATAGAAGTTGATGTTAGCATTACGGAGGTACTTTTCGATGATGCGGTTATTGTCCTCAGTTTGGGTTTGACATTTAATTTCTTTTATGTTACCCCTGTTGAGAGGGGTTACAACAAAGTTATTTGCCCCTACTGTTTCTACTAGCTTCGAAATCAGGACGCTGCAGTTGGCTCCACGGATGTATAAAGGGGGTGGTCTAGCCGATTTAACTTTATCTACAGCGCCGGCTTGATCGTCTTGCTGATCGGCAAGAGTTTTAAAACAATTCCCGCTTAGAAGTGCTACTCGTTCATTTGGTTTGGTTATTTTTGGCGTATTGCCACTTTTTTTCTTTTTGCGGGCTTAGCTTCCGCTTAGTTATTTTAATATATCTATCCATTCCAGTTTGGACAGAAGGTGTTGGGTTTATTGTCGTGGCTGACTCTGGGCGACTTGTCGTTGACGGCTTGAGGCAGGTCAATACTTCGGTAGACGTTGCAGTAGTTGCTGTCAACGAGCTGACGGTGCTGGCCGGTGCAATCGGTGACCCAGTTATCGATATTGATGGAGAAGCACACTGCTCTCTCCACGGTAAATTGCTGTTGATTGCTGAGTGGCTTGCACTTTTGGTGTTATTGCTTACGGTAGCATTCAGTGGGGTCGGCGACACCACCGAAAAGTACGCGTTGTTGCGTTGGACCGAGAGACGACGCTCACGTTGTTGTTGTACAAGTAGTTCTTGTAGCTGTTGCTGGTGGGGATCGAGAGAGCTTGGGCCCGAATTGGAGGACATGGCTTTTCCAGGCTTTCCTGTTGCAACTTAGTATTTATTGCTATTAGAACTAATAGCAATATGATTGTAAATAGGCGCCTCTGTGGTGACTGAGAGCCCTACACAATTTTTGCAAACGCGGTCTTTTTTTTTTATCTTTTTTTTATAGATCTGGACTCCGAAGCATTTTTGGACGATAGTTATATGCAGCTGAAGAAGAAAATCACTGAAAATCAAGACAAATTTCCGGATATCAAAATTGTAGATAAACATTTGTATATTCAAACCGAACATGCCAATGGAAATTTTGAGCAAGAGAAGCTTTCTTGGAAACTATGGGAGTTGATGTTCTAAAACAAGCTCACGATAGCCATACGTCTTCACATTCAGGTATGCAGAAAACTATTGACAAGATACGTAGAACTCTTTTTGGCCTGGCATGGTAAAGGATGTGCGCGACCATATTCGTCAGTGTGACACTTGTCAAGACTCCAAAGCACCAAATTATACGCTTAGACCACCTAATGGGTTTGTCGGTTTGTTAATTGTTCTTGACCATTTCAGATATCTTGAAAGATATACAGGAATTCTTGTTAAAACAAATATTTCATTGTTTTGGAGTTCCTGAAATCATCGTTAGTGACAATGGTGTTCAATTTAAGGCTAATTTGTTTAATTCTTTTCTTACTGAACTGGGCATAAAACATCAGTATACCGCTTTATATTCTCCACAAAGCAACTCAGCTGAACGTGTTAATCGTTCTCTATTAGCGGCGATCCGTTCGTATTTAAAAAATCAAGATCAAACGCTATGGGATCAACATTTAACGAGTATATCTTGCGCATTACGATCATCGTTGCATCAATCTTTAGGTTGCTCTTCCTATAAAGGTTTGTTCGGACTGGACATGGTTACTCATCGTTCAGATTATAAGCTATTAAAGGAATTAACGTTCAATCAGACTGACCAGTTAAACCTTTTGCGACAGGATATAAGAGAAAATATTAAAAAAGCATATGATCTAAATGTAGCACAGTATAACCTTCGTAGTAAGGCTGTTTCTTTTAAAGAAGGCCAAGAAGTCTTTCGCCGAAATTTCGCGTTGAGCAAATACTCTGAGAACTTTAATGCTAAATTAGCACCTAAGTTCATAAAAATCAAAAAGAAACTCGGAAACTGCTTTTATTTGTTAGAAAATATGCAAGGTAGAGAAGTCGGAACATCTCACGGAAAGGATATACAAAACTAATTCCCACTAATATGCTGCCTAACATTGCATATTATCGGGTGGTGTAGCGTGCGCTAGTTTAAACTGCGATATCGGCGCACGTGTTTTTGCTAGGTGTCATTTCATTTTTACCAAAAAGAAGGAAAGTTATAAAAAAAAAACTGTGTATCGAAAATTTTAAGTCTAGATTCTAGCAGGTATGCATCTTACTCTATATCATAGACTGGAAACCTCCCATTTTTCTGGCCAATATTGCCGATAGCTTTCGTGGGAGTATTATTTTTTGGAAAACCGGCGAGTTTTCGAAAATCAATTTCTCGTATCGGAGCACGTGCAGCCAAACTTTGGGTTGTCTTGCGTTCCGGAATTCACATTCGTATAGTGCGAGAACACTGTAACGAAACACCGGCAGCGCCACAACGTTTTGTGTTGAGGTTCACGGTGCGGCCAAAAGTGTCTCATTTTTCGAGATACGCCATAACCCTCAGATGAACTGGAATTTTCCTATGGCAAGGGTTTAAAGGCGAGTGGCCGTACCTAACCTTCTTCCGTTGCTGACCCAGACAAAGCTTGATCTTTACAAAGACCATGTCTGTATGCTGCCGCCAACAGAGAGCGTAAATAGTTCCTTGAAAATAATTTTCTTTTTTAATCTGATTTTTTTTGTGTCGAAGCCCCAATCAAGTTTACAAAAAAAAAAAAAAAAATAATGTAATTAAGCAAATGTAAAATCAATTAAAGTCACGTGAAGGTTATTCTAAATAATTCAAGTCAAGCGCAACAGTAAATAACGTAAATAAAACAAAGTGAGAGAACCGGAGTTAATGGTGGTCGCAAAGGAGAAATCATCATCTAAAACACACTCTCACGGTGCATCGATGGAAGGCCTTTCAGCGACTAAACTATGGGGTAAGTGCCTAGCGTAGTAACCGGTATCAATTCGGCGACTCTCAACCATGTTTTTACGAACTATGGAGTGATGGTAGTCAATTGATGCTCTGATTTGTTGATGTATACAATTGATGCTCTGATTTCCTGTAATATGATCAACCGAATAATAACAAAGAAATGATTTCCGTAAATAATGATTGAATTGAAGCAAAATAAAAAGTAATGAGTAAATTTGTGTAACTTGAAAATTTAAAATAACCGTAACGAAAAAAAAAAAAAAAAATGAATTTGAATTAAGATGAATAATTATTACAAGAAAAATATATCAACTTGATTTATTTGATATATCTTCGATAAACTTTTATTCTATTCTACGAAAATTAATAATCTGTAACGAATAAGCGCTTTCCATAATACTAGCTTTAGTCCCTCTTATTAAATAGTTTAATTTGCTTTTGAGTTCTATTGGTTTTCAAGTCTGAAAAGTTTGGAATTTTGAAATGTTGAGTTATACCAGACAACTAATTAAAATCCATCAGGATACATTTTGTAAAAATTTAATATAAGAAAGAAATGTTGCTATCTGAAATTATAATGAATTTGAATATGATTGCTTAAGTTTTATAATTTATTTTCCTAGTGACATGGGTACCTGATTTGATATTAGTCAGGTTTAATGGGAATCTTTATAAAGAATAACAAAGATTCATGGTTGGGAGGGTATATATGTGAATTACTTACTGTGTTCATAGGTATTTTTCTTGCAAGTCATTCAATTGTCATTTAAAGTTAGTTTCAGTAGAGATCCTAATAAAAATTAAATTTTATAATTAAAGGTAGAGATTTCAGCAAACACCCCCCCCACCGCGCAAGAGCTACGGAACCAGAGGATCTCGATCTGCTGCGTTTCACCTACCGCCTTCTTTAGGTAATCGGTCTATTAATCATCGCTGTGCTAGGATGATTACATAAAATTTATGGCGCGCAACCGTGAGACCGGATAAGAAGGTTACAAGTTTTATTATCAGCAGACTTCGCTTTCTTAAGCGTATATACTTATACAGAGTTGTAATGGCCATACCATATCTTTAATGCTAAACGAAGTTGGGAATTTAAAAGTTGCAACTGCAGGGTATGTACAGAAAAAGGTGGAATCTGCTCTTTCAAGCTTTGCCGTTATTTTCTCGCTTCATGTCGTTTGAATTCCCAACTATTTTAGCGTTGAAGATATGCCCAAGGACGCATGTATTGGCCACCGATTGTAAATAAAAAAAACAATAAAAAAATAAAAAAAAATTGTCCCAAAAGCGAATTAGGGGAAGAAGCATCGTTTAGACCGAGTAAGCATTACTCTATTATATTACTTGTACACAGCATATAGTAATGCATACAAAACTATTTTTGTTTTTTTTGAAATAACGTTCCAAACGTTTTTGACAATTTATTCGTACTCACCATATAGTGCGCTTGGTATGCGACATTTACTTTAAGTTTACAAAACTAGGAAATAAAATATATGTATAGGTACCAGAAATTATATTGTCAGTTCTGAAACAAGGGTTAAAATGCAAATTAAAATGAAACTGCGTATAAAAAGCACTGAGTCGCTAAAAAGCAACAGAAATAGAAAAGAGCGGGAGAGCTTGACAAATTGAACTCGAAGCAGCGTGAGAATTAGTTACAACGGTAAGATGTTAGAATACAAAAAAGATAAAATATAAATTAAGCAATAAAAAATTAAAACCAACAAACATGGCAGATATCAATATTTCAGCGTCAGAACACAAAACGTTAAACTTCACAAACGGAGTTAGCTATTGCAACGAACTACGAGACATGGATGAAAATGATATCCTACAAGAACTAAAACCAAAAAAAAATGTGCGACGCAGCGGATAGTTGTTTAAGTAATTATTTTGGTGGGCGCTCTTTGTAGCGCTATCGGTCCAGACGTTGAGCAGCTTTCAAGTTGCCGGTGCTGGTCTTCGCACAGACGTACTCGCAATAAGGTGAGTCAAATGATCCAGGGCAGTCTTTAGGACCCATCTTCCCCGGTGTGTTTTTTTTTTTTTGCTGTGTCGTTGCTCAGCTGCTGTTGTCCAGGGCCTATGGGCTGAGGCGGTACCGGTGCTGGTCATAGCACCAGATTTTCTTGTATTGGCAGTGTACGTTCAGCTGCCTCTTCTTTGCAACTATCTTGTTGCTCTGCTGCTGTCTCTAGTTGCCGACTTGCAACTATATATATATAGCGTATATACATATGCACTATGTAATTAACATTTTTTTTTGCTTTCGATATTAGGGCTACAAATTCTAATTATATTTTTTTTACCGCCGCCGAAATTATTGCAGTTGCTGGACTAGCCAAACTGCCTTTATTTAACTCGGTCGCACGCACTTTTTATTTATTAAGCAATATTTTGCTTTTTGTTTTATACTCTGTCTCTTACCACTGGTGGGGGAAAACAAGAGTTCTTTTATTTTTGCTACCTTTAGATGATCTTAGCATTTACACTTGCATAAGAATTCAGACTTTAAGCAGCTGATTCAATATCTAAGTCTTTTACCACTGGTGGGGAGTTCCTTTTTCTCGAAGGACCAAAATGAATAGGGATTCCCGGAGAGAAAGAAAATAACCCAGTCTTCATTCGTTGAATTTAAAATATGAACTGATTTTATTTGAAAACTCTTAAACTCTAAGAAGCGACAATTGTTCTTAAAAATACTTATTCTAATGCCCCACGTTTTCGGGGGTTGAAAATTGTTTATATTTCATGCTCAGCGCTGGTTACTTGATACCGCGCCGCTGTTATAATCTGAAGTGTTTTCCACAAAGTCTGGATGCATGTTTTGTGTGGTATTAAGCAATAATTGTCATATGAATTTTATGACTTACTTTTGTTGACCACGATGTTTAATCTTAAACATAGGGACATTCGTAACAGTCCCGGGCCTGGTGTCATATGGGCCACTTGTTCGTTCTGAGCGTTGTACGACTACGTCTATAATAAATAAATTCATTTTATGAATGTTATATAACCCAAAATGTCTTTTTTACCTACAGTTTTCGAGAAAATTACAATAAAGCCTTTTTTATACCCTTGTAAAAATGGTACATATATTAATTTTGGTCAGAAGTGTGCAATTCATAGAAGGAAGCATCTTCGACTATATTTTCTGGACGTTGAGGCGTACAATGCGAAGTACGTTCAAGTGGCCCACACGGCACCAGGACATAGCCTGTTTGGCGCGAGCCCAAGCAGAGCGCTGTCCACCTCCCGCCCGACCGACCGTGGGGCGCAGCCGTATATCGGACGGCACGATCGCGTGGTTAAATACAAATATAACGGAAAAACAATTAAAAATATGATTAACTACAGCTAATTACGAGCTAAATGAGCTAAAATAGAGGTTTTTACAAGAGAAAGAGAGCCTTCTGATCTGATTACGTGATACAGAAGATTGTAATCAGAACATAGGACTCGAAAAGGTTGATGCAAAGAATAGTTAGAACTACAATGTTTCAAGGATAGAAGAATAAAATTTCTAGTAGGTCTACGGGGTACAGATGTCTATTTCACCTATTAAAAGTTTATAAATAGAGATAGGACCAAGCATTACTCTACGATTAATTAATGAAGGAAGATTGATTAAAAAAAGCCTACTGGAGTATGATGGCAAATTGACATTGCGATCCCAATTTAGAACGCGAAGAGCAAATAGCAGAAATTGCTTTTGAACAGATTCAATTTTACTTTGGTGCGTCTCATATTGAGGTGACCATATGCAAGATCCGTACTCTTAGATAGGACGGATTAATGAATTATACATAAGTTTGGTTGTGTACGGATCGTCAAACTCTTTTGACCATCGTTTCTCAAACCCATGAACATTCATAGCTTTACTAACTATAGCAGAAATATGAGGATCAACAGTTAATTTATGGTCCATAAGAACACCTATGTCATTGACAATATCTAACAGTGTTAAGGCAGTGTCGTCAACATAGTAAATTGCTAAGTATGGAGTACATCTATAAAAAGACATAACTTTACATTTAGAGCCGTTAAGGTTTAATATGTTGGTTTCACACCAACTCTGAATATCATTAAGATCCGATTGAAGTAGGCAAGAAGACGATATGCCTTTAAAACTGAGGTAAAACTTGACATCATCCGCGTACATAAGCACCCGAGAATGCGACACTTCCAATGGAAGATCATTGATAAAAAGAGTGAATAGCAATGGACCCAAATGACTACCCTGAGGTACTTAATTTGTCACTTGATGGTCTTATGACTTAAAAAAGACTTGATGATTTAAAAAAGACCTTTTGTGTACGCTTAGAAAGGTATTGAAGAATCCAATCTAGTAAAAGGCTGGGGATGCCAACTGCATTTAACTTATATAAAAGTAGAGTGTGATTAACAGAGTAAAAGGCCTTGCTGAAGTCAGTATAAGTGACATCAGTTTGCACGGCAGTCTTAAACGGAAGATGTAACGGACAGTGTAAACAACTTAAGTATTGGCTTACATAGGGCTTCTGCGCAAAGCCTTAATACGCAGCCTGGTATTCCATCAGGGCCAGGTGCATATATTGGTTTGACGGAACTAAGCACGCTAAGAACCGAACTTTCATCAAACACAGGGTCTAAAATGCAATTAGACGATTGCAAGTGATAAGGATAAGGAGGATTTGCTTGATCAATCGAAGAGGAATAAGTTGTTTTGAAAAAATCAGCAAACATGTCCGCGACTGCCTGATCATTGTCAGCCTTATTGTTTTCGAAAGACAAGTAAGACGGGTGCACTGATATCTTACGTTTTCCATTGGCGAATTTATAAAATTGCTTAGGATCGCGAGAAAACCTAAGTTTACATCTCTGAAGATAATCCTTATAGCATTGTGAAACAGCACCATTTGATCGAGCAACTACGTATAGGGAAAAATCCGATGCTTTACCGCATTTTTTAAATCTTTTATAGCATCTCAAATTTACGTTCTTCAAGTTACATAACTCACGTAAGAACCAAGGAGGTTTATTAGACCATCCTTGAGTCACACGCGGGACACAAACATCAAAGAACGACTCAAGATTTTAATAGAAGACAGAAATGGCTGAGTCCATATCCGTGCAAGTATACAGATATGTCCAATTATTAGTTAACAAGAGTTTTTAAGTTTAGTAAAGTTTGTCTTGCGAAAACATCGGATTGGAGGCATCGAGTTATTATGTCGAGACATAACCCCAAACGGAAGGTCAATGGTTACAACCAGAGTTGGATGAAAGTTGTCTTCAGGGATAACTAAGGGTGATCCCTTGGTCCTGGAAATATCGCAGTTGGAAGAATCCAACACATATACCAGATCTAGTGATCTGTTCCGGACAGGATTTATTTGAGTTAGGGATAACTCAAGCAGACCATCTATGAAACAATGTGACGAGGAGGGCAACAGTAATAAAAAATCATATGAGAGGGTCCAGGCAATCTCAGGTAAATTAAAATCTCCCAGAACAAGTCGTTGTCAGAGATATATGAGGAAACAAGTTGAATAGCTTTCAAATGGTGAATGTATACTGCCAAGTCGGACTGTGGTGGAATATACGAACAAGTAATATAGGCAGAAAAAGAATAAAGAGAAATTTTAACACAAACAAATTCAATTTCCTGATTGGAAGACTGTACAATTTCAGACGAGAACGCCGAATCAACAGGGATCAAAACACCACCACCATTACGGATAGTCCGATCATGTCTATATATTAAACATTTTGAGGGGAAAATTGAACCATCGGCAATATCTGGCTTCAGCCAAGTCTCAGTAAAGGCAAGAATATGAAAGTCAAAACCTAAACTATCTACATAGAGTCTAGAGAGTTTAGACTTTAGTCCTCGCACGTTCTGATAGGCCAGAGTTAGGGACGAAATTAGTTTTTTGAGTCGCCAACAGGTGCAGACGAGCCGGAAAGAACGTTATTCACAGAGACAGGTAGAGGGCTTATCGGAGGCCGATTCTTCTTTTCTGTTGTATACTCTTTTACAATAAGGCGTTCCGGCCAAAAATCTTTATGACATATTTGGCCAAAAAGATCTGGGGAGACACTTATTTTAAAGGACGAAGCTGACAGGGTTTTAAACGCATCCCCAGTCTGTTTCATAAAACTACGCATCTCGAGCTCCAAGCCACCACACGAATCACAGCCCCATTTAAGGCCGCCAACCAGTGCAATACTATCCCGCACCTTGACTGTATAACCAGCACATTTAAAGTGCATTACATTGTCACACAGCCAACAGTAAAGAAAGTCTTCACTGGTCTTGCTGGGATTATTGCAATTATATTTGCAACAGACAGACATTATTAAATAATTGATTTATCACAAACAAATAATAAATCAATATGTAAATTAAAAGGGAAAAATGTATATATTTTAAGAGAGGTGTATACAAACCAATGCAAAAGCTAACTGCAATATGCAAATTAGAAAGCGAAAACAAGAAGAAAATAAAAGAGAATATATTTTTTTGTATTACAACACACAACAACAAAAACTTGTCACAAGCGCGAAGTTAACGGCCGCGAGCGCGATCAAAAGAGAAAGCAGAAGAATAGAGAGCACCAACACCACACAAACAAAAACAAACTATGAACTGTAAATTGAGAGCGCGGGTGAGAGCAAAAAAATAGAACGAAATCAGAAACTTAGCATCGCAACAACAAAATTATATTTGCGTTTGTTAAAGTTTTAATATTGATATAAGTAAATGTTAATAAATTTAATCAAACTTCGCGATGAGTATAGCGTTTATTAAAAATTGGTAAAGGCAATGAATTTAAATTGAATATTATAAATTAACTTCACGAAAGAACGAAAGACAGTAATTAAGCGAGAGCGCAAAAAAAAAAACACGACCGACTTCGATGAGTGACAATATGATACGATGAGTGACAATATGTATACTTTATAGTTTCTTGAACAGTACGACGAGACGAGTTCAAATAGCCATGTCCGTCCGTCCGTTTGGATCAACGCAAACTCCTCCCAGACCGCAAGAGCTATGTATGTACATACAGTTTGTATAAACAAATTTTTATAGAAATCGGATAGTTTAATTATATAGCTGTCATACTTTTAAACCAATGATAAAAGATCATGCTACATAAGCCGGATTGCTTCAGCCCAAACTACTTGGAGGGGTATGCAAACTTCGAAGCAGCCGATGTTTACCACGGCCCTATAGTTTAGAGAAGTTTTTAAAATATTTTTGTGAGAATAATAAATGTAAAATTACGATTACTCGTCACTCATCGGGGTAAAACGTCCACAGTAGCAGAAGTTATTAATATTTGCTGAACACTTGCACCTTCTGATTACAACTTGGAACTTTAAACTAAGGGCACTGATTTTTACAACAGTAAGAAAGTTTACTGTAAGTTTTGTAAGCTGTGCATGAGAAAATAACGTTACCTATTCCTATCATATATGATATTATATACTTTGCACTATATTTTAATTGAATCCAAATGGAGTATTTTTTTTGTCTATCTTAATTTTATAATTCAAATTTTTCGTTCAAATGCCTTGCGTAAATAAACATCAATACAAAATTTTAAATTAATTTTAAATTGTTTTAACAATTATGATTCTCACAAAAAATAGTTATAAATTAAAAATATTTCAAAAAATTACCCTAAAAAAGGGTTAATTGTAATTTTTTCGAAAACTGTTTTGAAAATGGTATTTTGGTCGTTTGAATGAATTTATTTAAGCATGAACAATATTTCTACATCAAATATGTATGAATTAGGTTGAAATCATGAGAAACAAAAAATTAACCTCAAAATGGAAAATTTCAACACGCTAAAGAAAGCTTTGAAAAACCCAAATAGGGTTTTGCTATTCAATAGATGTACTATCAGAAAAAAAAGGTCCGGTGCGGTTTGATTTTTGGTGTTGCACAGTGTAATAGTAACAGAGTCACCAACAATACAAACCCAGAATAAAACCCAAGCTTCATCGGAGGACACGGAAAACGACGGTAACCCAGTAAAGATTTAAAATTAAAAATATTGGCAAAAACCCTAAAGCTAACCCATTTTCTACCAGTTTCAAACCCACAAAAACAAAATCCAAACCCCCAACCAAAAACAGCGACAACGATTAAACAACTATATAAACTATATAAACAACAAAGTGCATCAAACTAAGCCCTACTTAGCCAAAAAAAAAAAAAAAAAAAAAAAAACAATTATAATAATAAAATGGAACAAAAAAAATTTTGTATCCGATTTTGATGGTTTCTGGTAGTTTGAGCATGGCGAATGTTAGGTTGCATTTGGTTGTATTTTTAATATTTTTTTAACTTCTTTTACATTTTGTGTTTTTAGTTCTAGTAGGATGTAATTTTTATCCATGTCTCGTTGCAATAGATAACTCCGTTTGTAAAGTTTAATGTTTTGTGTTCTGACGCTGAAATATTGATATCTGCCATGGTTGTTAGTTTTAATGCTTAATTTATATTTTATTTTTTTTTTGCTCTAACATCATACCGTTGTAACTAATTCTCTCGCTGTTTTAAGTTCAATTTGTCAAGCTCTCCCGCTCTTTTCTATTTCTGTTGCTTTTTAGCGACTCAGTGCTTTTTTCTTTCTCTTTTTTTTTTTTTATACGCAGTTTCATTTTAATTTGCATTTTAACCCTTGTTTCAGAACTGACAATATATTTTCTGGTACCTATACATATATTTTATTTCCTAGTTTTGTAAACTTAAAGTAAATGTCGCATACCAAGCGCACTATATGGTGAGTACGAATAAATTGTCAAAAACGTTTGGAACGTTATTTCCAAAAAACAAAAATAGTTTTGTATGCAGCACTATATGCTTACTCGGTCTAAACGATGCTTCTTCCCCTAATTCACTTTTGGGACTATTTTTTATTTATTGTTTTTTTATTTACAATCGGTGGCCAATACATGCGTCCTTGGGCATATCTTCAACGCTAAAAGTAGTTGGAAATTCAAACGACATGAAGCGAGAAAAGAACGGCAAGGCAATCTGAAACAGCAGATTCCACCTTTTTCTGTGCATACCCTGCCGTTGCAAGCTTTGAATTCCCAACTACCTTTAGCATTAAAGATATGGTATGGCCATTAGAACTCTGTATTCTTAAGCGAATTCTTCTGATAATAAAACTTGGTTGTTCCTAAAACAGCTATTGCTCACATTTTGTGCTGTCTTTAATTTTTAAATTTGTAGGAGTTTTGACCTCAACGCTTTTTTGATTTAAAAATATATATATATATGTTGGGGCGTTAACAATGTTATTTACTTCAATCATGTCTTCTATAGTTTTTACTTTTGACATTTCACATTGCTAAAGCAAAGATGCTTGTAATCCTGCCAACTCAACATTCCATTCAACATTCCAAGTGTCAATCTGCAGCCGCTGCAAAGGTAATGCCAGCGCTACAATTGACACGCCTGTCAATCAATTGAAACTAACTAGGCTTCGACTTATTAGTCACTTAATCAACACTATCCGACATGGCCATCCTGACCTTTACATGTTCTTTCTTTCTTTCAAAGCCGGAAGATGCGTTGGGCAGATGAGTGCATGTATCCTCCCAATCAAAAAAGGCATTAACACACGCATGAAATGCAAGATCATGATATGGACAAATAGTAAGAGAGACTTATGCATTTGTTTAGCGTGTTTGTGAGCCACAGAGCAATGGTCAACGTTGGACCGGTGACGAAGCAATACACACATTCCATACGTACACTGTACGTGTGCATCAGTAAGCGCGGGTACCGGTGGCCAGTACATGCGCTCTCTATGACGTACGATTGCTAAGCGAGTGTCAGCTATGAGAGGCCAAAACTCAGAATTGCGATTGAAAGCGCGAATGTGAACCAATCAAGCCCACGAGACTGGTGCGGGGGTGCCCTTCTATGAGCAATGAGAGGCATATGCTTGTATATACAAGCTGAAGGGGGAGTTCACAAATTAGTTAATTGGGGAAATAAATCAGTATATATATCTATACTGATTAAATCTAAGAATGTATGGAAAAGCAACAATAATCTAAAGCTGATGAAATGAGTGGAATAAGGGGAGCGATGGGCAAGGGCAGTGTAGCTTGGCAACATGAGAAGATATGCCGCCAATAAGAAGGACTGGAAAGAAAGCAACGAATACCCGCATAGCAACAGAGGCGCTATGTCGGCAATGCAGAGCACCAAGGACAGGAATTCAATGGGCGTAGGCCGAATAGAAAGTGGATGCGGCTGCGCCAAGGACTTTACGGGACTTGCACGGCAGCAAGGGAATGCGTAGGTGTAAGCAATGGGTCGATGAAAAATTACCAGCTGTATAGCGTCCTCACACCAAGCGATTTTAGAGGCCACAGGACGCTTATAAAAGGCCAGCAGCAAGCGAGCAGGAGCGTCAAGTCATCTAGTTCTGTTCAAGTGAACAACAAGAAAGTTTCTTAAGGCCTTACTTCACCATAAAAACATATGTAGCATAGCAAGTCGTTGAAAGAAGACTTAGAAGCAAGTTTGCTAATTTTTAAGGCCTTACGAGTAACCTTACGAATTCAGCAGGCATCAACGAGTCTATAGAATAGGACAAATAGACACACACACAAGATAGTCAAAGGTTATTTATCCTAGAAACTCAGTATATTTAGCCGAACCCAAAAGCACATACAATAAACATTGATACACAAGTTAAAACTACTAAAACAAAAATTCGAGTTCTGATTTCACCGGGGCACAAAATTAATTTTGTTGTGTCGAACCCAACCGTAATATTTCGGTAATATTTGTAAGGTTCGTTACAAATGTTACAGATTAAGGAACCAACTGTATGTGTATTTTGTATCTATTTATTAATAAGTAACTTTTTTACGTTTAATATAATTGTTGAATGTATTCTTAGAGCCTAACAACAAATTTGAGATATTTTTCTTAGTATAGTACTTAAGCGAAATCTTGTGGATACTACAGGCGGCCCTAAACAATTATTTTTGAGTTGATGTGTGATTTCTTTTTAGACTAATTCTATTATTAAATCGCGGAAGGGAATTGGCAAGAGCATTTGAATGTGCATCCAGTTTTGCAGAATACGTTAGTTGCTGAGCACCTATTTCAGATTTTACACTAGGTATATTTGGATCATTTTGAATGTTGTCGATCCGTATCTAAAACGAAGCCCCCGTGATTGTTCTAAAATCTTTCACTGCGTCCTTTGTATGACGTCGACATTGCTAGTACTTACATTTTCGCATAGTACGACATCAGATGGGCGGAGTTCAGTACGGAGAAATATAAACAAAAGTGGGTCTTCACTTTCAAAAAATGTTTAGCTAAATAGCTGAATTTCGGTACAGGACCGATTATAAAGATTGCATATTGGTTCTTAATACTAATAATTACTCTATTATTTGATACATCTACTTTCCCAACTTTACGTTATTGTATTAAGACTACACAAAAACAAAGAAAAAAAGTATACGATTATGTTGGTTATTTACGCTAATATCATCACAGATTACATTCTCTATAAATATTTTAATATATCTGGTTAGATTTTACGACTTATTTAAAATTTAAATCAAACCGTGCAACTTAGTCGGCTGGAGGTCAATCTTCCAAAAGAAAATTATTTCAAAGGCAACACAATATGTTCATTGACAATGTATTAAATGCTAAGGCTTATCCGAAGGAATTTAGGTCATCAAATAAATTTATAGCAATATGAAAGAAAGATTTGTTTTTTTATACACTTACAGCTTATTAATTTTTCCCACGCAGAAACATATTTTGTTGTGTTGTTGTTGCTGTTGAAAATAGGAAGCTTCACATATTCCGAATAGAGCTAATGCATCTAGTTACATTGTGAATTTACACGCATACTCAAATTCCGAAAAATTAAAATTTCCATGAAAATTGAATTATTCAGTCAACAACAAAAGAAAAGCATATTTAATGTAAACTTCAACCCTTAATACCATCCGAGGCAAAAGTTAAATATATTTAACTCTCGGATTTCCACAATCGATCGTCGGTTAAGAAATTGCACACTGACGCAAACAGTCTACTCACAAAAATTTGAGACTGCTGGCAAGTCTGCCGACTACAGGTGTCTCAAACGAAATGTCAAGCAACGCGAATATTTGAGAAAAAATTGCCAATACATGCTGTTGAACAGAAAATTCCTAAGTTAAATGTTCGAGAATTATTGTAATGAAATTAACTTAAATTAATCTCTTGAACCCGCACACACGCATATGATTTATTTTCGAACGATCGTTTCTATGGGAGCTATATGATATGGCCACCCGATTTTTAAATATTAAATTTCGAATATTAAATTTCACGACAATAGCTTGAAAAACCAAAGTTATCATATGGAACTTATATCCTACAGTGGTCCCCTGCTTCTTATATACAAGCCTACGTGAAAAATTTCAGCTCTGTAGCTCTAACGCTCTACGAGGAGTTCGCGTTGATCCAGACCGACGGATGGACGGACATATCTATATGAACTCGTCTCGTGCTGATCAAGAATATATACAATTCATATGGTCGGAGATGCTTCCTTCTATGCGTTGCACACTTCCGACCAAAATTAATAATAAAAAAGATATATAATTGTTCGTGGAGGGGCGGAGCGATATGTGGAGTACAACTTGTTGGGTGCCAATTTCTTCTGGGTCTGGTGAGATTGGGGTGAAATTAACACGCGCGAGAACTTCGTTTAAATTAATGATGATTTTATTTATTTCACAAGGGATACCGATACACATACGCAAATGCTTCGGTTTTAAAAATATGACAAAAATCGCAATGTATAATTCAAGAGAAAGAACGGGTGTTCGGGTGAAAATCTCGTACGTAAGTAATATGGCGACGCCCATCAGAAAATCAAGTCACCGTAGACGCCGAGGATCAAAATACCCTCTTCACTCCTCACTGCTCTTCGCCGCTCACTGCTGTTCACCCGGTGGCGTGAACATACCGCCCCCCTTGCAACATGTTGGAATTGCCACCCTGGTCCTATGTAGGATGGTGGACGGCAGCGTCCTGGAGCGCCTAGATTCCGCAGGAGCCGGAGATGACCCATCCGAACACGGTGCTCTGGGCTGCGGGAATACCGCTATGACCGGGCACACAGCCTGGTTGGATGACCTCAGGATAGAGGTCTGCCCCGAGCACCACGGACACCGACGCCAGGTTCAGAGTGGCGAATTTCTCCCGGACCGGTGTCGACATTTTCCGGATGGGAGTGCGGATGCGCAGGTCCTCTTCGACCCGGAAGATAACAATCCGCCGTAACGTACTGTCGGACCTCGACTCGAGGACGGCCGTGCAGGCTTGGTCGACCCCGACCTTGGTCACAGCCAACCCCAGGGACCGGGCAAATGACAGGTTGATGCGGCTCCCAGCCGCACACGCATCGAGGAGGACGCGGGTCTTGAAGGATTTCGAGCCATTGCCTAACCGGAGGACTGCTGTTGGCATGACAGTCGTCGTCCTGGCGTGGAGCAGAGAGGAGAGAGAGATCTCGGGTGCGCCTTCTGGAGAAGCGGAGCGGTCGGAAGAGGATCGGGAACGGGATTGTGACGATGGTGCAGCACGGTTCTTGATCCGTGAGATCCAGAACTTGGTGCGCAGATACCGCACCAGCAGTTGATTGCCGCCATGCAACGTGATGCGGTGGGCGAATTCGACAAGCAGGCGCGTGAAGTGAGTATTATAGGGGAGAAGAATAGGGTGACGTTCATCATACCGGAGGTACTCAGCGGCCCGGAGTCGTCCGCAGGCGCGGAGTATCCCATGCTGGTCGAGAAATAGGTTCAAATTGAGTAGCGTGCTGGATGTTGGAAGGGGTCGCCCTTCACCCAGGGCCCGTATCTCCGCGATGTATTCTCGACGCTGGGAGGTCCGAATCAAGACGCGCTCGGCGGAGAGCAATTCGTCATTGGTGAGGTGGGCCGTGGAAGGCGTCGAAGTCCCTTTGGTGGCGAAGCGGTGACTCGTAATGCCCTACCGTAGTGCGAGAACCGTTCGCTTATGTCATCGAGTAGGGTGGTCGCGGCGGTGTGGCACTGGACTCGTTGCTCCAAGGTACCACGCGTACCTTGGTGGTGGTGCTATCGGGCTTAAACACCGTGTGATGGGGGAGATAGAAGTTTTTCCCATCTTGAGGCGGCGTCACCCGACTCATATGGCCCAATTCCTCGTATTCTTGAATTATGGCATCGTACTGCGTTTTTAGGACAGGATCCTTGAGAAGGCGTGCTTCATTCCGCAGGAATTGAGCCAGCGCGATCGGCCTTGAATGACCCAAGTCGACGCTATTCGGACATTTGAACGGAAGGGACACAATATATCGGCCGTCCTTCCCTCTTCGGGTGATCTCCTGAAAATTCCGCTCGCAGAATACATCATCCGGCTTTGCAGGAAGGTCTTCCACCTCCCAAAACTTGGTGAGAAGTACATCAAGTTTTGCTTCCGGATTGACTCGCGTCCGTGCAGCGAAACCTAATCGAGCCACCGGAGCGTCAGGCATGATCGCTCCACACAGAACCCATCCAAAGATGGTTTCCAGCCCGACGAAATCACCCATATCACTTTTGATCCGCTCTCCGAGGATGTGTGGAAACAGGTCTACACCGATAATCATATCAATAGGCACGGGCTTGTTGTAATACGGGTCAGCCAGGGGGCGATCGAGGCACTGCGTCGGAACCGTGTTAAGAAATGGAGCCGTCGGAATGGCCCCCGACAATTTGGATACGACCAGGGCGGAGACCTCAATCTTGTTCAGCCTGTCACACGGAGGAGACAGCATCAGCGCATCCTCCATCACTCTGGGCCATGCCAGTAACTGCGGCGTCTACTGGATAAAAGGGGGGCTGGACCATGTTGAAGACACTGTCGGATAGGAAGGTTGAATCGGCTCCCGAGTCGATCAACGCCAGAATATGGTGTTCCACCCCGCGATGGTGCAGAGTGACAATCGCAGTGCCTAAAAGCCCTCTGCCTGGGGTATATACAAAATAACTTTGAGCATTTGTGAGCTGATTGCTCGTGGACGGACGCTCTGTGGCACCGAATGGTGTGGCTGGCGCAGCGGACGGCGACACGTCACTAGGATGCAACAGGGTGTGAAGCAGCCCTTCACATGATGACCGCGTGCAAAACAGCTCAAACAGAGTCCCTGCTGTCTAATGGTTTCCAAACGCCTCTGAACAGGCATGTCAAGGAAACTAGGGCAAAGTCGTATTGGTGATTCTGTCGATGGCAAAGCCTGCAAGACGCTGGTTTAAGCTGAGCTTTCGCGGGAAACGCTTGAACCTTCATCGTCGTAGAGGATTTGCGGGGACCACTGGACACAATACCGATCGGTGAGAAATTGGTTCAAATCGTACCAAGTGGAGACGACAGTCTTATTTGGCACTGATTGTTGCCACAGAAGGATTGTGGTCTTCGGCAACTTGCTAGTGCATATGGCGATAAGTAAGACTTCCCAATTCTCAGTGCTAACACCCGAACGCTCAAGAGCGGTAAGACCTTCTTGGAACGCAGTCTGCAGTTCTCGCAATGCTTTGCCCGACTCTAGTGCCACCGCGGGAATCTGAAGGATTTGTCTGGCTTGAGTCATGACAAGCAGACGGCTATTTTCGTACCGTGCGGTGAGGTTCTCCCACGCGGCCTGGAAACCTTCATTCGTCAGATGGGACTTCGCCACGATGGTTCTCGCTTCCCTACGAGTCTTGGCGTTCAAGTGATAGATCTTCTCCACTTGTGACAAATACGGGTTGGCGATATAAATGGCAGCGAACAAATCGCGGAATGTGGGCCATGCTAGGCTGTCGCCATCTAAGACTCGCCATCTCTGCCGAGAGCTGCTCGATGCGTTCTCGTTCAACGTCCCGCATCGCACATACGCCGCATAAGCAGATTCGTGCTTCGCCTTGATGTGACTTATGTTGGCTAGGCTGTCCTCGTCTGGTTGGGTCGTCAAGGCCTTGTGACACCGGGAGTATTCCATCTCGACAGTTGACCAAAGGGATTTGAGCTGCTCTAAATGCATTTTAATAGAAAATAAGGGCATTTCAGAAGTTAGAGCTTCACTCTCACGAGCTTCAAACAGAGTCATTGCGTCGCACGCCAGAACGAAATCGGAGAGGGACATTCTGGATTGTTCTCTACGCTGTTGGTATACGGATCGGGTGACGGGAACGTCAGAACAGTGCGTCACAATAACGTGCGGAATCTGAGCCTGGACTGAAAGCTTGGAACGACCTTTGTGTTCATTTGAGTCTTTACCCGAGACTCTGCGACCCTTAGGTAGGCTGGACGAGGACGGACGGGACCTTGGGGATTCGCTGAGGCTGCGAGCAGACGTGGACTTGCGGGGAATGTCCGTACGCTTCGCGATCACCGGAGTCTTCGGAGGTCGAACCTTCTCCGGAAGGTCTTGGACGGCTCAGTAGACAGACTCAGGGGACGACTTTACCGACGAAGTCCGAGCTCGTGCGCCCTTTGGTTTTTGGAAAAACAACAAAAAAAGAGAAGTGGACTGTATGAGGACGCAAGAATTTTCTCACTGTGCACCGCAGGATTGCGGGAGAATTCTCTCACGAGTGCCTCGGAAACGGAAACGTACGAATGCAGATCGAAAATTACACGTGGATAAAGCGGAATGATTACAACACAAGTTTAGCTGGATTCGTAAGTAACAATAGGAGTACGTATAAGACAAAAACGCGGATGAAGTATGTAAATAAAGATGTATGGGGAAAAGAAAAATATACGTTTTTCTATCTGGATCTGGATATATATATGTGCGCAAAATACTGGCCGGAAAAATTATATGTAATTTATAAATATGGGCGGATATATAAATATGGGCCCGATAGTGCTGGAAAAAATATATATGTATTTATTTATTTATAAATATGGGCGGATATATATATGGGCGCAAAATACTGGCAGGAAAAATTATACATATAATTTATAAATATGGACGGATATATAAATATGGACACGATAGTGGTGGGCGGATATATATATGGGCGCAAAATACTGGCCGGAAAAATTATACATATAATTTATAAATATGGACGGATATATAAATATGGACACGATAGTGCTGGAAAAAATACATATGTATTTATTTATAAATATGGGCGGATAAATATATGCGAGCAAAATACTGGCCGGAAAAATTATATGTATATATAATTTATAAATATGGACGGATATATAAATATGGGTCCGATAGTGCTGGAAAAAATATATATGTATTTATTTATAAATATGGGCGGATATATATATGCGCGCAAAATACTGGCCGGAAAAATTAAATATATAATTTATAAATATGGATAAATATATAAATATGGGCACGATAGTGCTGGAAAAAATAAATATGTATTTATTTATATATATATATATATATGGGCGGATATATATGTGCACAAAATTCTGGCCGAAAAAAAGCAGACGGCTAAAATATATATACAATTTATAAATATGGACAGATATATAATTAGGCGAAAGAAGGGAATCGGAAATAATGTGGTTTGAATTTGGCGCGCTTGAGCCGCCTATCGATATCACGACTCGACTCACGTGCCGCCACTATTCCGCAAACAGCTGTCGGACACTGTTTATATATTTGGTTTTTGGTTTTGTTGTTGTTTTTTTTTGTGGTTGTGCGGAGGGAAAAAAACCAAACGACCGTATATGTGTTGTGCGCGAAAGAGAGAAAAAAAACAAACGATCAGTGCATATGGACGAATGCTTTGATTTATGTATGTACGTACATGCGTAAGTACGCAGGTAGGTATGTATGTATGTATGTACGTATGTACGCGCGTTGTTCACACAAAACGTAAGTAATTGTTCTTTAGTTGCGTGGTGGGTTCCTTTCCCCTCCCTTTTTTTTGTTAAATCAATGTGCGACATCGAAATGGATTATGTGTTGTGGATATGTACATATGTGCGTGCATCAATAGATGACGATGTATGTAGGTATGTATGCACCGGTTTGCGAAAACGCCCGTGAGGAAATTAATTTTGCAATTGAACCAATTCGAGCACACAAGAAATCGCGGTGCATACGTGAATTGTTATTTAAAATTTTTTTGTCTGTGGTAAATGTGCGAATGAATTATATGTACATGGATATATACATATGCGCGTACATCAACAGATGACGATGTATGTATGTAAGTAGATACGCCGGTGGGCGGATACGCGCGTGAGAAAATTAATTGGGCAATGGAAATAATTCGAACACATAAGAAATCGCGGTGAACACTTTGATTACTATTTTTTTTTTTTTATAACACTTTAATAATTTCTTTGTCTTTTAAACTTTTACGCGGACTTGTACATGTACATGTGAGTGCAACGAGTTTTACATATGTATGTAAAAAAAAAAAGGTGGAATTGGACAAGTGCGAAAGAGGAAAAAAATTAAATAAAACCTTGTAGTCGTGGAATGGAAAACCGAACGTTGGACAAACACGTTAAGGATTGGGAACTACCATGTAACCTTGAAATAGGTCAGGTATGTACATACAATATATATAAAAGTGTGTAGGTTGCTATGGAAGAGCGGGAAAACTTCACACTTGTCACCAGACAGTTTATAAATATACTGATTCAGCCCTGAGCGAGCGACGTGATGCTCAAACCCTGGTGTTATCGATAAGTATCAAAAAGAGTTGGTAACAAAACGTTGACGGGAAAGGGTGAGAACGAATAAGCTCCTACGATCGGTGATAACGAACGGCCATCACGAACGAATCCACCGGCATCGCTTTGCAAACGTCATTTTATTGTTGAGTCTCAATGAGTTAATAAACTTTTATTAATTATCTACCTAAACGTACGAGTCTGGCATTTCTATTGTTCCCGTAAGCCGCACTCCCTGTCGAAGCCTTCCTGACAGCTTCTCCATCTACAATCTTGTACTGAGCAATGTGATTTACAACCGACATTCTCAGAAGTGGGTTTAGGTGTGACAATTTTCAGATGCGGGATGGTGTCCAATTTTGAATTTGGATAGTGTGCAAAAAGGAACTGATATTTTTCATAAGTAGAAGTGTGTGAAGAAAAAGGTAACGCGCAATTTTCCGCGGTAGAATAGCGTTGCATGAGAAACTCGCAAAGTGTAATAGTGTGTGTTCTGTGCACGAACGAACTCGTGGAGACGAGAACGAAAGACGAATAAGCAAAACGAAAAACATACAAGTGTGAAAAAAACAACAATAATGCCGCAGAAAAACTACGTGTCAAAGAAAGCTTTGCAGCAAAAATGTAGACAAGCTGGATTGTCAACGTCGAGAACAATTACAGAGAAAATTAACCACGGTGCGGAAAATCAATCAATGGCTAAAAAGATAAACGAATTAGAAAAGACGATTAGAGTATTGGAGCAGCGTTCATTCCAACCTGCAATGATTTCGTCACCAATTGAGCTTAGTGACGTAAACATTCAAGAAGTTTCTGGAGAAAGAAACGTGCTTGTGGCAAACGAACGAACAAACGTAACGTATTTGCCAAACGAAAACACTGCTACGTCTCAGCAGTACGGTAATGTTGCTACGTTTCAGCAACTCGGTAACACTGCTACGTCTCAGCAGTACGGTAATGTTGCTACGCTTCAGCAACTCGGTAACACTGCTACGTCTCAGCAGTACGGTAATGTTGCTACGTTTCAGCATACCGGTAACACTGCTACGTCTCAGCAGTTCGGTAAGGTTGCTACGTTTCAGCAACTCGGTAACACTGCTACGTCTCTGCAGTACGGTAATGCTGCGTCTCAGCAGTGCGGTAATGCTACAACTCAGCAGTACGATCATGTCGATACTTTGCAACAACTTGGTTATGCAGCTACGTCTCAGCAGTACGCTTACTTTGCTACGTCTCAGCAACCCACTTACATTGTTACATCGCAACACGGCTATATGGTTACGCCTCGCCAACACGTACCCTTCGCTCCGTGTGGAAACTCTGAAAAACGCATATAACTGGGACGACAGAAAGGTAATTTTTGCAGTTCATCAAAAGATGCAAGGTGCAGCTCGTTACAACGACTTCCCATGTATCAGCAACGCAGCTGATGTTCATTTAAAAATGCTAAGAACCAAACGGGAAACAACGGAATCACCACAAGATTATTTTTATAAAATGCTAGCTATTGGTAAAAAGGGGGAGTTAGCTGATTCAGCAATTGCATCAACGATTACGATCTTAAGAGAAAGATATCTAACCATTATACCTCATGTAACGAACTTTTACGAGATATACATGCCTATGCGGCTCATAACGAAATCAAATATAATCCACATAGCTTTCAAAATAAACGTGATTCCAACGGTAAGACGCAGAAGTCAAGTCAATCCGTAATAAAACGGACACCCAAAGAAAATATAGAGCCGTCAATCAAATGCTTTAATTGTCAACAATTAGGACATTATTCGTCAGATTGTCCTGAACCACAGCGTAAACCTCGATGTACCCATTGTAATCGTACTAATCACAACTCCACCAACTGCCCTGAAAAATTTAAAAACGTTTCGAAATTAAGTAAAATTGACTCAAACATCAACTCAGATATTTGTAAATTTATTTCAGTTAACGGAAACGAAACAAGCGCATTCGTCGATCCAGGTAGTACACGTACTCTGATTCGAAAATCATTTGCCGAAAACGTAGGCGTTTTGCAACGATGTGCAATAACACTGAATGGATTTGGAGGAGGAAAATTCTTCTGTAACCAAAAACTAAATGCGAAAATCGTTGTCGACAAGTCGAAGTCCTTGTAGTGGATAATGACTTAATATCTGAAAACGTTTCTTTGTCGGGATGGCAATAAACTAATTATTCACGGAAACAAATGTTTTATCGAAAACATACGCCAAATAGAAACGACTCAAAATCGAGCAGATACCGAAAACGAAGAATTGATAAAGGCCTTAATAGATAATGCTACTTGTTTCGCGCAGAAAACCAACGAATTAGGTAAATGCTCAATATCAAAAATGGAAATCACTTTAACATCAAACTTCCCATGTTATACGAAACCATACCGAACACCGTTTGCGCTCAGACCTATTGTTACGAATATCATATCTGAGCTACTGGAAAACGATATAATTCGTCCTTAGGATTCGCCGTATGCCTCGGGAATCATCATCGTAGATAAAAAGAATGGAGAACATCGTCTTTGCGTCGACTATCGTCGCCTTAACAGTATTACGGTCAAAATTCCATTTCCTAAACCAAACATGGAAGAGCAATTCGCTCAACTAGCTGGAAACGTCTATTTTACGCAACTTGATCTACGTATGGGATACCATCAAATCGAGAGAAGTGAATCGTCCAAACAGTACACGGCGTTTGTTACAGCTGACGGGCATTACGAATGCAATAGAATGCCTTTTGGACTCATTAACGCTCCGGCAGTCTTTCAGTCCGTAATGAACCAAATCATAGAACGTATGGAACCAGGTGAGGTACTCGCATATTATGATGAGGTAATAATCCCAAGTAAGACCTTCGAATCTGGTATGCAACGAATTAAAAAGTTTTTCTCAATCTTACAAGACAGTGGCTTAACAATACGACAAATGCATGTTTCTGCAATCCGAAATTACGTTCTTGGGCCACATAGTCAATAAAGATGGAATAAAACCTGGCGAATGTAAAGTAAGCGCAATTAAAAATTTTAAAGTACGTACAAACGTAAGAGAAGTAAGAGGATTCCTTGGTCTCACAGGTTTCTTTAGAAAATTTATTGAAAATTATTCATTAATATCACGTCCTTTAACAAAACTGCTACGCAAAACGGAGGCGACTACATTTAGTTGGGAAAAAGCCCACGGTTGCGAACCTGTTCTCACTCTATACGATTTTTCGGCTAAACACGAAGTACACACCGATGCTTGTGCTTTAGGCCTAGCAGGAGTTTTACTGCAGTTACATAATGACAAAGATTGGCGTCCCGTTTGTTATTTTAGTCGACACTGTACCAACGCTGAGAGTAAATACCACAGTTACGCATTGGAAACGCTTGCAGTAGTAGAAACACCTTAAAGGTTCAGAGTGTGGCGTGCTCCAAATTTACCCCCGGAAGAATCACTAGCTGAATTTGTTAGAACCATAATTTCAGAAATCGACGACTAGTTGTTAACAATGCAACAGGAAAAAATACTTGCCGAAATAATCGCAGTACTGAAGGGAAAGCGTCACAGTGATCAACTGAAGCAACTACGTACTGATTATGTCATCGAAAATCATCGCCTTTATCGAAAAACGGAAAACACTATCGCGTTTGTTGTGCCAAAGGCAGTTAGATGGCGCATTGTTAAAAGTTGCCATGATGATGTCGGCACTTCGGTCTTGATAAAAGCATTGAGAGTATTCAAAAACGTTGGTTTCCAAAGATGAGGAACTACGTGAAGGACTATTTTTCCACATGCATCCAAAGCTGCTACTATAAGTCTAAAGGAGAAAAGCCTGAAGGTCGCATGCATTACAACGATGTTGAACCGGTTCCTTTTCGTCGACTTCACGCGGATCATTTGGGTCCTTTCATTCGAAGCAAACGAGGAAATACTCATATACTGGCTATATCCGATTCATTCAGTAAATTTCTAATCGTAAAAGCAGTTAACGAACGGCCATCACTAACGAATCCACCGGCATCGCTTTGCAAACGTCATTTTATTGTTAAGTCTCAATTAGTTAATAAAATTATATTAATTATCTACCGTAAACGTACCTCTATTGTTCCCGTAAGCCGCACTCCCCGCCGAAGCCGTCCTGACAGCTTCTCCATCTACAATCTTCTACTGGGCAATGTGATTTGCAACCGACATTCTCAGAAGTGGGTTTTAGGTGTGACACACTTTTATTAGTATGTAGGGGCAAATGAAATTAATAATGAAATTTTGTACATATCAGGAATTCCGCCGATGCAAGCTGGAGGAGCGGAAGGATATCCGGCTCGAAGGACCAATGTTCGTGGAGGGGCGGAGCGATATGTGGAGTACAACTTGGCGGGTGCCAATTTCTTCTGGGTCTGGTGAGTTTGGGGTGAAATTAAAACGCGCGAAAACTTCGTTTAAATTAATGATGATTTTATTTATTTCACAAGGGATACCGGTACACACACGCAAATGCTTCGGTTTTAAAAATATGACAAAATCGCAAGGTATAATTCAAGAGAAAGAACGGGTGTTCGGGTGAAAATCTCGTACGTAAGTAATATGGCGACGCCCATCAGAAAATCAAGTCACTCCTCCTGATGTGACCGTAGACGCCGACACACCCTCCTCAATCCTCACTGCTCTTCGCCGCTCACTGCTGTTCACCCGGTGGCGTGAACAATATTAAATGATCGGAGATGCTTCCTTCAATGCGTTGCACACTTCTGACCAAAATTAAAATACACTTTTTGCATGTGTACAAAAAGTAAGTGCAACCGATTTAAATAAAAACAATTTGGCTAGTCGAACAACTGCAACAATTTCGACGGCGTTAAAAAATTACGGAGTTGGTGTGTGGAGTATTCGAAGCCCAGATATCGAAATTGAAAAAAAAAAAAACAATGCAAAATACAAATTTGTGTATATATGTATATATGTACAAATAGCCAAGAACCTCCAGTAATGAGAACTGTAATAATAATCAAGAGATATTTAAGGATAGAGTCCGACAACTCCACGAATATTTAGAGGTATTAGAGTTGAAATATACAGGTGATGGGACATGGATAATATATATTAATAAAAAAAAATATTTATAGGAGAAAGTTCAGGCGTGCCAGGTATTGACAACAGATGCACGATTTTCGATTGCAATGAATGATTTAAAATTCGATGTCCGAAATTCATTATCAGTTCTGGAAATGAAAATAAACAATAAGGAATGTAAAATTGACAATGTTACCGTGAGAGGTGAACTACCGGTGTTGCCGAAAATTCAGGTACCCACATTTTCTGGCCGAGACAATGGGTCCTGTTTGTGGAATTTATTGCGGAATTGATTGAAAAAAAGAGTATCTAAGTCTTACTTTTAAATTCTATTATTTAAAATGCGCGTTAAAGGAAGAAGCGAGGAGCATGGTAGCTCAACTATTGTCTTAGACAAGCGGTATGAAAATAATCTGAGTCTATTTTCCGAACAAGTAGGTCGGATCGTTGATTTGCCGATGATCAACAAAGAATCCGCAAAAAGTGTAAAGGGAGTGATTGACATTGTTAATGAGTCAGTGAACTTAATTAAAATTAAAACAAATTTGGTCCGATGAAGTTGACATCATATTCGCACAATTACTACTCTACAATTACAACCATTTTGAATCGCTTAGTGTAGAAATAGAATTTTAACTAAAAATACAAATTACCTCAATTTACATTTCCCCTGACAAGACTTTCTCTCTTAAATCCTTAAACGACAACCTCAACCAAACCAACAACACCAATCAGATTGTCATAGAGGACTTCAACAGCTGGCACAACAGCTGTGGTTCTTCACACCCAAATAAAAGAAGAGAACCCCTTCACAAATTCCTACAAAACGCAAACCTCGTCATCCTTAACGACGCCTCCCCAACACACTTCTCTACTCACAACACATTCACTCACACTGACCTGTCACTATGTTCTCCCCAGCTTATCCCATTCACTAATTGGGAAATAATCGACGACCTTCACGGATGCGATCACTTTCCAATTCTTATCTCCCTATTCTCTCATTCAAAACCAAAAACCAACTTCTTTCTTCGCTTTATTTAAATAAAAGAAGCCAACTGGAAACCTTCACCCAAACAACACACTCTATAAGTGAGAAAATACCAATTAGCCTAAACAGAAACAAAGAAACTGTAAACATTTGAAAAATTATTACTTAATCTGCACACCATAACATACCACAATCAGAACACCTCCAATACAGTCAAAACAAGAATTACTCACCTCTTTAATAATATATTTACAAATTTCATTCCAGTCATTTAAAACCAGTCTAGTTATCCCCATTCTCATGCCTACCTCCAACAAAACATCAATAACCAACTATAGACCAATCTCCTCAAACTGCTGGCTGTCGAAAAACATCGAGAAAATCATAGCCAAACGCCTTTGGTGGTTCGTCACCAAAAATAATCTAATCCACTCGAATCAATTCGGATTCAAATGTGGCAAGTCGGTTTCAGTCGGTTTTCGCTCACAGCAGTCTTCATAATAACCAAACCGCTGACAAAAAGAAAGCACTGTGCTGTCGTTGCCCTTGATTTCTCGAAAGCTTTTGACAGAGTCGGAGTGCACTCCATAAACGACCAACTAATAGATTGAAAATTGGGCATCAAAATTATCAACTTCATAAAAAACTTGAGACCCAACAGGAAAATAAAAACAAAAATGATTACTACAATCAGTTCCCCCTTCCCACTCCTCGATGGCATCCCCCCAGGTCTCACAAATATCAGTTATTCTCTTTCTAATTGCTTACAACAAACTTCCAAATATAATCAGCCTACAAAAAGGAATACATTTTAGTGCCTATGCAGATGACTATTTCCTTATAGTTCCAATCAATAGAGAAAAAAAAATAATCCTTCAATCTAGAAATCCAAGAATGGTGTGTATACACATTTGAAGGAAACAAAACTATCTAACTATCTTCTAACAATATTGCAGTCCCCCAAGTAACCCAACTCAAAACACTAATACGCACATAACACACATCCAACCATCCCTTAAAAACAAACTGACCATAATAAAATATTTAGCTAGCCGTAAGTTCAACTGCAACATCCACACACTTGTTAACAAAGGCAACACTCATCGCCAAAATAGATTACGCCATATTCATTTATGGGCACGCGCCCAGGTCTACGCTGAACAAATTAAAAACAACAATACGCAAAGCCCTTTGCACTCCCATCCCCAACCAAATTTTCGAAGCCAATTTACCTACAATAAACCAAAAAATAGATTTAATGACAGTCAACGCTTCAATCCACAAATTTACCAATCAAATAAAACACCAAAACAATAAGAAACTAAAATCCACATTAGAAAAAAAAATATCGTTTTTCAAAGAACTCAACATACTTACCTCTCACCACCCAACAATCAAACAACCACACCCCTATGGCTATTGCCATCTCTCACCATCAACACCTTCCTTCACGACATTAGTAAGCCCATCACATCACCAGAAATATACCAAAAAATATTCCTAGAACAAAATGACAAACACAAACAACACAAATATATATTCGCCGACGGCTCCCTACAACATAAAACTGTCACATTCGCCATAACCACAGATACTATAGTCCTAAAAACAGGCATCCTACCACACTTAGATTATGTCCCACAAGATTCACTCAACAACACCGAACCCGAACGACATAACACCCTGTCCAAACTGAAACTCAATATTCGACAACATAGAACACGTACTTAAAAACTGCCTTGCAATCTCCCACATTAGGGAAGAAGTCTTTAAAGAATTGTGCTTAAATATGTTAATCTGTATACATGTTAATCTGTAAATATGTAAATACACACAAGTTAAGCCGAAACCCCAAGCAGCTAGCGCTTCAATATAAATTAAGTTCCAACTAATTTTAATTAGTCCTAGTCATACTCAAATTGAGGTGGGTAAGACGTCTCTCCGACGTCGGTACACCATGCAAAAGGTAAAAAAAATATTTTAAATTCTAAGGCATGTTTCATGGATGCTAGAAGCGCCCAAAGTTAAGACATTTTTTTGTGAATGGGGCAAAAATCTCAACTTTAATACTGATTGTGAATATTGGGCGATTTCAACAATCGATCTTGAATTTTTTATCTGAAAAGTTTGTTCTTTAATAATAGAATGTTTCATAAATTTTAATTAAGTAATTATTAAAATGGTTATTCAACTAGAAGCGTTTAAAAAATATACTATATATTAACGTTTTTTTAACCTTGATGGAAAAGAACTAACTGGGTAGTTGAAATATTTACCTATCAGATGCATATGGTCCCAATCTGCGGAAACTTGCAACACCGATGCGTAAGCCATAAAAAATGCGCTGCAGGTAAAAGGAAGAAGAGCGCATGTGCATTTGCCTGTAGCTTCTTTGTATTTAAAAGATAACATTGCGTAATACTATTTCGTAAATACTACCTGTTTATATGTATGTCTTTATACAATGTTAGATTGCTAATTACCTGTTTGGAAAACTGACAAGACAGGTAAATGTTATTTAAGTTGTGTGAATTTGTTTAAAATTGGTCCTAGATATTTATGTTTTTGCTTAATTAATAAAAAAATGGTAATACCGATTTGGTGTTCTACCTAGTTAATTTAAAGAATATAAAAGAAAGTGCTTAATATTTCTCTCGTTTGCGACAGTATATTTTTAACTTCATAAATGGAAACACCTTAAATCCGGACTGAATAGTATTTGTCAATATAATTCAAGACCGTTTTATTTATTTGTACAAACATGTTGTTAAAGAATGAAAGGATTTTTGAAGTATTACATATCTGTGAATTTTGAAAAAAGATTGCTGAAGGAGATGGGCGTTTCGAAAACGCTAGTACGGAGCTTAACGTAAAAATCAAAAATACACACTCTAGCTTAAGGCGAAAATGACAGAATGTAAAAACAAGGACTACAAAAGGTTTAAAAACTTATCGTGCTAGACAAAATGAAAACATTTTTAACACGCTGGCAGCCTCTTCGGAACCACTTATTGCATCACTGAGACACGTGCGGTCATAGCAACTATAGTTCCGAAATGGTGAGTTTATTAGATATTGATGTAAATACTGATAATTATTTTGAAAAAAATGAGCCATCAATAGCAAACCTTCAAAAATAACCAAAAAAATTTTTTTTTTTAATTTTTTTTTCTTTTGTAATTATTACATAGTCGTTTAAAACAACAACAAAAATTCCGTTCAATATAACAGCACCACGAACAATTTGGGAGGCTGGTAGCAATTAATAAATCAAATTAGTGTGTCAATTTGATTTCGAAAGGCAAATTGTAAAAGCCAATCGGTTTATCCTAAATTCTGGAGGCAGAGGTGGGCGTGTCATAATTTAAGTAACAAGTTTAGTTACATTAACTTTGCTAGTTTTCAAGAAAATCAGTTGTATTTTATTTGCGAAGGCAGAAGTGGGCGAGGCAAAATTTTTAAACAAACAATATCTACGTTCGTACTAAGCTAGTACACTTAACAAAGCATGGCAAAAATTTGAAACAAACTTGATAACTATACGATCCTTCAAACTCTATCTCTTTAAGTCTCCGAAATCTTAGTGTTCAAACGGACAGACGGACAAACGCACAGACGGACGGACAGTCGGACAAGGCTAGATCGACTCGGCTGTAGATGCTGATCAAGAATATATATACCTTATGGGGTTGGAAAACCTTGCTTCTACCTGTTACATACATTTTGGCGTGTAATAACCGGGTTCTAGTTTAATTAAAATAATGAAGAGACGAAAACGTCAGTGTCGTTTGATTTTTATTTATTTATTTATTTATATATATCGTTTTTACCATTGATTTTTATTTATTTGCATCATAGTGCTTGGTCAGCGTTTACAAGCTGGCTTAACCCTAGCTCATGTTACCCTTGTGATATATACATTTACATACATTTCGGTGACTTTAATATACTATTTCAATTTTTGTGTCAAGAAGAAGTCAAACTATAGACAAATATGAGAGTCAAATTTACTCACAAAAATTGATTTACATTGTTAAAACAAAATTAAAATATTATTAAAAGCATATAGCAGTTGTATTTAATCTGTCATGCCCTGAAAATTGGTTTTGTTATTTTGGAACGACCGCGCCATTTAACCCATTGGCGGTTTCAATGTTCATGTTACCAACATACATAGTAACACCCTATGCAGTACATTATTTGAGCATGCGTAAAATACATTTCAGAATTTTTTACAAAACATATAGATTTATGTGCGTTGCATGAAATCTACTTGCATTAAATTTATCTGTAAGTTTGTATTGTTTAACTAATACTATATTTTAATACTTTAAATTTCACACAAGATTATTCATTTGCAACGTAAGATTTGAAAAAAAAAAAAATTGTTTTGTTCTTTTAGCTCTTTTTTATATTAGCTTTGTACGCACTAAAATGTGGTGATTATTCGGTGGTGATTAATCGATATGTTTTTTTTTTTTTTTTTTTTTATTTTAATACCATATTAATACAATTCAAACTAGTTGTTTCAAGCGTAAAGCCTATGTTTCTAATAATATAATATTAGGTACTAATCAGTTCGAGTACGCTACGAAAAGAATACTACAAATTTTGAATTTTTCGACTCTTGAATATTTTTTGTGATACATAAAAGTATATGAAATTCAATGTAACACATTGAATATAAACTACAATTCAAATGCCAGAGTAATCGATGTCACCGGCTAGCATGTATGGAAAAGTGTCCCGTTCCATTACATTATGAGGATACAAGCAAGGATACACTCTCAACTAAACGCCACTCACACATATAAACTCTGGTTTTCATTGCACAAGGGGTATTTCAATTGAATATGTTGTAGTACACCCCGTTATTAAAGACCGTGTGAAATAATTCGGCGTACTATTCTAAGACACAAATGTGTGTGAAACAATGCTTGCAAACTTATTATAGGCAAAATTAGACTCTACTGAGCTATTGAACCAGTAATATCTTTATGTGCCATGTAAACCTACCAAAAATTTAATTCCTATATCTTTAACATACTGTAAATCTAACTATGTATGTTCTTTCTTTGTTTTCTAAAAGCCTCTATTCTAATTTTAATATACCGAATATTCTGAAATACGGGTGTTAAAAAAGAAGACTTAAAATATACCTTCTGTTTTCATTGTGCAGTTCAGTTTAGAAAGTAATAGGGTGCGCTTAACAGAATCAAAAGCTTTGGTAAAGTCAGTTTATATGACATCAGTTTGGCATTTTTGTCACATTGATTGTCACAAAGATGAATTCTAAAAAGTTAGTAGTTGTAAATCTATGTTTCACAAGCCCATGTTGGGATGGCGAAATAAAACAGATGCAACATTGTTTCAATTGCAAAGAAATAATCTTTCCACAATCTTTTGGAATAGCGGGCAAATCGCTGTATGAGTACTTTAAACGATATTATTATATTAAATGCACAGAGCTTTTGCATTTAGAATTCACTAAAATTTAAAATTGCTCAGGGCCACAAGGACTAAAGCTTACAACGCTAAAGATATTTCCTATAGCATTGCGCATTAAGCGAATTTTAAGCAATAGACTGAATACGGGTAAAATCTATTAAACGATGTGTTTTTTGATATAGATATAATCGTACAACGCTTAGTACGAATAAGTCGCCCACATGACACCAGGCGAAAATGACAAAATGTAAAAACAAGGACTACAAAAGGTTTAAATACACTAATACATTAAAAACTTCTCGTGCTAGACAAAATGAAAACATTTTTAACACGCTGGCAGCCTCTTCGAAACCACTTATTGCATCACTGAGACACGTGCGGTCATAGCAACTATAGTTCCGAAATGGTGAGTTTATTAGATATTGATGTAAATACTGAAAATTATTTTGAAAAAAAATGAGCCATCAATAGCAAACCTTCAAAAATAACCAAAAAAATTTTTTTAAAATTTTTTTTTTCTTTTGTAATTATTACATAGTCGTTTAAAACAACAACAAAAATTCCGTTTGTGATTGAAAAACACCGGGGTTCGCTTTTAAAGGAAAAACACGATTGGAAATATTTTCTGACTTTGACCTTCAATATAACAGCACCACGAACAATTTGGGAGGCTGGTAGGAATTAATAAATCAAATTAGTGTGTCAATTTGATTTCGAAAGGCAAATTGTAAAAGCCAATCGGTTTATCCGTTTGTATGGGAGCTATATGATATAGTCACCCGATCTTGATCGAATTTGGCACAATCATTAATAAGAACATAAAACTGACAAATACCAACTTTTATGACAATAGCTATAAAATTAATGAAGTTATTGAGAAAGTCACTGTTCGTGACTTTGCCGTTTGTATGGGAGCTATATGATATAGTCACCCGATCTTGATCGAATTTGGCACAATCATTAATAAGAACATAAAACTGACAAATACCAACTTTTATGACAATAGCTATAAAATTAATGAAGTTATTGAGAAAGTCACTGTTTCGTGACTTTGACGTTTGTATGGGAGCTATATGATATAGTGGTCCGATCCGGCTGAATCCGAGATATACAATGCCTGCAGTATATACAAGCCTACGTGCAAAATTTCAGCTCTGTAGCTCTTACGGTCTCGGAGGAGTTCGCGTTGATCCAGACGGACGGACGGACGGACGGACGGACGGACGGACATGGCTATTTGAACTCGTCTCGTCGTGCTGATCAAGAATATATATACTTTATATGGTCTGAGATGCTTCGTTCTATGCGTTGCACTCTTCTGACCAAAATTAATATACCCTTTTTGCAAGGGTATAAAAATCACAGGATAGGTTGAAATAAAGAAGACTACAATTAACGAGCGAGGAAGGACAAGAGCGCAACCGGAAGATATGTATTCGAACCAATAACATAGCTAAGTCTATTGTAGTCGTTACATGGTATAGGAAGTATAAGTGATGTGTAATTGAGGGTCCTGCTTAATAGAAGAGAAATATTTATCTGGTAAAACGCCTCGGAAAAGTCAATCTTACCATGCAAATGGATCCTTGAACTTCTTCGACCAATGCTTTATAAAGCCAAGCCAACTTTTAGGCCTACGAGCCCCGTCCACTATTATTTCGTACGGCAAGCTTTCTATTTTCTATTTTCAATACCATAGATAATAACACATACAAAATTTTTTTCTGGAAGATCATTTCATTCTCTATTATATAAGTACAAATAACAGCAACGACAACAATAATTTCTTTAAATGATCTACTGAACTGATAAAAAAATGTTGACCAGTATTAATTCGTACGGTGCATTAGCTTAGCTTAGAATTAAAAGAAGATCAAAATAAAAACAAACAGTGTAATATAATCACTACCTAGTCATAATCTGAAATGTGTTACCACTTCAAATTATTCAAAGTTTAGCAACGATGGCATATGGTAAGCCGATTTCCAAAGAAATTAGAAGTTTAGCTGTAGATTTTTATAAATCTGGGAAGTCTTTTGGTGAAATAGCCAAACAATTAAGTTTAGCTAATCCTCCGTACAAGCAATAATAAAAAGTTTTAAGAAAAATGGCAATATTGACAATAAAGTTGCAAATAGAGGCTGAACGTAGGCAGCTCTGGCCATAATTATAAAAGCTGATCGCCGCCAAAATTTTAGAAATTTGGCATCAAAATAGTGTAAGGAAATCGGGAAAAGCGTTAAGCGTGAGTTGTCGGGCCTGCAGTTGCGTAATATTGCATACAAGTTCTAGAAAGTATGTATAAGGATTATCTATGTTACAAACTTAATATCTTAAATTACTGTTAGTCCAAGGATATACCATTGAAGAAGCCAGAAGAAACCAGAAGAAGCGTTTCCAATGGTGTTGGGAACGGATGACTTGGACTCAAAGGCAATCGAACTCCATCATATTAAGCGATTAAGCTAAATTTCATGTGAGTGTCGGTGATGAGCGAAGGAGTGTCATTCGGAACAAAAGTGAAGCATACCATTAAGATTGCCTTAAAAGGACAGTTAAGTTCTCAGCGAGCGTAATGGTCTGGGGTTGTACATATGTTTGCCAAAGGCGTAGGGCAATTGCACTTTATTGATGGGATGGTCAACGCAAAAAAAAACATCACCATATTAGAAGAAAGTCTGCTGCCATCACAACCAAAACTGAGTGACTGTGGTGAATAAACCTTTCAACAGGATCGAGCATCATCTCATACTGCCAAAAGAACTCAAGCATGGTTGCAGAATAGGGTAATTGGGGTCTTAGATTGACCATCAAATAGTCCGGACTAATCGAGAATATGTGGGGAATAATGAAAAGCAACCTAAAAAATGAGCCGTAAAGAACCCTCTTTGACTTAAAAACAAAATTGCAGGACATGTGCGACTCTATCTCAACCGAAAAATGCCAGAATTTATTAAAATCTATGCCCAAGCAATGTAAATATGTTGTAAAGGCTAAATGCGATGTTACCCAATATTAATATTTTAAAAAAACATATGGTATATACATATTTAAAGCACCGTACGAATTAATAGTGGTCAACATTTATTAATTATTTCAGTAGAGCATTTAAAGAAATTATTGTTGTCGTTGCTGTTATTGAAGTACAACAAACATTTGTTGTTATACAATAGAGAATGAAATAATCTTCCAGAAAAAATAGGTTTGTATGTGTTATCATCTATGGTACTGAAAATATCGTCTTTTAAACATTGCATATGGGTATGGGTAAAAAAAACTTTCCGTACGAATTAATAGTAGTCGGGGCACGTACTAACAGTAGTCGTAACATGCTGATTAAAACTTAGTTTATGGTCTATTAAGATCCCCAAACCAAAAAGTATTATTAATTCTTTCTAACGGGAAATGATTCAAAAAGTAACTGGCTAATTGGGTGGGAAGATCATTAATTAAAATGGGGAATAGTAATGGGTCAAGATGACTACTCTGTGGGAATTCCGATTCAACACAAATGAACTTGGAAAGAGAAGACCTAAAAATAACCATCTGCCTCCTATTGCTTAGATATTGTGAAATCCAAGTTAGCAGAGTGTTGAGTTTGGCGCTAAGGTTCGATGTTTTAGCGGACCCACACTTCTGGTAGGCTGAATGAATGTATGTGTGTGCGAACGTGTCATCCGCGCGTCGTTTGCCGATCGTTATAAATTAATCGCCCTTACTTGCGGTTGTAACCAAACTGTTTTGTCCGCTGCTTAGTAACAAGCATAGAACCTAACATGTAAGCTTAAAGCGCAAGATGCAACGGTTAATTTTCTGTTTGTGCTGACAGAATTCCATTTTGTGCTACAGTGGTACAAAGTTTATTTTTCAGGCCTTAATTTCGGCAACAGAAAAGTAAGGCATGGTTTACTGAATCGAAAGCCTTACTGAAATCCGTATATATGATATCAGTTTGCCGTTATAATTTCCTCAAAGAGTTCAGCAATCGGTGACAATTTAGAAATTCCTCTGTAATTAGTATCGGCGGATTTATTTTATTTATTTTTCAAGAGGTAAAAAAAAACGAGTCCTTACATATAGTTGGAAACTCGGATAGTGTAACTGACAACTCAAAAAGTGTTCACAATGACTCCATACAGAACCTCAGGACACAAGCGGGAATATCGTCTGGGCCCAGTTAGTATACCAGCTTAATCATCATTAGCTCCGAAGCTACTGAACTTTCCGTTATAACAGGATTAGGAATGCATAATAAACTACGTGTTTTACTAAAATTTATAGAATGTCGAGACCGTTACATTTTTCAAATTGGCTTTCGAAAAATTTAGGGTGATATGTTAAAACGCTTATGTCTACCCAGGCACATAAATACCAATTCTTGAATTTAGACTATCAAAGTAGAAATGAACAGCTAAGTTTACATCTCTACAATTGGACAGGTAAGACCAGTCGGTAGTGTAGTGACCGGATTTTTCCTTTCAAAAATTTAGCCGTCAAACGAATAGATTTCTTTTTTTTTTTTAAATTAACCTCGCTTTTATGAAGCTCAAATAAGAGAACCGTCATACTGATAAGACCATGGTCAACTTAATCGCAGGGTTGAGTTTCAGCTTTGAGTACAGTTATGATACCCCACGCTCACATCGCCCAATGAAAAGACGCCACGTCGCAACATTTGGAAAAAGACCTGTTAGAAAGCTCTAGTCGCAAAGCGATAAGTCGAATAAATTGTATAGTAATTTTTCTTATAGAAATTTCAAGTCACGTGGTGGTGGAAAAAACATTCATTACCAGTCTATCTAGCCAATATCTGTGCGAATTTTGAAAACCAGTGGTACAGTGCCAAACCTAACCGTTCGGGTAGTTTATTACAAGTCAAAAAGTTAAAAGGTGATATTTATTTTTTTTATTTATTTATTTATTTATTTATGTAGTTATTTATTTATTTATTAACGTCAACTAAATCAGAAGTCGACGAAAAAGTTTAAGCTAAAATACAGATAATAATTAATTCACGATGGCTTTATGCACAACTAAACATCCCCGACCCGGTGGAGATGTTTTATTTGCAACAAGGTGGCAGCTTTGCCCCGATTCACAGCCAATGTGGTCAGGGATGAGTTGCAGCCAATCCAATATCCAGTCCGGAATACTTTCTACGCTGTAGATAATTTAAAAGTATAGCGCGAAAAGAAGTGACAGATAGATGAGGAGAAATAAGGTGAGAAAGGTTGTTAAAAGATTTGCAAAGAACACGAAGAGGTTCGTGAAAAGAGTAGTTAGTCAGACATCTACTAAGGTGAAGAAGAAAAAAGTTTCTGGTCCGACGTGAGGGAACACAAAAATATAGCTTATCTAGTAAATTGGTAGAAATGACTTCGCCGTTGACTACTTTATGTAGAAAGAGAATGCCAAATACGAGCCTACGGTTGTAAAGTGAAGGAAGATTAATAAGAAGAAGTCTGTCAGAATAAGAAGGTAGGCGAAGATTCGGGTCCCAATTAAGACCGCGTAACGCAAACTTAAGGCATTGCTTCTGTACCGATTCAATACTACTCTGGTGAACATCATATTGAGGGTTCCACACAGGTGAGCAATATTCTAGAGTAGGGCGAACTAACGAAGTGTATAAAATCTTTGTCACATATGGATCATCAAATTCTTTGGACCAACGTTTAATGAAGCCAAGAAGACTGCATGCTCTATTGACAATTGAAGATATATGAACATTAAAAGAAAGTTTTGGGTCAAACATAACGCCTAAGTCTTTAAATGATGGTACACAATCTAACAGAACAGACTTAATAGAGTAATGAGCTAGGAACGGCGACAAGCGACTGAAAGTCATAAAAACGCATTTAGAGGCATTAAGGTGTAATTTATTAACGTGACACCAAATACAGAACGCATCGAGATCTGATTGCAAGTACTGTTGGAAAGAGTAACAAATCTTGACGTCATCCGCAAAGATGAGCTTGCGTGAATGAGCCAAGGCCAAAGGCAAATCATTTATAAACAAGGTAAATAACAGTGGGCCCAGATCTCTGCCTTGGGGGACACCTGACGTAGCTCGAACAGTTTTAGATATCGAGGAACGAAAAGACACCTTTTGGGTTCTGCCAATAAGATACGATATTAACCAAGCCATTTCATGAGAATCATAGAATGATGAATCGTATTTAAAGCCTTACTAAAGTCAGTATAAATAACATCAGTTTGACACTTTTTACGGAAGCCATGGTGTACAAGGGTAGTCAATTCTAAAAGGTTGGTAAGCGACGAACGACCTTTCATGAGGCCATGCTGACAAGGAGAAATAGTGGATCTGTATAGGTGTTGAAGGGAAGACGTAATAATTTTCTCAAACAGCTTAGGTATTGCCAAAAGTTTGGCAATGCCACGGTAGTTAGAAATATCCGATTTGTTACCCTTTTTAAAAAGCGGAATAATAAAAGACTTCTTCCAAATATCAGGGAAGCTACAAGTCTCACTCGATATAAAGAATAACCGAGATAAAGGCTTAGATAGGGAAATCGAACACATTTTAAGGATGCAACTAGGTATATTATCAGGCCCGGGTACGAAGGAAGACGTCATAGATGACAAGCTAGAGATAATACAGTCTTCAGTAATACTAGAAAAAACATGCAATTTTTTACAATATAATTATTGTAGCATTAAGTATTTATAAAAGACAAAATTAAGATTTGGCTACTTAATAATTTGCATAGTCAAGTCGCGAACCATTTTTTTTAAATCTTTTAAAATATTTCGATTTAATGTTACGGATTTTAGAGAGCCTACGTGTGAACTAGACTGGCGCACTGGAGACGGTAGAGACGTTCACATAAGGAACGCATTTATCAATTAGAGAATTAAGAGCAAAGTAGAAAAAATTTACTGCGCAATCTATATCACAGCAATCAAATAGAAATGACCAATCAAAAGAGAAAATAAGGCTGTTAAAAAGATTAAAATTTGATCTACGAAATCATCTACGACGAGAATTTGAGATGTTATTAAATGAACTATAAACGGAATTGTAAGAAAAAGTAACTTCAATGGTTGGGTGATAAGGATCTGCAGGCTTCACAAGGGGCTGTGTTTGTGATACAGAACTAACAGCGGGATCCGAGACAAAAACAAGATCAAGGATTTTTTTAGAAGAGTTAAGAAAAGAATTCAACTGATATAGCGGACATTCAAGTAGGCTATCAAGAAAAACATGTTGAGATGAAGGAATTAAGAAAGATAGATTATCATCAACAAGCCAAGAAACATTAGGCAAGTTAAAATCACCTAAAGCTTTAAAAAAATCACGATCTTTAAGACGACTAAAAATAGTTCGCAAAGCATCAGCATGGTGCATGTAGATCATGATATCAGAAGCTGGAGGAATATATGAACAAGAGATATATAGGCTAAAGTTAGAACATGTAACTTCGACGCAAATAAACTCAACACCTAAGGGGAGATCAATCGGCACAACACTTGAACACAGATTCGAGTTGACAGCAATGAACATGATTGTCTGACCCGGTAAGCTAGATCCATGTTTTCACAGTCCCAGTCATAACGAGGCTGAGAAAGCCTAGGCCTCGGGATTTCGTAACTGGAGTTGCAAAATATGAGGCGACGAACGCCACATGGTTAGCCTACGGTGACGTAAGGCGCTGAAGGATGGCAATGAATTAGGAAAAAACCTAAAATCTACTTACATCGTCTTGAAAGGGAGCTGCCTAGACTGCTGAAAATTTGTCGTTGTCATATAGTCACGTAAAATTCTACCTCGTACATGTCGCTCGTAGGCCAAACAAAAATATGAAAACCGTCTCCCCTTGAAGCAATTGACACACAATTTGTGTCTCTGTACCCAATTAAGCCGCTCTGCTGCGGATTTCATTTTAAACTTTTCACATTGGAAGAGTTTGTGCTTTGCCTTCTCGCAGAAAGCACACAAGGAACTGTTTGTCCCAAATGCTGCCGCGCATGTCTTCCTTGGGTTTAGTTTTTCAATGCTGCGATTGTCAATTCTTGGTTTCCCAATCGCCTCTAATGTTAGGAAGCGCTGTTCCAAGAATGATAGGAAATCCTTTACTTCCTGTAGCTCCCTGGTGTTGGACAGAGATTGCTCATATAGTGCGTGGTTGAATCTATCCAATTTCCTTGTCATATGAAACATTATGACAGCATCTGACGATTCCATATTAACGCCTACATTTTTTAAAGCTTGCAATGATTCAAAAATATTATCATGCAAATTCTTTATAGAAGCTGCGTCATTTCCCACATTTGGGTGATCAAACAGCTTTGCCAGTATGGCTGTTACTAGAACTCTTTTATTATTAAATCGTTTCTGCAACACTGACCAAGCAGTGTTGTAATTGGCTTCTGTTAATTCCAGGTGCCGTATCAATCTCTCTGCTTTTCCAGAAAGGTTTGATTTTAAGTACCACATTTTTTCTATTGTGGATACATTTGACTCATGAACGCCCTTTTTATAGATGTCATGAAATTGTTGCCATTTTAGGTAATCCCCATCAAATTGTGGAATGGGAATTTTGGGTAACTGCAATGATTGCAATACAGGCGGTGATTGTATTACTACTACTGTTGGCACGTTGTTTAATTTGTCCAATAACTTCTTATGACTTTTCTCGAAGTTCTCCCACATGTATTCCAGGAGCTCAAGTTTCTCCTCGAAATAAGATGGCTTCATTTTCCTGGCGAACGAATCCTTTTTGGTATTCCGAATGAAAGCCTGAATTGCTTCTCCTCGTTCTGTCTGCTGCTTATAAAACTCCTCCATGTTTTTATATTCTCATGTAATTGCTTATTGTACTTGTACTTGACCCGATGGGAGTTTATTTATTTTGTCAAAGACAGGGAACGCTCCGACTCGTTCCTAAAATTGGTCAAGTGTAGCACAAATAAGAATAAGAAATAAATCGAAGTCGTCTTTTGATTTTTGCGTTACCAATGGTTAATTTTTATTTCCAATATGCCTATTCTTTTACACTGATAAACGCCACGAAAGTGAAACCAGTTTTTTTGAGTTTCTTTTCTTTATTATATATTTTTAAAAATTGCTGACCAATGCCAAACTATATACTCGTGCGTACTACCTGGGTTACTGACCGAGTTAACTCGGTCAGAGATTGCTGACGCCAGGGAATGCCATATAGTTTATAAGTTGATCAAACTTTTATTTTATGAAAATAACTTTTTTATGATTTGGTCGCCTCGTTGACACAAATCGAGTTAATTGTATTTACCAAAGTGATCGCCTAGTTGATCAACTTTTATTCAATGGGTATGAATTGCTACCCCGTTGCGGAAAACTAACTCCTAGTTTTCCAATAAATTGTTTTAGTCGCCAAAGTGGCTACGCAACGATTGCCAAGTTAATCAATTGCGATGTTTTTAGTCGGGATTGATGTGAAATGTTCATCAATTTGTGCCCTCGCTTAGGATTGTTCTGTGTCCAAAGCGTGCAAAGAAAGTAGTCGCCTAGTTGACCAGTTTCCTTGTTGTTGAGAGATTGGTCGCCTGAGTTAACCAAACCAATTCTCACTTGATGACGGTTCCACCAAGCCTGTAACTCTTTCAACTTGGAGCCGCCAATGTCGGGGTCACCAAAATGTTCAATGAAAGACGTTAGTATTTCTTGAATTTATTATTGTTTATTTATTTATAATCAAATAGGCACTAGCACATAAACCAGTGACTAATAGTCGTCGCAACCAACACATAAATTGGGTGGACTTCGGAGCGAGATTACAAAGGTAGAGATGGGGGCCAAAGACACAGCGATGCACACCCGATGTAGCTACAATTGGTATCTGATCTTACAAAGAATAATGCATTTCTTTTATAGTAAAACTAGAGAGCATAGTGTTAGGTCAGCAAAATACGTCTTTATTGATAATAGCTAACTATAGCAACTTGATGAACTAGGTCTTTATTGTTAACTGCTGACCATATCAGATCTACTTATGACTGATGAGCCATCGATATCTATAATGGGTTACATACTTATATTGGCATACATTTCCATTTGTTCTATATTATAATTGTCTTAATGTTATCTTATTTTATATGTATAATCTAAACACCAACATATCACTTCAAGCCGGACTATATGGCTAAAAATTGCTCTTGGAGGGGATGCTTCAAATGCGATAAAAAACATAACACAATGTTGCATTTAGAAACAGGCAACCAAGTTGCTACATCTGCGTCTGCAGTTTCTGCTTATGGAATTAGCAGAAAATACACTCTATTGGCAACGGCCAAGGTAGTGGTGAAAGGGATCAATGAAAGGAAAGGAGAGTTTCAAGCACTCCTAGATAGCGGCTCACAAGTAAACCTCGTCTCAGAGAGGCTAGTAAAGAAGTTATCGTTAAAAATTAACGAGACTCATGTGCACATAAATGGAGTGGGTGGTCAACCACAGATAAGCAAGGCGCGAGTAAGCTTGGTTGTACGGTCAAGATACAACAAGTTCGCAATGCTAGTTGAGGCATTTGTATTGCCACACATAATAGGTGACCAACCTACAGAACAAATAACGCAGAAAGTCAAATTGCCAGACAACATTCAATTAGCTGACCCAACATTTGATAAACCAGGAAAAATTGATATGCTGTTGGGAGCTGATAATCACTATGCTATACTGCTACCAGAAAGAAGACGGGGCAATCGAAACCGTCCAACATTACAAAATTCAGAGTTTGGATGGATTATTGCTGGCAGAATTAATATGTCAACGTCAGCTTCAATCACATGTATGGTAGGCATGACGAATCCAGAGGAATCTCTAGAAAGATTCTGGCAGCTAGACACACTAGAGCCAATGAAACGGTACAAGAGTCCGGAGGAAGAGTATTGTGAAAAATTCTTCCTCGATAACCTACACACGGCGGCGGACAATCGACTAATTGTAAAGCTTCCATTTGCTGAAGAGGCTTCATCTCTTGGAGAATCTCGGGAAGTAGCCATAAGAAGATTCATGTCGTTAGAGAGGCGAATGAGCCCTGACATAAAAAAGGAGTATGTAAAATTTATGTCAGAATATGAACAGCTCGGACATATGAAGCAGGTAATGGTGGAACAAATTCCCAAAAACCATTACTTTATACCGCATCACTGTGTACTAAAGCCAGAAAGTACCACCACCAAGTTAAGAGTGGTATTGAATGCGTCCTGCAAAACGTCGTCAGGAAAATCACTGAACGACATTTTATATCCTGGACCAGTTGTACAGAGTCAACTCTTCTCAATTCTTCTGTGGTTCAGGACACACAAATATGTGTTCACTGCGGACGTTGAAAAAATGTATCGTCAAGTTTGGATAAACCCTGCCGATCAATTCAATCAGATGATTGTGTGGAGAGAGGATCCAAGTCAAGAACTAAAGTTTTATCGTTTAAAAACGGTAACTTATGGAACCACATCAGCCCCATATCTAGCGACGAAGTGTCTGGAATATTTGGCACTGAAAAACATGGAAAAATTGTCGTCTGGAGCATTAGCATTAAAAAATTACTTTTATGTTGATGACTGTCTCACAGGAGCAGACAGTTTACCAGAAGCCCTGCAAATAAGACAAGAGCTGCTAGAAATCTTGAGACCTAAGGGTTTCAATCTACGAAAATGGTGTTCAAATAGCAGTCAGCTTCTAAAGGAAATTCCAAAGGAAGATACCATTGCTGACATCAATCTCGGTGACACACTGGAAGAAACAAGTGTCAAAACATTGGGAATCATATGGGCACCCAAAGAAGATCAATTATGTGGAAAAGCTCAAAAACATACAAAAGGAATAACCAGACGAGTGGCACTATCTGAAGTCGGTCAAATCTTTGATCCTCTAGGACTGTTCGCACCGGTAGTGGTAAGAGCGAAAATATTTCTTCAACATGTTGCTACCGAACGAATTGAGATGGATGGTGATCTGCCGCCGTATTTGGAGAAGCAATGGGAAGCCTACCGAGAGGATATACAGGCACTGAACCACATGAAAATTCCAAGGCATATTTTTGATGGCAAGGTCCCCACTTCAAAGGAACTGCATACATTTGTTGATGCATCAGAAAAGGCTTATGGAGCGGCAGTTTATGTCCGATCAACCTTTAAAAATGGCCAAGTTTCGGTCAGATTGTTGTGCGCCAAGTCAAGAGTGGCTCCCCTTGAAAAGCAGACACTGCCCCGGCTGGAACTATGTGCAGCTGTACTTGGAGCTGAACTTACGGATAGAGTACGACAGGATCTTCAATTAGGATCGGAAAGTGTTGAAACATTTCTCTGGTCAGACTCAACAGTAGTACTCTCTTGGATTAATTCACGGGCATCACATTTCCACACTTTTGTGGCTAATCGGTTGACCAAAATACATGCAGTATCACATCCAAGCCAATGGCGTCATGTGTCATCAGCGCTCAACGCAGCAGATGTTCTGTCTCGAGGCATATCAGCAGCCCAGCTTAGCACACATACATTATGGTTATATGGACCACTATTTTTGCATAGACCACAACGTGGCTGGCCAGCACCATTTAAGCCTACAGAGCACACAATGGATACCGCTGAAAAGAAAACCAAGGTATTCAGCATGGTGACTGCCACTGCCAACAACACGAGTGAATGGATATATACGGTAAATCACAGAAATTCATTTTACCGGCTACAGCGAATAGTGGCGTATGTGCTACGGTTTGTTACAAGCAGAACAAGAGACCAACGGCTCATTTAGAGTTGGAAGAGTTAGACCAAGCACGTAGAGTAATTATTAAGCAAATTCAAGAAACAGGATTTGCATATGAATTACGACACTTAAAGAAACGACCTGATCAACCGCTAGATCGCAAAAGCACGGTGGCAACATTGCCACTAATACTGGATGAACATTCAATCATACGAGTAGCAACTCGGCTGCAACAAGCACCAGTATCAATGGAAACAAGGAATCCATATCTCTTGCCGTATAATGATCCAGTGGTAAAATTGATACTACGGAAACTTCATGAAGAGAATCTTCATTGTGGACATGAGGCAGTGCGCGGAAAAGCTCGGCAACAGTACCACATCATCAAGGTGAAACCAATGGTCCGGAATGTGATCCAGGGCTGCGTAGTATGCACCAAGCACCGGCCTCAGTTCTTCAAACAAGTCATGGGCGACTTACCTGAGCATCGGGTACCTCAGACTAGACCCTTTCTCAACGCCGGAGTAGACTATTGTGGACCATTCTGGATCCACCATAAGGTTCGGGGAAAACGTCCCGACAAAGCTTACATTGCAGTATTTGTATGCTTTGCAACCAAGGCAGTACACTTGAAGTTGGTTGGAGACCTGTCCACCTCCTCATTTGTGGGCGCCCTTCAGCGCTTTATTGGGCGCAGAGGAAGATGCCAGACATTATACTGCGATAATGCAACAAACTTTGTTGGAGCAAACAACCAACTTAAGGAGCTGACCGATACAATACACTCAGAAACGGCATCAGGTAGTATTAAGGAATTTTGCAATCAAAAAGGAGTGCAATTTAAGTTCATACCACCACGGTCTCCACATTTCGGAGGATTATGGGAAGCTGCGGTAAAATCCGCTAAGCATTTACTGTTAAAAAACGTATCGACAGCAAACTTAACGTTTGAGCAACTGGCTACCATCATTGTCAATGTTGAAGCAGTGTTGAACTCTCGTCCATTAACCCCAAACTCAGACGATCCCAATGACTTGACAGCTCTAACCCCAGGCCATCTATTGATCGGAGAACCACTAGTAGCCCAACCAGATGCAGAGCCAGTAACACAGCGATCGATTCCAGAGCAATGGGAATTAGTGCAACGGCTTAAGCATACATTCTGGACACAATGGTCTCAAGAGTACCTACAAGAATTGCAGGGTACATCTAAATGGAAAAAACCCTATAACAATGTCAAAGAAGGCATGATAGTAATTTTAAAGGAGGATAATGTGCCAATCTTACACTGGCCAATTGGACGAATTGTTAAATTATATCCAGGCCTGGATGGATACGTCCGCGTAGTTGACGTTAAAACAGCCAGAGGTACCTACAAGCGGGCTATCCATAAATTGGCTCCCTCGCTTAGAGAGACGGGGATAAAACGTAAAATCGAGGCAGATCGAATTCCCAAGAAAACACTGGTATCGAGGACAAAGCAGAACCAGAGACAAAAAGACGTTTGTCGATCGGTCTGCCACCGTTAGCAATGACGATCTGCCTAATGCTGTTGTTACTTCCTCTGGTACTTGCTCAAAGGACTAACATAACTCGATTCAACCCCAAACCAGGCATATACTATGAAAGTATTGGCACAGGAAGGATGGCAACGTCTGACTGGACTATAGTGGCATTTTACGATCTCGAACCATATTGGGCCGACCTGAAGACATTTTCAGACGGATTAGTAAAGGTTGGAGAAATATGCGTGTTAATGAAGGTTCCAGAGGCATGCACCGCAATGCAGAGGCACTTTGAGCATGTCAACTCAGAGCTCTGGACGGGAAATGATCTCCTTCACATAGAACGCCAACGACGATCGCCGTTAGATATAATTGGGAACATTGCGAACGGCTTATTTGGTGTGCTGGACTCAAAATATGCAACAGAGATGTCAGGCACCATAAGAAAGGTTAAATCAAATGAAGACTACTTATTGAACTTGCTGCAAAATCAGACATCTGTAATTGACTCAACGATAAATATCATTAAGCGAGACGAAGCCACGATTGAAAATCAGATGAAACTAATGGAACAACAAATGAACGACATGACCAAGGTCCAGGACAATGCAGTAAAGGCATTGCAATGGTACATCACGCTAACTACTCAGATGACAGTTATTGCAGGGAATTTGCAACGAATTCAAACCGAAATTTCCCGAGTATTTACAGATGCCCATCATAGCAAAATAAGCCCGTTACTACTATCACCAGGCAAGCTTCGCGAACATCTGAACCAACTTAAGAGACATCTTCCGTTTGGTTTGGATTTGCCAGTTCCAGATAACGACGGCTTAATGAAGGCACAAGGCACAATCGCAAACAATCATGTCATATTTAAGGTCACGTTTCCATTAGTGGCAACGCAGGCAGTGCAACTGTATAACATGGTACCCATTCCAGCAATTGGAACTCATGGGATTGTAATCATGAACATTAAAATTCCCCTCATTGCTGTCAACAAGGAACAGAATCAATACATTGAGCTCTCAAGAGCCGATTTGGAACAATGTCACCAGCTCAACAACGAGCAATATATCTGTTTTGATAAACAAACGACGTTTACGGCTAATAGCAACTGTGAGTTCCAGCTATTCAAAAACACAAAATCATCAACCTGTCAAATACAACACACAAACAGGTCATTTGTCTGGTACGACATGTATCACAAAAATCAGTGGATTTTTGGCACCACCAGACCAATTGAACTCGCAGTGACTTGTGACGATAATATACAAGGTGTAACTATCAAGACGACTGGATTGTTAACTCTAGACCCGACGTGTACAGCAAGAAGCTCTGCTATACAAATAACAGGTCACCGTATCACTACGACAGACACAATGAAATTGTCATATGTGCGATTTGGCAACTTCAGCATTGGCCCAACAAAAGTAGCGCCAACAACAACACAATTCACGAAGATGCAACTAAGCTACGACGAATTAAGCAACATTCAAGGAAAACTGGAAACTAAACAAAACTGGAAGTTACCAGAAGACCCCAGCCAGCCGGCACACCATGTTATCGTCTCCTACGTAGCACTAACTATACCATTGGTTCTTGTGATGGTATATGGAATAAGGAGATGCTCCCAAACCCCAAGGCACAATGGTCCAGAGCAGACAACCGTGAGGATCGTCAATCCTATACCGACTCCCGCTGCAGAAAACCCAGCCCCCCAGCAATTTTGCGGTCAACGTTGGATAACGTTGAACAGGTGTTCAACGGCCGGGAGTTTATTGGTGTTTAGATTATACATATAAAATAAGATAACATTAAGACAATTATAATATAGAACAAATGGAAATGTATGCCAATATAAGTATGTAACCCATTATAGATATCGATGGCTCATCAGTCATAAGTAGATCTGATATGGTCAGCAGTTAACAATAAAGACCTAGTTCATCAAGTTGCTATAGTTAGCTATTATCAATAAAGACGTATTTTGCTGACCTAACACTATGTCGAACTATGCACTGGTGAGCTCTCTAGTTTTACTATAAAAGAAATGCATTATTCTTTGTAAGATCAGATACCAATTGTAGCTACATCGGGTGTGCATCGCTGTGTCTTTGGCCCCCATCTCTACCTTTGTAATCTCGCTCCGAAGTCCACCCAATTAATGTGTTGGTTGCGACGACTATTAGTCACTGGTTTATGTGCTAGTGCCTATTTGATTATAAATAAATAAACAATAATAAATTCAAGAAATACTAACGTCTTTCATTGAACAGATTTTTTTAGAAGAGTTAAGAAAAGAATTCAACTGATATAGCGGACATTCAAGTAGGCTATCAAGAAAAACATGTTGAGATGAAGGAATTAAGAAAGATAGATTATCATCAACAAGCCAAGAAACATTAGGCAAGTTAAAATCACCTAAAGCTTTAAAAAAATCACGATCTTTAAGACGACTAAAAATAGTTCGCAAAGCATCAGCATGGTGCATGTAGATCATGATATCAGAAGCTGGAGGAATATATGAACAAGAGATATATAAGCTAAAGTTAGAACATGTAACTTCGACGCAAATAAACTCAACACCTAAGGGGAGATCAATCGGCACAACACTTGAACACAGATTCGAGTTGACAGCAATGAACATGATTGTCTGACCCGGTAAGCTAGATCCATGTTTTCACAGTCCCAGTCATAGCGAGGCTGAGAAAGCCTAGGCCTCGGGATTTCGTAACTGGAGTTGCAAAATATAAGGCGACGAACGCCACATGGTTAGCCTACGGTGACGTAAGGCGCTGAAGGATGGCAATGAATTAGGAAAAACCCTAAAATCTACTTACATCGTCTTGAAAGGGAGCTGCCTAGACTGCTGAAAATTTGTCGTTGTCATATAGTCACGTAAAATTCTACCTCGTACATGTCGCTCGTAGGCCAAACAAAAATATGAAAACCGTCTGAAAAAACCCACAATGTGTTTAAAGAGAGTGTTAAATTTAGTCAGCCTCCCTTATAATCTATCAAATTTGCACCTGTCATTTGATTGGAATCAATCATAAGCCTTGTTGCTTAAGCAACGGGCCTGTATAGAACATTTTAAATGTAGTTCATTTTCGCTCCTTATGAGACTTTAAACTTTTTTTTTATGGTATTTAAGCAATCTCTAGTTAAGAATCCCTATTTAATTGTTTGATCTAATGAAGCGATATGCGTAAGGTAACCTATGTAGTTTATTTCATTGTCATTCATATAATTAATCTTAAATTTCTTTTTAAAACCACACCACAGCAAATTGGACGTCATCTTGGGCCCAACGATTACAAAGAAAAAACTGTGAAGTACACCAAAGTCGTGAGTAATGTGCTAAACCTTTTAAAAAATTTATTATGAAAAAACCTATATTGATATATATATTTATATATATATGAAATTTCCCCATACGGTTTGCTCTAGCATAACCGTTTCTTTCTTTTATATTTAAAATATTAGTAATTTAAGTTGTTTTTGGATTTGAAAGTGATGAAGTCAAAAATATGAAATTTCCTCAAGTTTGTATAAAATAAGAAAAAAAACAGGAATAATGTTTCGAGTTACCTTAACCCTCCGTCGGACACCTGGGTCTGGCCAGACTTTGACTTTGACTTTGAAAGTTTAGCTAACATGGTTCTATTTTATCTATCGACTTGAAATTCCAGGTAGCTTCCTAAAATTTTATTTTCTATCGATCTAGCCACAGGACAATTACCAAAAGGTCCTTGAACAAGGCGAAAAAAAGATTAAAAAGTTACACTTTCGGACGGACACTAACACCTTGGAGCCTTTTACACGTTAACTAGGTTGTGCGAGATTTATAACCAAAACCCATTCTGGAAATTACATATATTAATAATTGGCGCCCAAACGTGGGACTCGACTCATATGGTATATACATATTTAAAGCACCGTACGAATTAATAGTGGTCAACATTTATTAATTATTTCAGTAGAGCATTTCAAGAAATTATTGTTGTCATTGCTGTTATTGAAGTACAACAAACATTTGTTGTTATACAATAGAGAATGAAATAATCTTCCAGAAAAAATAGTTTTGTATGTGTTATCATCTATGGTACTGAAAATATCGTCTTTTAAACATTGCATATGGGTATGGGTAAAAAAAACTTTCCGTACGAATTAATAGTAGTCGGGGCACGTACTAACAGTAGTCGTAACATGCTAATTAAAACTTAGTTTATGGTCTATTAAGATCCCCAAACCAAAAAGTATTATTAATTCTTTCTAACGGGAAATGATTCAAAAAGTAACTGGCTAATTGGTGAGAAACTCTACAAAAAGTTAAAAATTTTCGCTTAGAACAGTTTAGCAATGACAAGTTAGCCCTCGACCACCTCGACCACCCCTGAATAGCTTTCAGGTCTGCTTGCACGGTGTGGCATGAAAGAGAGTAGTCGATGGGACTAGCGATTTTTACATTATTGGCTTACATATGAACTCTAGAATTTAAAAGAACGGTGGGAAGATCATTAATTAAAATGGGGAATAGTAATGGGTCAAGATGACTACCCTGTGGGACTTCCGATTCAACACAAATGAACTTGGAAAGAGAGGACCTAAAAATAACCCTCTGCCTCCTATTGCTTAGATATTGTGAAATGACTACCCTGTGGGAATTCCGATTCAACACAAATGAACTTGGAAAGAGAGGACCTAAAAATAACCCTCTGCCTCCTATTGCTTAGATATTGTGAAATCCAAGTTAGCAGAGTGTTGAGTTTGGCGCTAAGGTTCGATGTTTTAGCGGACCCACACTTCTGGTAGGCTGAATGAATGTATGTGTGTGCGAACGTGTCATCCGCGCGTCGTTTGCCGATCGTTATAAATTAATCGCCCTTACTTGCGGTTGTAACCAAACTGTTTTGTCCGCTGCTTAGTAACAAGCATAGAACCTAACATGTAAGCTTAAAGCGCAAGATGCAACGGTTAATTTTCTGTTTGTGCTGACAGAATTCCATTTTGTGCTACAGTGGTACAAAGTTTATTTTTCAGGCCTTAATTTCGGCAACAGAAAAGTAAGGCATGGTTTACTGAATCGAAAGCCTTACTGAAATCCGTATATATGATATCAGTTTGCCGTTATACTTTCCTCAAAGAGTTCAGCAATCGGTGACAATTTAGAAATTCCTCTGTAATTAGTATCGGCGGATTTATTTTATTTATTTTTCAAGAGGTAAAAAAAAACGAGTCCTTACATATAGTTGGAAACTCGGATAGTGTAACTGACAACTCAAAAAGTGTTCACAATGACTCCATACAGAACCTCAGGACACAAGCGGGAATATCGTCTGGGCCCAGTTAGTATACCAGCTTAATCATCATTAGCTCCGAAGCTACTGAACTTTCCGTTATAACAGGATTAGGAATGCATAATAAACTACGTGTTTTACTAAAATTTATAGAATGTCGAGACCGTTACATTTTTCAAATTGGCTTTCGAAAAATTTAGGGTGATATGTTAAAACGCTTATGTCTACCCAGGCACATAAATACCAATTCTTGAATTTAGACTATCAAAATAGAAATGAACAGCTAAGTTTACATCTCTACAATTGGACAGGTAAGACCAGTCGGTAGTGTAGTGACCGGATTTTTCCTTTCAAAAATTTAGCCGTCAAACGAATAGATTTCTTTTTTTTTTTAAATTAACCTCGCTTTTATGAAGCTCAAATAAGAGAACCGTCATACTGATAAGACCATGGTCAACTTAATCGCAGGGTTGAGTTTCAGCTTTGAGTACAGTTATGATACCCCACGCTCACATCGCCCAATGAAAAGACGCCACGTCGCAACATTTGGAAAAAGACCTGTTAGAAAGCTCTAGTCGCAAAGCGATAAGTCGAATAAATTGTATAGTAATTTTTCTTATAGAAATTTCAAGTCACGTGGTGGTGGAAAAAACATTCATTACCAGTCTATCTAGCCAATATCTGTGCGAATTTTGAAAACCAGTGGTACAGTGCCAAACCTAACCGTTCGGGTAGTTTATTACAAGTCAAAAAGTTAAAAGGTGATATTTATTTTTTTTATTTATTTATTTATTTATTTATGTAGTTATTTATTTATTTATTAACGTCAACTAAATCAGAAGTCGACGAAAAAGTTTAAGCTAAAATACAGATAATAATTAATTCACGATGGCTTTATGCACAACTAAACATCCCCGACCCGGTGGAGATGTTTTATTTGCAACAAGGTGGCAGATATGCCCCGATTCACAGCCAGGGTCAGGGATGAGTTGCAGCCAATCCAATATCCAGTCCGGAATACTTTCTACGCTGTAGATAATTTAAAAGTATAGCGCGAAAAGAAGTGACAGATAGATGAGGAGAAATAAGGTGAGAAAGGTTGTTAAAAGATTTGCAAAGAACACGAAGAGGTTCGTGAAAAGAGTAGTTAGTCAGACATCTACTAAGGTGAAGAAGAAAAAAGTTTCTGGTCCGACGTGAGGGAACACAAAAATATAGCTTATCTAGTAAATTGGTAGAAATGACTTCGCCGTTGACTACTTTATGTAGAAAGAGAATGCCAAATACAAGACTACGGTTGTAAAGTGAAGGAAGATTAATAAGAAGAAGTCTGTCAGAATAAGAAGGTAGGCGAAGATTCGGGTCCCAATTAAGACCGCGTAACGCAAACTTAAGGCATTGCTTCTGTACCGATTCAATACTACTCTGGTGAACATCATATTGAGGGTTCCACACAGGTGAGCAATATTCTAGAGTAGGGCGAACTAACGAAGTGTATAAAATCTTTGTCACATATGGATCATCAAATTCTTTGGCCCAACGTTTAATGAAGCCAAGAAGACTGCATGCTCTATTGACAATTGAAGATATATGAACATTAAAAGAAAGTTTTGGTGGTACAGAATCTAACAGAACAGACTTAATAGAGTAATGAGCTAGGAACGGCGACAAGCGACTGAAAGTCATAAAAACTCATTTAGAGGCATTAAGGTGTAATTTATTAACGTGACACCAAACACAGAACGCATCGAGATCTGATTGCAAGTACTGTTGGAAAGAAGGATCATTATATGAATAACAAATCTTGACGTCATCCGCAAACATGAGCACGCGTGAATGAGCCAAGGCCATTGGCAAATCGTTTATAAACAAGGTAAATAACAGTGGGCCCAGATCTCTGCCTTGGGGGACACCTGACGTAGCTCGAACAGTTTTAGATATCGAGGAACGAAAAGACACCTTTTGGGTTCTGCCAATAAGATACGATATTAACCAAGCCATTTCATGAGAATCATAGAATGATGAATCGTATTTAAAGCCTTACTAAAGTCAGTATAAATAACATCAGTTTGACACTTTTTACAGAAGCCATGGTGTACAAGGGTAGTCAATTCTAAAAGGTTGGTAAGCGACGAACGACCTTTCATGAGGCCATGCTGACAAGGAGAAATAGTGAATCTGTATAGGTATTGAAGGGAAGACGTAATAATTTTCTCAAACAGCTTAGGTATTGCCAAAAGTTTGGCAATGCCACGGTAGTTAGAAATATCCGATTTGTTACCCTTTTTAAAAAGCGGAATAATAAAAGACTTCTTCCAAATATCAGGGAAGCTACAAGTCTCACTCGATATAAAGAATAACCGAGATAAAGGCTTAGATAGGGAAATCGAACACATTTTAAGGATGCAACTAGGTATATTATCAGGCCCGGGTACGAAGGAAGACGTCATAGATGACAAGCTAGAGATAATACAGTCTTCAGTAATACTAGAAAAAACATGCAATTTTTTACAATATAATTATTGTAGCATTAAGTATTTATAAAAGACAAAATTAAGATTTGGCTACTTAATAATTTGCATAGTCAAGTCGCGAACCATTTTTTTTAAATCTTTTAAAATATTTCGATTTAATGTTACGGATTTTAGAGAGCCTACGTGTGAACTAGACTGGCGCACTGGAGACGGTAGAGACATTCACATATGGAACGCATTTATCAATTAGAGAATTAAGAGCAAAGTAGAAAAAATTTACTGCGCAATCTATATCACAGCAATCAAATAGAAATGACCAATCAAAAGAGAAAATAAGGCTGTTAAAAAGATTAAAATTTGATCTACGAAATCATCTACGACGAGAATTTGAGATGTTATTAAATGAACTATAAACGGAATTGTAAGAAAAAGTAACTTCAATGGTTGGGTGATAAGGATCTGCAGGCTTCACAAGGGGCTGTGTTTGTGATACAGAACTAACAGCGTGATCCGAGACAAAAACAAGATCAAGGATTTTTTTAGAAGAGTTAAGAAAAGAATTCAACTGATATAGCGGACATTCAAGTAGGCTATCAAGAAAAACATGTTGAGATGAAGGAATTAAGAAAGATAGATTATCATCAACAAGCCAAGAAACATTAGGCAAGTTAAAATCACCTAAAGCTTTAAAAAAATCACGATCTTTAAGACGACTAAAAATAGTTCGCAAAACATCAGCATGGTGCATGTAGATCATGATATCAGAAGCTGGAGGAATATATGAACAAGAGATATATAAGCTAAAGTTAGAACATGTAACTTCGACGCAAATAAACTCAACACCTAAGGGGAGATCAATCGGCACAACACTTGAACACAGATTCGAGTTGACAGCAATGAACATGATTGTCTGACCCGGTAAGCTAGTTCCATGTTTTCACAGTCCCAGTCATAACGAGGCTGAGAAAGCCTAGGCCTCGGGATTTCGTAACTGGAGTTGCAAAATATGAGGCGACGAACGCCACATGGTTAGCCTACGGTGACGTAAGGCGCTGAAGGATGGCAATGAATTAGGAAAAACCCTAAAATCTACTTACATCGTCTTGAAAGGGAGCTGCCTAGACTGCTGAAAATTTGTCGTTGTCATATAGTCACGTAAAATTCTACCTCGTACATGTCGCTCGTAGGCCAAACAAAAATATGAAAACCGTCTGAAAAAACCCACAATGTGTTTAAAGAGAGTGTTAAATTTAGTCAGCCTCCCTTATAATCTATCAAATTTGCACCTGTCATTTGATTGGAATCATAAATAAACCTTGTTGCTTAAGCAACGGACCTGTATAGAACATTTTAAATGTAGTTCATTTTCGCTCCTTATGAGACTTTAAACCTTTTTTTTATGGTATTTAAGCAATCTCTAGTTAAGAATCCCTATTTAATTGTTTGATCTAATGAAGCGATATGCGTAAGGTAACCTATGTAGTTTATTTCATTGTCATTCATATAATTAATCTTAAATTTCTTTTTAAAACCACACCACAGCAAATTCGACGTAATCTTGGGCCCAACGATTACAAAGAAAAAACTGTGAAGTACACCAAAGTCGTGAGTAATGTGCTAAACCTTTTAAAAAATTTATTATGAAAAAACCTATATTGATATATATATTTATATATATATGAAATTTCCCCATACGGTTTGCTCTAGCATAACCGTTTCTTTCTTTTATATTTAAAATATTAGTAATTTAAGTCGTTTTTGGATTTGAAAGTGATGAAGTCAAAAATATGAAATTTCCTCAAGTTTGTATAAAATAAGCAAAAAACAGGAATAATGTTTCGAGTTACCTTAATATGGTCTGTCATGTACCCTTGTTAAACTGTCATAAGATGTCATAAAAGAAATAAACCTACATTGTTTTGGAACAAAATTTGAAATAGAACAGTTGTCATGGTCGGGTGGGTAAAGAAGGTGGACTAATCACAGCTGAGTTCTCTCACATCCTTTATTTATATTCAGGTTTGTCTTCTTTGTATAGGTCACGGTGAATTGTCACCTTAGCAATAGTAATAATAGTAATATCCCCTTTAACTTTTAATAGTTAGTTTAGTTTTCAAAATGCGCATCAAATTTATTAATAATAGTGAGTGTGAAAAGGGGAGAAAGAACGCCGACCAATTCGACGAGCTAGACCCGAGCATAGCAAGAATGGGCACCCTCGATCCTGATCACACTGTTGGTCTTACCACTTTGTCATCTCAACAACTAATGAGTATATCGTATAACATTTCCGGAGGATACCACTCATGTTAAAAACTTATCCTAAACTTTAGTGTCTTTACTTCTGAACTGGAGTTCTTTTATAGAGGACTGTGTCCACTAACACCTTGGAGCCTTTTAGACGTTAACTAGGTTTTGCGAGATTTATAACCAAAACCCATTCTGGAAATTACATATATTAATAATTGGCGCCCAAACGTGGGACTCGACCAAGAAATTCATAAACAAATCACTTTTTAAACCATTTGAGGAAGATTCTCAAATGATAGGTGGTACCACCAAGTTTGAATAGTCCATCTCTATTTACAATTTTTAAGAACTATTAATGTTATATTTGTTTACAAGCTATTGTACATATTCTAGACAGTAACTTGGTTTCGCGCTCGAGTACGATCTTTGGAAATGTGATTGCAGTCCCGAATTGAGCCTACCCTTAGATACCTTTTTAAGGAAATGCTATGGTAGTATAAATTTGGTTTTGATAAGCGGGAGGATTTTGTTTGGAATTAGATTGTTCTGGAGAGTTTTGGACATATTCCAGTCATTCAAGCTTATATACTCTCAAATCAGCAATAGGCATACTAGATATAGTAAGACCAAAAATAGATCAAGATAAAGTTTAGACATCTATGAACAAGCTAAGCAAGAGGAGGGACAGACTTTAGTGATATTAAGAAAAAATGAAGTAAGTAAGTCGTCTCGCCGACTTAGTCTTCGGCCACGCATTAAGCGATGAGCGACTAAGCGACTGAGCGACGCGCTCTCGAGCGACGTAAAATATTAAAGCTTATGAAAAAGCGTTGGAGTGGCCACGCAGCTGCTGAGCGACGAGCGAATTTTGTGAGCGTCTGAGCGATGTCGCTCAGCGCTAGAATTGATTCTAATTTTTAGTGCATCGCTGAGCGACGATGCAGAATTCATAGAACTTCTATATCGTAAGTAACTTTTACAACTAATAAATCGAGCGGTGCCGCTTAGTGCGTGGCCACCTCACTCAACGCGATCGCTCAATAACGTCGCTCGAGAGCGCGTCGCTCAGTCGCTTAGTCGCTCATCGCTTAATGCGTGGCCGAAGCCTTAGGTATACCATACACCAGTAAAACAAATATTTCAAATTTGTAATAACTAATGCATATTCCTATCTTAAAAAATTCTGATCACATGCTTTTTACAAGCACATCCTAATACCTCGCACATATGCATAGCACCCTAGCGCCCCCACCCGCCAACGGCCATCTCCGGCCTTATTGAAAAACGTTTATAAGCATAACAGCTATTTTTTGTCCGATTTTAATCAAATTTGGTATTTTTCTGGGTATTAGTATCAAATTTAAGTGTGCCAAGTTTGATTGCACAAGACAAAAAATTACAGGATATAATCGAGTTTTTCAAATTTCGGGGGCGTGGCAAAATCTTTATACATACAAAATGTGCGCATTTACTATGCAAATATACATACCAAATTTGGTGTCTCTAGCTGCAATAGTTTTTGAGATAAACGTTTTTTTTTGAATTGCGGTGGCGGAAAGGGGCGTGTCAAAAGTTAGAAATAAACTTGATCACTCTACATACTACACGAGCCTACATTCCAATTCTGTAGTCTCCGAGAATTAGGCGGTCATACGGACCGACAGACGGACGGACGGACGGACAGACGGACATGGCTATATCGACTCGGCTGTTAATACTGATCAAGAATATATATACTTTATGGGGTCGGAAAAGCTTCCTTCTGCCTGTTACATACATTTTGCGACTTTAATATACCATTTCACCCTATGGGTGTATGGTATAAAAACGTTTTTTTTTAAATATATATTTAGTAACATTTTTTTGAACATACGCATTTAACATGTTTCGCAGTAATGAAAATATAGCCCAGCCGGCAATAGAAGATCTATTTTGCGGTGTATGTAATGAGGTAATGAACGCGACGGATTTGATAGCAAACGCTCCATGTTAACACAGATTTCACAAGGAATGCCTTCTTGAGCATCTTAAGATAACTGCAGCCTGTCCGACATGTGCGACTGGTTGTATTCCCTTACAGTTAACATTTTCCAACAACACTTTAGCAGCAGAATTACATTCACTAGCGAGGGCGTCAGCAAGTGTTAATACTTCTAACGAAAATGTCATAAAATCAGCTTCAAAACACTACAGAGGCAACGGCAGAGCCTTTCAACTAATTGTAAGCCAACAACAAGCCATCAGACAAAGCCCCAATAGAAAAGAACCAGAAACCTTCCTAAGATCAAGAGTAGACCTAGACAATTCAGGAACAAGCAGACATCAACTTATATCACTTAGTTCCAATTCCCCTGGAAAAGCGACTAGCTTTATCCAGACGAGGCGAATTAAGTTCGATGGTTCAAAACAGGGTATGAGAATGGAAGATTTCGTCTATCGAGTACGATCACTGACACGACAAAATTTAAAGAACGACTATCAACTGTTATGTGATCATTTATATTTATTATTTGCGGGTAAGGGCAGCGATTGGTACAGGATATTTCATAGTAACCATAGCAACCTTACCTGGGAAATATTTTGTTTTGAATATTTGGGAAAAGATTAGAAAACGATATCAAGGTGAAAACGACGTTTTTGACGACTGCCATGTATGCTATTAAAGACTTAAGCGATAGACTTCAACAAGGCTAGAAGCAAAACTTGATTAAAACTCTTAATTATTTATAAATCCAGTCTTCATCATGTGTTGATCCATCTGAAAATCCCAAGCAGATCACAGTTACGAGTAGAGGTACTCAAGTACAAACAGTTTTATAACGAAATTAAAACATTTAAACCACACACGCTCCGAAACCCATCTAGTCCAAAGTGTTGAATTTGTAACCAACATGGTCACCGTTACGATGACTTCTTAGAACAGCGAAGTATTTTTTGTCACGGGTGTGGCGATAAAGATGTATTTAAGCCGCGATGCCCAAAATGCAATCCAACGGGAAACCGGATTTCGGGTGTTTCCCAAACATCTCAAAGCACACCCGTAAAACCCGTCGAATATAGTTCTCAAATGGAAAATAAATCTCAAGAAACACAAAAAAGTCCATTTTAACTAAAAGAGAACCTTATCATCTTCGTTTGCAAAATTTTAATAAGGTTCTCGAAAGGATATTCGCTGGAATAGACTATGTAAATTGTATTAGAAAACCCAGACGTTCAACTATACGGATAAGAAATTTCTGAAAACGCTAACTACAAAAACGATTCTTTCAACCATCTTTACTGAGTCTGACTATCGATTATATCCGGAAATCACAATAGAATACAAAAAATAGAAAACCAGGAAGCTACCTTTGCTAGACTCAGGAGCAAACATTAGCTGTGTAGGCGGAATGGCTACCAATGAATTATTAGACACCGGTAATTATAAAAAGTGTTCAGATAGAATCCATACGGCGATTGGAACACCAAGTACAGGAGTAGGTAGACTTGGAACTAAAATTAAGTACAGACAAATTATTAATTATTATTATCATATTTTTGGAACTTAACCAAGACGTTTATCTCGGAATTAATTTCTTTAGGAAGTTTGGTTTACTAGACCTAATCACCTCACCCCTAGAAGTTACAGAATTGGATGTAGGATCAGATTACTGAGAAGAACTACCGAAGTATCATAATTTATCACCAGAGCAACAGAAACGATTGAATGTAATAATGTTATTGAAGAATCGAACAGACCCTGGAGCAAAAACTGCGTCCTGGTTCAGAAAGGAAGTAAAAATAGATTGAGTTTGGATCCGCGTGAGGTTAATCGAGTGACAAGAAAAGACGCTAATCCGTTACCGCACATCGACGGCACTTTAAGCCATCTTCCCACAGCACAATACATTACTGGTTTAGATATTTTCTATTCCAAATCGACCGTTGTACCAATATAAAATTCGTCGGTTAATGGACAAAGTGGTATTACCACCTCAGTTACGTAACCAAGTTTTTGTATACCTAGACGATCTCTTGATCATGTCTGATACTTTTGATTCTCACTTACTTTTACTTCAAGAAATAGCATTATGTTTTCGAAAAGCTAATCTACCATCAACATAAGGAAATCTAAAATTTGTATGCACGAGATAAAATATCTTGGTTTTATTATTCGTGAAGGACAATTAATGACCGACCCGGACAAGATAAATGCCATTAAAGAATTTCCAATTCCGACAACCGTAAAACAGATAAGACGGGTTTTAGGATTAACCGGCTGGTACCGTCAATTCGTCGAAAATTACTCCAACATTTCTTTCCAGGCGTTCCTTGAAGTGGAACGATTCGGCTTCTTTAGTATCGAAGACTTGAAAACGCGTTAAACCATCGGCATGACATCGGGTGTGTTTTAGCCCAAGAACGAGTAGGAATCGAGTTACCAATCTCCTGTCCAAAAAATTTTCAAAAGCTCACCGAAATTATTCAGTAATTAAAAGGGTATTAAAAATGTTGGACCTTATATCGAAGGACACGACTTTGTAGTTATCACAGATCACGCTTTACTCCAATGGTTAAGGCGCCAGAGAGACCCACCAGGTAGACGCGCAAGATGGTCAATGCAATTGCCATCATTTTCTCTCCAAATAATATACAGGCGAGGTTCCGAAAACGTAGTCGCTGACGCGTTATCTAGACAAAACGAGTAAGAGATATCTGAATTTGAAATGACTATTTCAATTCTATCGATATACAATCAGAACATTTCAAATCCGCTGATTATCTAGAACTGATGAAACATATTCAAAGTAACTTATCTAAATTCCCCGAATTAAAAGTTATAGAAGGATTTATTTATAAAGGAACCAATTTTAACAATGTCGTAGAGTCTCGAGAAGATACAGCATGGAAATTATGGATTCCATCTGCCTAAGTACGAGAAATCTTACAAGCCCATGATTTACCAAGCTCAGTTTGTGGAATGGCGAAAATGGTAGAAAAACTAAAACGATATTTATTTTGGCCAAATGTGGAAAGCCAAATAAGATCTTACGTTTCCAATTGTGATATTTGTCGTTCAACGAAGATGCCAAATATTGTGCTAAAACCCCCTACGGGACAGCCTTTAGTTTCTGAACGTCCCTTTCAAAAACTTTATTTAGATCTCCTCGGCCCATATCCTAGAATCAAGAATGGAAACATTGGACTCATCGTAATCGTCGACCATAACACGAAGTTTCATTTTTTGAATCTCATAAAGAAATTCACAGCGCCAAGGATTTGTGAATTTTTGGAAAGAACCATTTACACTTTTGGTGTGCCCGAAGTCATTCTTACCAACAACGGATCCCAATTTAAATCAAGTTATTTCGAATCCTTCTTAACAAGTTTTGGTGTATCGCATTGGTTTACCGCTATATACTCGCCGCAAGCTAATGCCAGTGAAAGACTTAATCGATCTATTCTTTCCGCAATTCGTGCATATGTCGGAGAAGATCATACTAATTGGGATTTCCATCTCAACGCTATAAGTGGCGCGCTCCGAGCTAACGTATATCGAAGTACCCGTTTTTCATCATATTTTCTTACATTCGGTCAGATCATGATCCTTAACGGGAATGACTATACGCTGTTAAGAACATTAGATTTGTTAAAGATGACACAAAGTTAAATCATCCTGACACTCTACAACTATCTAGACAAAAAGCAAAAGAAAATATTGATCAGACCCACAAGAAAAACGCACAAAGATAAAATTTACGTAGTAGAAATTTACAACTCAACGTTGGTCATCAAATTTATGCCATGAATTTTACCCAGAGTAATGCCGCTAGCATCTGTTTTTGTACCGGCAACGGTACAAGAAAAGTAGTTCTTTTTATTACGAATTAGTAGACAATCACGGTAATACCCTAAGAGTTTTTCACTTAAAGGATATTCAGGTCAAGAAAAAGTGATGAAATCCTGTCTTTTTCAGATCATGCTGCTGTGATAAAAGTCGCTGTTGTGGAATTGGCAGTTGTTTTTTTTTTTTCGCCATAGTTTTATTAAGAGTGTGACCATCTCTTTCATAGAACAAAAATGATAAATTGACTTATATACTAGATTCAAGAACAGAAATGGTATTTTTCGTTAACTAGCATATATACATATAATATGATATCTTCTGCGACAGTGTAAGTTCTCCGCGCGCTGCTTGCATATCTATTTCCTGTAGAGAACCTCTCCTTGGGTAATAGACCCATTTGCGCCTTAACCGGTTTGGCTTTGCGTCGTCTACACCAAATATATAGTTCGTCAATCCAAAAGAAACTTTTAGAAACTGGTACTGTCCGCTGTGTGTTTAATCTTCGACTCTCTTTTTCAACATCTGCATGGAAAAATCCATTCTTTAAATCGATTGTGCTGAAAACTGTTGCTTCTTATAGTCGATCCAATTGATCTTCAATCAGAGGTAATGGAAAATAGTCTTTTACTATTATAAGGTTTATTCTTCGGTAGTCAATGCATAGCTGGGGAGTGCCATCTCGTTTTTTTTACTAATATAACCGGACTGCTGAATTCAGACTCGGATTGTTCTATTATTTCATCTTTCAGCCACTGATCGACTTGGTCATAGATTATTCACCGTTCAGCAAAAGGGAATATGCGTGGTCTCGAATAAATTGGACTATCGTCTTTTAAAACAATACGCTTTTCAACATTTGTCGACTTTAACTTTTCTGGTTTATAGTTTTCGATAAGTTCGTTCACTTCGCACTTTGTACTTTTCGATGCATTTGAGTCAATGTCAATTTCGTCGTTTTCGACCTTTTTTGTCATTACTGAATTTAATTCCGTTTCATGATTATATTTCGCGATTTGTACGCCATAACGATTGATTTTTATTTCAGCTTGCTTGCAAAAGTCTTCTCCTAAAATCATTTCATCATCTAGGAATTTAGGTAATACTACTAGAAAAGCCGAATCAAACTGTTCTTGGCTTACGAAAAGCCTTCCCGTAAATTAACCGATAGGTACTCTCTTTTCGTCTCCGAAACCGAATAGAACTTTATCAACCTTAGCAACAGTCTTTTGTGGCTATGTGGCCAAAATTATTGCAACCAAAACTCTTTCTTCCGTTACTCTTATTGTCAAAATTTTCAGATATATGTCCTTTTTGCCCACAGTTCTAGCATTTTATACCACTTTCTTTATTTTCGTATTTCATTACACTTTCTTTATTTTCGTATTTCATTACACTTTCTTTTTTGATTTGAACGTTGTTAGAGTCACTTTTTAATTACTCGATTTTTCCCGCATTTTTTCATAACATTTTATTTTCTCTTTAAACTCTTTTAGGGTATTAGCATTGTACAATACTGCTTTGTTCATACTCAAGTCATTAGTTTCGTCAATCACATACTGCATAAGAGCACTGTTTTCTTAATTGCCCCGTGATGCCATCTGTTTCATTTTCAACAAGTATTCTTGAACACTTTCACCATTCTTTATTTTCCGTTCTGACAATTGCTTATGTAACTCCGCGCTACTTATTACTGTTTTAAACTCATTTAAAAGTTATTCTTTCAATGTCGACCAATTTTTAATTCCGCGTTCACTCACAATAAGCATTTTAGCAAGTCCTTTAATAGCTCTTTTGGCAAAAACTAATTTTTGTAAACTATCCGATGGCATTAAGTCAGCCATGTCTTCGAAATCCTCAATCCATTTTTTAACTGATCAAGTCCTCAACGTCCCGAAAATTCAAAGCGAACCTTGGTGGTGGCATGTTGACATTTACTGCACTTTGCGTATCAATATTGTTGGCCACCACTGTAGAGTTTGCCCTATTCGTTTTGTTTCTCATATTTTCGTTTGTTTCAGCTGTTCTAAAATTCGTTTCGTCGCTCACTACTGACGACATTCCGTCTTCGTCTTGCATATTGCAAGACGCAATCATTTCGTTATCTTGGTTTTGATCATTCTCTGTCTCAAGGTCAGCTAGCAAATTTCCAGCTTGCAAATTGCGAAATAAATGGGAAGTCAGATTCGATTTATCATGCGATAAACCCAAAACGTTACAAATAATCACTAAATCGTTATTTGTTAAATTCTTTTCCATATAAGACACTTTACTTTTATGTGAATCGCTGTTGTAATCAAAATCTAACCCTTCAAACTTTGGCGATTTGCACGATCGCCTTCTTCTTCGTATGTATATAAAATTGTGAAACAATGTAATATTAGATTTCTTTTCAGTTTTCAGTGCCTCTTGCACATTTCCAAAGTCTTCAAGTTTGCTCATAGTTCTTTCTCTTACGCACACACACTAATATTGTATATGTATATACGTCGTTTGCCACGTCACCACAGTTATCGTCGTATTCAAACACTATCTCGTCGTTCGTCGAATTTTCGTCGTTTGATGCTGATTCTTATTCGTTTTGCCGCTGTTGTTTCGTCGTTTGATTTCACTGTTGTATCGTTTTGTGTGTGTTTTTTTCTTTCTCACTTACTGATATTACTTTTCTACTTCTTTATAAGTTGAGCCATGCCTTCTTTGTAGGTTGAGCCATCATATTTGTAGGTTGAGCGATCATATTTGTCGGTTGAGCCACCATATTTGTAGTAATTTGTTTTATTTAATATATTTATTTGTAGTATTTTAGTTTATTTTAAAGTAAAAGTATTTATTTGATTATTTTAATTAGGTTTAGTTGGAAAGTAGTCGTCTTTAGTGCTTTGCGCCGTTTCGTCTTTTTTGCAACCGCTCTCGCTCGTCTCTTCGGTTCGACTGCCCGTCTTTAGCTTAATTCGCCCCGCTCAGCAGAGTTGCCAGACCCAACCCCATATAATATACGGTAACATTTTAACAATTGCTGCTTCTTGGACTTCTTGAATGCATCCGCTACACGCTTGCGGTAAAGATTGTAGATGAGACTGTTTTGCCAGTTGTCGATCTTGCATTGCTCACGATTATTACATTGTCCCTTATGAAATTTTAGACGTGTGAAGCAGGCGTTACTTGTGCTTGCGTAATCCCATCGTTTCTTCACCTCTGCCTTTCTAAATTTACTTCATTTATCTGGCGAATACTTGTCTCCATCACAAATGAAACACTTGCTGGTTGAGCGAGTTTGTGTAACCTTTTGTGATTGAATTTGTGAACCGAATTTCTTTCGTGCTTTTTTATCTACGTTATTGATTGTAATTATCTTCTTTTAGAAACATATATCGTGATACAATCTCGACTGCTCCTGTGTCCATTCACCAAATATTTCAAAATTACATTCTGCAGCTCTTAATTTTCAAGCGGTTAAAAATGATCCCCATTCTCGGAGAAAACTTTCATCTAGACGCTCGATTGGGGTTGCAAGCAACTTTTATGTCTCGATCAACTTGCATTGTACAAACTCCATCGCTGAATTGATATTTTGAACAGAGCAGTTTACTCGTGAAAATCTCCAATTTCCTTAACATATTTTATTTCCTGTGCTTTTGCTATCAGTTCGAACGCCACATTTTCTGGAGCTCCGTATATGTTGTCCAAAATGGCTAGAATTTTCGATGGCTCCTTAGCCGACATCAACAAAATGTCAACCTTCTTACGCGCTGCCCCTTTCAGTGACTTGTCCAGACGATAGACATCCTCTTCTCCAGAAAACTGACACTCGCTTCCTGATTTTATGAACTGAGAGGAATCTTCAAATTCCAGATGTTTATTGCCTAAGCTTTGTCTGGCTAACATGGTGATGATAGCACCATCTCCAACACGCTTTGCATGTTGTTGTCCCCGTTGGAGATCAATAGAAATTTATTTATCGGGTGGTCTCCATCAGACATTACAGACTTTTGTGAGGAGGTTGACGAACGAATTAGTGCTACAGAAGTGTTCAAAGTATGTTTTTTGCTCACCAAAGCTTCCGTAACTTTCACCTTTAATGACAGCTGATGTATTTCATATTCAAGCTCTTCGATGACGTCAGCAGAAGCGCCCTTGTTTTGGCTTTGCTTAGCTGTCATCAAGTATCAATATTTCCTTTTTTGAGATTTCGTTTTGAAGTTCCACGATTTCTACATCGATGGCTTCTATTCCCCTTAGTACTTCCAACTGGTTCATGTTTTCAAACTGGTTCTTTTACTGGTTCGCGTTTGATGCTTGTATGGCGTTTCCGCTTGATTTGCTAGAAGTTTTATAAGAAATGGCGTCATAAATTTTTGATGCCATCTCTTGAACTTTCGTACTTCGCCCTTCACGAAATTATCTCTAACAATTTTTTTATATATGGCGAAATGAACATCGTGCAATTCTTGCGACTTCAACGCCTCCCATATCTTTCCCACCACTTTTGGCCAACTCCACATTTTGGTTAACTATTATGGACTCTATTATGTGGGTTAATGATCCGGCTCGAAGGAACAATTTTACGGTGTGGAATTGCCCGAGGTTTTATTATTTATTTTGTATTTTTAGAGAGCTTCATTATTTTAGTTTTTATTAAGAGTGTGACCTTTCTTAGAACAAAAATGATAAATTGATTTATAAACTAGATTCAAGAACAGAAATGGTATTTTTCGGTAACTAGCTTAAATACAAATAATATGATATCTTCTGCGACAGTGTTAGTTCTCCGCGCGCTGCTTGCATATCTATTTCCTGAAGAGATTCTGTTAGTTGTCTTGATGCGCCTCTAAGACTAATACCATTATCGGACCATAGTGTTTTAATTTCGTGTCGTAGTTTGAGAGTGTGCGATTTCCACATGTATTGCTCTAGATGTTAAGCATGTAAAGAGAACGCCATATCGCTTTGGCAGGCCTTTAGTGTACCTGCCGCTGGAGCTCGGTCTATCTTTCGTATAGAACGGGCCGAAATAATCCATGCCAATGGATGTGAAGGGTTTTTGAAATGTAGAGAACCTCTCCTTGGGTAATAGACCCATTTGCGCCTTAACCGGTTTGGCTTTGCGTCGTCTACACCAAATATGTATGTACATTCGTTGATAATGCTTTTGATCTTGGTATTCATCTTCGGCATCCAGTACTGCGACTTGAATTCATATACGAAGACTTGTATTCTGGTATGCTTTAAATGTTGTACCATCAGCTTTGTGAATACTTGATCTCCATCCAACACAATTGGACTTGTCGCGACGACGCCTTCTTCACGCATGATTCGGCTGTTTATGCTTAGAATTTCATCTTCACTCATAGAAAGAAAATATTTAGTGAGGCCTAAAAGCCCCATGTTCTTGCCAGTTTTAACATAGATTATGTCGTTGTGAAAACATTCCGCCTGGACATGGAGATACCATTTTGACAGAGACCACTTATACTCCTCCACGACGATATCGCCCCGTCGGAGTTCCATCTTATATCGTTTCGCTTTTACGTTTTCTATAAATCTTTTGACCCATGCTGTGGCTCTTACCAGTTTTGTGAACTTCGAAATTCTATTTTCCAGTATTCTAAATGGGTGGTCATATTGGTGAACGAGCATCATAAGCCCTGGTTCGGTTGGTGCCTTTAATTTTGGCTGTGGCCACATCTTTTTATCCAATCCAAGAAATCGCTGGATCTTGTGCCCATTTGTCTGTGGCAACTTTTATGGTAGAATCTCTTGTTATGATATCAGCAATGTTTTCCATGGTTGGAAACCAATTCCATTCTGCCCATTCGCTTATTCTGTTGGCTACGAAAACTTGCAGCCTTTCGTTACTGTTTATCCAAGAAATCACCGTTTGGGAGTCTATCCAGAAAAATCGTTCATCAAATTTTAGATGTATTTCGTTTTCAATAGTTTCCGCCAGTCTACATCCCATCACAGCTGCCAATGTTTCAAGTTTTGGAATCGTAAAATGTTTCAAAGGTGAAACTCGAGCCCGAGATGCTATAAGCATGACGTCATATTTTGTTGCAGCTTCTGCACCCTTGTAACCTACTCACATATATGCTGCTGCAGCGTATGCTTTGCTGCTAGTGTCGCAAAAAACGTGTAGTTCGATTTTCGTAACAATAGATCAATGTTGGGAGTAACATCATGTAGTCTTTTCAGATCGTATAACCACTCTTGCCACTTTTTGACAGGGTCGCCTTTAATGACATCATCTCATCCAATGCCAAGTTCCCAAATATTATGCATCAAGACCCGCCTTTTATTGTTACTGGGGTCACCATTCCAAAGGGATCATATATTGGGTTGACTGCTGCAAGCACCTTTCCTTTCCACTCTTGCCACTTTTTGACAGGGTCGCCTTTAATGACATCATCTCATCCAATGCCAAGTTCCCAAATATTATGCATCAAGACCCGCCTTTTATTGTTACTGGGGTCACCATTCCAAAGGGATCATATATTGGGTTGACTGCTGCAAGCACCTTTCCTTTTGTGGCCATCCTTGTTTCATTCAATATGTCCTCGCTTATACTGTGCATTGTAGTTGTTGAGAATATAAACATATCTCTTTGTGCGTCCCAAATCATGTCGAGAATCTTTTAAGATACACATGTCTCTTTTTTCGACCAATCGAATCCGTATATCTTCGGGTATTTCCTGTAAGATATCATGATTATTGCAAATAAAATTTCGAATTTGAAAATGTCCCGCTGCGTGTATTTAATTGCTGCATGAATTATCTCAACAGCTTCGTGAACTGTTGCTTTTGAATCCAGATAGTCGTCGACGTAATGGTTTTCAATGATGGCATGAGCTGTTTCTGGTGCCTCAATTTGTGTATCGCTGCATTGTGGTTTTTTACAAATTATCCTATAAATGCTGAGGAGGTTGCTCCGAATATCATTGACGTCATCTGGTAGACTGTTGGTGGTATTTGGGTGTTCATATTTCTCCATAAAAAGCATTGTGAGACTGCATCTGGTTGAACATTTCTTTAATATCTGCAGCAAAAGATAATAATCTAAATCTTATAAGTACAGTTTTCCTTCTAAACATTTTAGTCTTCGTTCTGACATTTGGCGACTATCGCGGAGTTTCACCATGTCATTCTTCCAGGGTAAGTTTACCTGATATTGTCCATTTACTCTTATAAAGATTGTAGATGAGAATTTTTTGCCAGTTGCATTGTCCCTTATGAAATTTTAGACGTGTGAAGCAGGCGTTACTTGTGCTTGCGTAATCCCATCGTTTCTTCACCTCTGCCTTTCTAAATTTACTACATTTATCTGGCGAATGCTTGTCTTTATCACAAATGAAACACTTGGTGGTTGAGCGAGTTTGTGTAACCTTTTGTGATTGAATTTGTGATCCGAATTTCTTTCGTTATTGATTGTAATTATCTTCTTTTAGAAACATATATCGTGATACAATCTCGACTGCTCCTGTGTCCATTCACCAAATATTTCAAAACTACATTCTGCAGCTCTTAATTTTCAAGCGGTTAAAAATGATCCCCATTCTCGGAGAAAACTTTCATCTAGACGCTCGATTGGGGTTGCAAGCAACTTGTATGTCTCGATTAGCTTGCATTGTACAAACTCCATCGATGAATTGATATTTTGAACAGAGCAGTTGAACTCGTGAAAATCTCCAATTTCCTTAACATATTTTGGTTCCTATGCTTTTGCTATCAGATCGAACGCCACATTTTATGGAGCTCCGTATATGTTGTCCAAAATGGCTAGAATTTTCGATGGCTCCTTGGCCGACATCAACAAAATGTCAACCTTCTTACACGCTGCCCCTTTCAATAACTTGTCCAGACGATTGACATTCTCACCCTTGACTTGCCTCATAAGCAGTCGCCAGCAATCTATTAACATCTTCTCCCATTTTACTTTCGCCTACACCATCTTCTTGTCCCTCTTTATGCTCTTCTTTTCAGATTGAAGTACCCATTACCAGCCCTGGTGTACCTCAATCTATCACTCACGGGAACTCTGATCAATTACTGGATCATGCTGGCTCTCAATCACTTGTGGATCCCAAAGCTCGTCCGCCTCCACTAACTGTAGTGCCTCATCGCAAACAATTATTTATCTCTAGGCTTGCTCCAGATATTTCTGAGCCGTCTGTGGCAGCTTATATTGGTAATATATGCCCTGCTAAAATTTTAATTCAAAAGTTGAAGTTTTCTAGGCCTCGCGAAATCTCCTCTTTTAAAATTACAGTAACAAATGAGTATTTCTCAGCTATGGTTGACTCTAACTTTTGGCCAGAGGCCCAATAAGTGCTCCCGTTCTTTGCCTGTCCACCTTCCTAATTTATCTTCCGCTTCAAAAAACTAATAACGTCTAGTCTTTGCATTCATTATCAAAATGTAAGAGGACTTTAAGAAGCTCGATAAGCCAAGCTCTCGAAACTGTTCTGTGATAGCCAAACTTTTACAGCTGAAATATTAGCTTTTTCTGAAACTTAAATTAACTCGTTTTGGATAATGAAATTCTTTCTAATAACTTTATATTTTATATATCGTGTTAGTCGTCGTGTCAACTCGAATCTGTGTTCAAGTGTTGTGCCGATTGATCTCCCCTTAGGTGTTGAGTTTATTTGCGTCGAAGTTACATGTTCTAACTTTAGCCTATATATCTCTTGTTCATATATTCCTCCAGCTTCTGATATCATGATCTACATGCACCATGCTGATGCTTTGCGAACTATTTTTAGTCGTCTTAAAGATCGTGATTTTTTTAAAGCTTTAGGTGATTTTAACTTGCCTAATGTTTCTTGGCTTTTTGATGATAATCTTTCTTTCTTAATTCCTTCATCTCAACATGTTTTTCTTGATAGCCAACTTGAATGTCCGCTACATCAGTTGAATTCTTTTCTTAACTCTTTTTAAAGAATCCTTGATCTTGTTTTTGTCTCGGATCCCGCTGTTAGTTCTGTATCACAAACACAGCCCCTTGTGAAGCCTGCAGATCCTTATCACCCTACCATTGAAGATACTTTTTTTTTACAATTCCGTTTATAGTTCATTTAATAACATCTCAAATTCTGATCGTAGACGATTTCGTAGAACAAATTTTAATCTTTTTAACAGCCTTATTTTCTCTTTTGATTGGTCATTTCTATTTGAGTGCTGTGATATAGATTGTGCAGTGAGTTTTTTGTACTTTGCTCTTAATTCTCTAATTGATAAATGCGTTCCTTATGTGAATGTATCTACCGTCTCCATACGCCAGTCTGGTTCATACGTAGACTCTCTAATCTCCGTAACATTAAATCGAGGTATTTTAAAAGATTTAAAAAAACTGGTTCGCGACTTGACTATGCAAATTATTGTGTAGCCAAATCTCAATTTTGTGTGTTAAATACTCAATGCTACAATAATTATATCGTTCGCTGCAAGGTTGAATTTTATAAGAACCCCAAAAGATTTTACAACTTTGTTAATTCCAAAAGACGCTCTAATTTATTACCTTCCACCTTCAGACTTAATGACCAGACTGCTAATAGTGATTCAGATATTGCAGATCTGTTTGCTAAATTCTTTCAGTCGACTTTATCTACTACTGTTTCGGATCCCACACCCTTCTCAATTCCACATTTTAATTATATGTTTTTTCCTAGTATTACTGAAGACTGTATTATCTCTTGCTTGTCATCAATGACGTCTTCCTTCGTACCCGGGCCTGATAATATACCTAGTTGCATCCTTAAAATGTGTTCGAATTCCCTATCTAAGCCTTTATCTCGGTTATTCTTTATATCGAGTTTGTAGCTTTCCTGATTTTTTGTAGGAATCTTTTATTATTCCTTATTTGAAAAAGGGTAGCATATCGGATATTTCTAACTACCGTGGCATTGCCAAACTTTTGGCAATACCTAAGCTGTTTGAGAAAATTATTACGTCTTCTCTTCAACACCTATACAGATCAATTATTTCTCATTGTCAGTATGGCTTCATGAAAGGTCGTTCGTCGCTTACCAACCTTTTAGAATTGACTACCCTTGTACACCATGGCTTCTGTAAAAAGTGTCAAACTGATGTTATTTATACTGACTTTAGTAAGGCTTTAAATACGATTCATCATTCTATGATTCTCATGAAATGGCTTGGTTAATATCGTATCTTATTGGCAGAACCCAAAAGGTGTCTTTTCGTTGCTCGATATCTAAAACTGTTCGAGTTACGTCAGGTGTCCCCCAAGGCAGTCATCTGGGCCCACTGTTGTTTACCTTGTTTATAAATGATTTGCCCTTGGCCTAGGCTCATTCACGCGTGCTCATGTTTGCGGAAGACCTCAAGATTTGTTTATCATATAATGATCCTTCTTTCCAACAGTACTTGCAATCATATCTCGATGCGTTCGGGATACGTATACGTAGGCTGGTATTTGGCATTCTCTTTCTCCATAAACTAGTCAAAGGCGAAGTCATTTCTACTAATTTACTAGATACGCTATATTTTTTGTGTTCCCTCACGTCGGACCAGAAGCTTTTTTCCTATTCACCTTAATAGATGTCTGACTAACTACTCTCTTCACGAACGTTTTTGTGTTTTTTGCCAATCTTTTAAAAACCTTTCTCACCTTATTTCTCCTCATGTTTCTGTCACTTCTCTTCGCGCTATACTTTTTAATTATCTACAGCGAAACCACTGAAAATATTCTGGACCTGGATGGCCGCAACTCATCCCTGACCACATTGGCTGTGAATAGGGGCATAGCTGGCATCTTGTTGCAAATAAAAGGCCTCCACCGGTTGGGGGATGTTTAGTTGTGCTTAAAGCTAAGTTACCTTCTTGAATTAATTATTATCTTTATTTTAGCTTAAGCTTTTTCGTCGACTGCTGATTTAGTTGACGTAAATAAATAATTTAGTAAATAAATATATATTCGTTGAATCTACTCTTAAATTAGAGCCCAACAACAAGTTTGACATATTTTTTATACGCTTGCAAAAAGGGTATATTAATTTTGGTCAGAAGTGTGCAACGCATAGAAGGAAGCATCTCCGAACATATAAAGTATATATATTCTTGATCAGCACGACGAGACGAATTGAAATAGCCATGTCCGTCCGTCCGTCCGTCCGTCTGTATCAACGAGAACTCCTCCTAGACCGTAAAAGCTACAGAGCTGAAATTTCGCTTGTTAATATATCTGTTAATGATTGTGTCGAATTTGGTAAAGATCGGGTGACTATATCATATACCTCCCATAGGAACGATCGGTCGAAAACAGTGTCTTTTGTCAATAATTTTGTTACTTTTGACGCGATTGCTTTCAAAATAAACATTTGTTAGTTTAATATATCTGTTAATGATTGTGTCGATTTTGGTAAAGATCGGGTAACTATATTATAAACCTCCTATAGGAACGATCGGTGGATAACAGTGACTTTCATCAAAAAGTTCGTTATTTCCTATGCTAAGATTGAAGACCCTTCTTTCGCAAGCTTTAGCCTTTTTAGATTAAACTGTTAGTTTAGATAAAAGAGTTACTAAAAAACTTGCAAGGATATACAAACTTTGACGCGGTCGAAGTTAGCCCCGGCCCTCTGGTTTTCTTGCTATTTACTGCAGGCTGCCCTAAACACTTATTACTGGGCTGGTCTGTCATTGACTTTAAGACAATTTCTTTTATTAGTTTGCGTAAGGAATTTGGCAAGAGCATTTGGATGTGCATCCAGTTTTGCAGAATACTTTAGTTGTTGAGTACCTTTTTTTTATGGTAGGTATATGTAGATAATTTTGAATGTTGTCGTTAGTAAGTACCACGGAGCGCCCGTGATTGATCTTAAAACCTTCGACTGCGCCCTTTGTATAATGTTGACATTGCTGGTACTTGCATTTCCCCATAGTGCGGCACCGTAAGTCACCCATCTGGACTTACGGTGCCGCACTATGTACGGAGTTGTATAGGAGGACTTTACACTTCAGACGTAGAGGGGACCGGGCGTTGGTGATCCGATGTAAGCTACTCGCTTTCAATTTAAGCTGTAACTTTTTTGCTTCGATGTGCTTGCGCCAAGTTAGTCTTCTGTCTAGGTGGATGCGAAGGTAAGTGACATCATCGGCTAATAAAAGACAGTTTCTTCTGTTAAGTGTTAATGTAACATATTTGCATTTATGCGCGTTTACTTGGATACGCCAGGTTGCTAGCGATTCCTCTACCACCTTTAAGTGGACTGTCCACTGTCTTGCGGTACACCAGCTTTGATTTTAAAATCAGCCGAGACGGAGCCATTGCATCTAACAGCGAATTTCCTATTGTAAAGGTAAGATTCCATGAGTTTGTGGGTGTACTGTGGGAGTCTTTGACGGATTTTGAACATCAGACCCTCAAGCCAAACTCTATCGAAAGGCAACATCGACGAAAACAGCCGCACACTATTTTTTTAGTTCGAATGCTGTTCGAATTTCGGATGTTATTCGATTGACTTGTTCAATTGTCCCGGAAGTCGAACTCGTGTGAAGGGATTAGGGAAGTAGCCAATTCTTATTATAGCGTTGAACAGTTTGCAGATGTATTGTATGGCAATGATAGGGAGTTCTATAATCATTTTCGGTATAATTAGGTCATCGCCAGGGGCTTTTTTTCGCCTTTAGATAATTTTTAATTAAGTGCAGAGATTTAATCCGATTGGAGTTCCGAGTACTTACCATCTATTATTGAGTCGAAGGAGGAAGTTCAAATGAGTTTGATGTTGGATTTGATTGGAAAACCAAAAATTTTATGATGTGTGGCAAACACGGATGCCCTCTCTACGTCACTGCGGCCCATACACCGGTTGGCTTCCTTATCGGTGAAACTGTCTCTGTAGGAGCGCTTAATGTTGGGTGGGCTTTCCACAAAGGATGTTTAGTGCTGGTTGGGCTGAGCTTTTCAATATTTCCTTTGAGCCAAGGTTTCTTCTTGTCTTAACGTCTTGAAGAGGTTGCGATTGGCATGCGAAGTTTTGCTGCTGGTGAGCGAGAAATCTGCCATTCTCGTGTTAGTCGAAGTTTCTCCGTTACTAGTTCTTCTATCCATCAGTTCATACGCCTGTAGGCAGGTTTGGGGTAGGTAGAGGCAGGTGGAGTAGATACTCTTACTGCAGCTCCTAGCATTTACACAAGTGCAGAAACGCACATGTCAATGTCTTCTGCAGCATCCAGTTTTGGAGAACATTGACTGTGGGCACTCATGAACATTTTAAATTTAAGAGAATTCGTTTTGTTGTCTGTAAGCCTATATGGGCGCTCAAGTACTTCAGGTCTTGTTGATAATGTTAATAGCACTGGAGAGTGGTCAGAAGTTAAATCTAGCAGTGTTTCCGCAGTGATCTGATTACGCGGAATCCTCTTGGTTAGTGCAGAACTAATCAAGTCATGCACTCTCTGTGGGTCTGATGACCAGTAAATAGGCCTACCCGGTGAGACGCAATCCATCTTATTAAGTGGGTTGACTATTGTGTTGTATAACTGCTTGCCTTTTGCATTCAGCATATCAGCCTACTGCAATGAATGGATCACCGAGAGTGTTAAAGGAATCGGTAAATTCCTTTTCAGAGATTGAGAAGCGTGGTGGGCAGTACAGGATAACCAATGTAGTGTTTGGCCAGTTATAGTAAGTAGGAGCTGTGTTTCAAATCTATTAGAAACGAGTGTTTATACGGTTTTTGATTAGGATACCAGTCCAACCCTGAGCTTTTCCGTCTGGATGGTTTGTTGCGTAGAAGGTAAATTTTGGTATTTAAAAATTATTTTTTGATGTTAAATGTGTTTCTGATATCAGCATGACGTCGATTTCACATGAGTCTAGGAATAGTAGCAGTTCATTTTTGTGCTTGGAGATGCCGTTAGCATTCCAGAGACATAGGCTTAGGGAAGCCATTATTTATTGTCGATAAGCTTCTGGATAATCAGGTTTCGATTCCGCATCAGTTCTTACAAGCAGTTTTGCATGAACGTCATAAAAGCGGTCATGTTTTGATAAAGTGAGATCAATAGGGCCTCTGGATCACCTGGAGTTTGTTGGCCAAGTTATGGTGCGCTAGGTTTCTTCTGTAGATGGTGAAGCGACGGGGTCTCTTTCGCAGGCTCCGTCTGTCTAGTTCGGAGCACGCCAGTGAAGGATAACCTAGGGCTGGTTGTAGCAGGAGTGTTAGATGATCTAAAAGCCTTGGTCAAGAATACCATCGGTGTAGTTTACCTTATATATATATATATATATATATATATATTCCTGAGCAGAATTAACACATGAGTCGATGTAGCAATGTGCATACAGAAGAACACCAACAATCATGTAGATCTGGGAGACTATAAGAACTGCGGCAAACCAATATATTTTATGTATTATTGTAGACACATGTAATATGATCAGTAGTCACGTTTCTTTAAAAATAGCGCAGCCGGAATTAGAAAACAAAAAAACTATTTTCTCTCTTGATAATATTATTTTATATTTTATATTTTGTATTAGAAAATCTACTTATCAATTGAAGAGATGCACGGACTCACTCTAAAAAATATGAATGAAAATGAATGAATGAATAAACAACATAACAACATATGTACAAATACAATTTAATTTCACCCTCACAAAATTAATTGCAGCCATTCCGATTGGCTTTCCGCAATTTTAATTACTTGAATTAAATAGGCTTATAATTCAAGCAGACAATCGTGATATTCTTTAAACAATTTCAAAATACAGTCGAGCCTCGATAATTCGTACTCCGCTAAAGCGAAGACGCCAATATAACTGCTGGTCCCTTAAAAAAAATTCGTCCCTTGCAAAACAGAGTTAATCGAAAATCTCTGGAATTCGTAAAAAATGTTGTTCCCTTGTCTTTTCAACTTATTGACACTCGACTGTAATTGTAATTAATAATTGAAAGTTCATTGGGTTTCATTTTTTCTTTCATATCTTTTCTATTCTACAATAAAAATATTTCACTCAATTCTTTCTTTTGCTGTTTAATGTTTTGCGGCTGTTCGGCCGCGCACTCCCACATGACTCATATACCAAATTTTATTAAAAAATCACTACAGAGAGCAGAGTCGGGATAAAATTTTTTTCGCCCGGATCGGACCACTATATCATACAGTTTTATAGGAGAAATAGGTGAAAAAGTTGGAGTATCCATACGAAATTAATTAATAGTGATAGTTTTGGATATAAAACATCAGATCCCAATTTCCATCAGATAGGAAAAATAGAACAAATATAAATATAAATCAGCTATGTGTGCACATCGCTGACATAAGTGTTGTAGTGTTCCCGGATTTTTCCTTTCAAATATTTAACCGTCAAACGATAATGTGCTAAACTTTGTTAAAAATTTATTATGGAAAAACCTATGTATATTAATATGTATATTTATATACATAAAGTAATTTAAGTCATTTTTGGATTTGAAAGTAATGCAGTCAGAATTATGGAATTTTCTCAAGTTTGTATGAAATAAGCAAAAAACAGGAATAATGTTTCGAGTTACCTTAATATGGTCTGTCAAGTACCCTTGTTAAACTGTCATAAGATGTCATAAAAGAAATAAACCTACATTGTTTTGGAACAAAATTTGAAATAGAACAGTTGTCATGGTCGGGTGGGTGCAGAAGAGGGACTTATCACACCTAAGTTCTCTTACATCCTTTTTTTGGATTCCACTTAAACCTTGGAGCCTTTTAGATGTTAACTAAGTTGAGCGAGAATTATTAACCAAAACCCATTTTGGTCACTACAGTATGTATATGCATGCAACCACTTGTATGGTTTGAAATAGGGTAGGAAGAAGAAAAAACCAGAGGGCCGGCAAATTTCGACCGCGTCAAAGTTTGTATACCCTTGCAAATTGTCTTTTATCTTTTATCTAAACAAACTGTTCTATCTAAAAAGGGTAATGTTTGTGTTAATCATAGTCACTGTTTTCCACCAATCGCTCCAATGGGAGCTATATGATATAGTCACCCGATCTTTACCAATTTCGGCACAGTTATTAACAAATATATTAAACTAACAAGTGTTTAATTTAAAAGCAATCGCGTAAAAAGTAACAAAGTTATTGAAAAAAGTCACTGTTTTCGAACGATCGTTTCTATGGGAGCTATATAATATTGTCATCCGATCTATATAAGATTTGTCATAGTCGTTCGTATATGTAATAAACTCGTCAATATTAAATTTACATGCAAAATTCCAGCTCTGTAGCTTTTACGGTCTAGGAGGACGGATGAACGGAAAGACATGGCTCGTCTCGCCGTGCTGATCAAGAATATATATATTTTATATGGTCGGAGATGCTTCCTTCTATGCGTTGCACACTTCTGACCAAAATTAATAAATCCTATTTGCACCCTTGCTCATGGCATTCACAAATGTGGGTTCCTTATCGAAGTCTGCTGATGATAGAACTTGGTGGTTATCGAAATAGCTATGCAGAAAATCTGATCGCCTTTTAAGTCTGCTTATGATTTAAAATCTTATATATTATAAATATTTATTGACCTCAAGCCGGCTGAAACACAGTTTTGATTGACCTTTTTTAAGTCGAAATCTAAACAAACACCAAAAATGGAAGGCTCGTCGTATTACACATGTTTTACACATGCTGTAAACCGACTTTTTTAAATATAGTACAGTATACTTTAACTAAAATATTTAAGCCCGATGGTTAGTTGGTTAAGGCGAAGCTCTTTAAACTAATTCGGATGGCGCCCAGGGGTATGCACAAAAAAAGGTGAAATCTGCAGCTGCAACGTTTGCGATTCTTTTTCGCTTCATGTCGTTTGAATTCCCAACTACTGTAAGCGTTGAAGATATGGTATGCTCATTACAACTATGGGTTCTTTAGCGAAGTCTGCTAATGATAGAACTTGGTGGTTCTTGAAATAGCCATCCACTTTTTGTGCAGCCTTTGATTTAAAATCTTATAAATTAGTAAGATTTATTGACCTCAAGACGGCTAAATAGAGTTTTGATACGGCTTTTTGATAAAACTCTTTCTACTTTGTCGGCTATAGGTGAAGAATGATATACGCAATAAACTTGCAAGGGTATACAAACTTCGGCACAGTCGGAGTTAGAACAGGTCCTCTGGATTTATATTTCCGTTTGTTAAATTTTAATTTATTCAAGATTTATAAAGATTTGTGATTGTGGCATTATGATTGGTGTTGGCAGCGACGTAGTCCTTAATTTGCGATGGAAAAACATTTTAAAGGTGAGCTTATTTTTGCACACAAATATCGAAACTTCAAATGTAAAATTTGTCCATTATAGGAACATCAAAAGAGAATCTTAATGTTCAATCGCCAAAAAGTAAGCGTCAAAGCTCCAATGGCAACATTTAAAAATCAGATGCATCAAAAGCCGGGAATCCTTCCCGACTGGCACAAACCTCAATGACCATTTAAAACGGATGCATCCAAATCGTAATATAGAAAATAAGTTCCCACACCAACGAATTTTGATGCCTTTTAATACGTGATACACCCTATGCCACTGATTCTAAGCGTAAAAAAGAATTAGATGAACATGTAATGCCGTTTATCATTGTCAATGACAAAAAATTCCGATATTTAATGTTAAAAGCGGATCCTCGTTAAGTATTATCATCCAAAACATACTTTGGAGCTGTATCCCTACCAAATCTATATCAGTCCTTAAAGGAAAAACTTCATTCTGCCTTGGAATACGTGGAGTATGTTTCAATCACAACAGACGGTTGGACCTCCAAAGCAAATGATGGTTATTTGAATACAACCTGTCATTTTATTGATTCTGAATTCAAATGAAATTCCGCAGTTCTGTCAAAAACGACCTTTTAAAACCAATTAATCCCTCTGCTTTAAATATTGCAGACTCAATTCGAGTGGTTTTGGCAGAATGGGCTCTGATGCAAAATGTTGTTTTTATAGTAACAGACAACGACATCACCATCAAAGGGGCGTGCGAAATTCTTGAAATTAAGAACTTTCTATGTGTTGCATATACTATAAATCTTCCAAGTCCAATATGTTTGAAAGCTTGAATTTCTCGGATCCTAACAAAATGTAAGAGCCTCGTTTCCTTTATAAAACGCAGCACTACTGCAATGGGGTAATTTAAACAGGCACAGAATGTTGCAAAGCTGATTGGATTGATTCAGGAAGTACCAACTCATTAGAATAGTGCTTACCAAATGATAAAATGACTTCTAGCAACAAATTAATCACTGTTATCTGTCTTGTTGTCCACGACTAAGGCTCCAATGCAATTTTTCGGAGATGATATCAACAATTTAAAGGAACTTCTTCTGTCTCCATTTGACGATGCAGCTCAGATTATTTTCGGATGCAAGAGTATAACTATTTCTCTTGTTATTCCGGTGTCTTGCAAGATTCACAATAAACTACAAAGCTTGAAATGTAATCTTAAAACAGCCTGAATTGTTTCTGCTTACAAAATGTTAATGAGCTGTTTAAATGATAGGCTTGACCACTATGAAACTCGCACAGTTTGTCAAATTGCTACACTAATCGACCCCAGATGCAAATAAAAATGGCTTCAAGCGTATTTCTAATGCAGATAAGGCCGGTAAAGCATTGAAGCAGAAAATGTACACTGTCTCTTCAAGAACTCAAAAAGAGCAGCCAACACCAGATGATCCCGAAAACTTATGTTTGTCAACAAGAACTTTAATACCCTTCAAGATAATCAATATCTATAAAGTTTCACACCAATGATCCTTATTTTAAGTGAAAAGGTTTTTCTTAACATTTTATTTCGAATAAACATTGCTTTTCGTTTTAGTATTTACTGAATTTGCTTTATATTCAATTAAAGAAAAACCGTTTAAAACATCAATGTTCCATCGATGTTTTGCTTACAAACATCGTAAACATCAATAGTAGCAAACATTGATGTTTCTCCACCTCTAACTCAGGTACCAGGAAAAGGCCTGTAATACAAACCATCGATGCAAAGAGAGCCATAAAAAATATGTTGAATATTTTGGAATGTCGTGTAACATCTTAGATTTTAAATATAAAAGATAAAAAAGATAATTGGAATACTCTGGAAATACTTGGGAATTGAAATACATGGGCCTTTTTACGGACTACAAATTCTTTACCAAAAACCATTTCAAAATGGAAAGATGAACTAGAACGGAGTTCGAGGGAAACTTGATATCGGCTAAGCGGAACAGTTGGGCCAGGAACTTAAAGAACCTTAAAACTATTGTCCCGAAATAATATAAATTTACGACAAAACTCATAATGCTGATAATATTGTCAGTTGTATGTATATTGTTCACACGTACGATGACTGAGCAGGAAAGGGGTTTGATCATTAGTTCTTAAAATAAATTCAGAGGGCCGGGCTAACTTCGAAAGCGTCAAAATTTGTATACCCTTGCAAGTTTTTGTTACTCTTTCCTTACCGTTAGTTTTCAAAGTGGATAAAAGTTTTAAGGTTTTTTTAAAAAGTCGAATATATTTTCAGTCGTTTATAGGTGTGAGAAACTCACCAATATTAAACTTCAATACATAACAATACCTTAGAAAATAACGAACTTATTGAGAAAAGTCACTGTTCGTCACTTTGACGTTTGTATGGAAGCAATATGATATAGTGGTCCGATCCGGCTGAATCCGAGATATACAACCTGTGCAGTATGTAAGCCTACATGCAAAACTTTTGATTTGTAGCTTCTACGGTCTAGGAGGAGTTTGCGCTGATCCAGACGGACGAACATGGATATTTGAACTGATCAAGAATATATATACTTTATCTGGTCGGAGATGTTTCCGTCTATGCGTTGCACACTTTTGACCAAAATTAATATACCTTTTTTGCAACGGTATAATGAGAAAATATTTTAATTAAATAACCTAATTATTATTATTTATTTATTTATACTGACTTTAGTAAGGCTTTCGATACGGTTGATCATTCTATGCTTCTCATGAAACTTAACATCATGGGTTTTTCCCCGAAACTATTGGCTTGGTTAAAGTCGTATCTTATTCGCAGAACCCAAAAGGTGTCTTTTCGCTACTCGATATCTAAAACTGTTCGAGTTACGTCAGGTGTCCCCCAAGGCAGTCATCTGGGCCCACTGTTACTTACCTTGTTTATAAACGATTTGCCAATGGCCTTGGCTCATTCACGCGTGTTCATGTTTGCGGATGACGTCAAGATTTGTTATTCATATAATGATCCATCTTTCCAACAGTACTTGCAATCAGATCTCGATGCGTTCTGTGTTTGGTGTCACGTTAATAAATTACACCTTAATGCCTCTAAATGCTCTTTGATGACTTTCAGTCGTTTGTCGCCGTTCAGAGCTCATTACTCTGTTAAGTCTGTTCTGTTAGATTGTGTACCATCATTTAAAGACTTAGGCGTTATGTTTGACCCAAAACTTTCTTTTAATATTCATATATCTTCAATTGTTAATAGAGCATGCAGTCTTCTTGGCTTCATTAAACGTTGGGCCAAAGAATTTGATGATCCATATGTGACAAAGGTTTTATACACTTCGTTAGTTCGCCCTAGTATTGAATCACCAGCGTAGTATTGAATCGGTGCAGAATTCCTTAAGTTTGCGTTACGCGGTCTTAATTGGGACCCGAATCTTCGCCTACCTTTTTATTCTGACAGACTTCTTCTTATTAATCTTCCTTCACTTTACAACCGTAGGCTCGTATTTGGGATTCTCTTTCTACATAAAGAAGTCAACGGCGAAGTCAGTTCTAGCAATTTACTAGATACGCTATATTTTTGTGTTCCCTCACGTCGGACCAGAAACTTTTTTCTCTTCACCTTAGTAGATGTTTGACTAACTACTCTCTTCACGAACCTCTTCGGGTTCTTTGCCAATCTTTTAACAACCTTTCTCACCTTATTTCTCCTCATCTATCTATCACTTCTCTTCGCGCTATACTTTTTAATTATCTACAGCGTAACCACTGAAAGTATTCTGGACTGGATATTGGATTGGCTGCAACCCATTCCTGACCACATTGGCTGTGAATCGGGGCATAGCTGGCACCTTGTTGCAAATAAAACACCTCCACCGGGTCGGGGATGTTGTGCATAAAGCTAAGCTACCTTCATGAATTAATTACTATCTGTATTTTAGCTTAAGCTTTTTCGTCGACTGCTGACTTAGTTGACGTAAATAAGTAAATTAATAAAAAAATAAATAAATAATTAACTTCTATTTATGTCGAATTTTAATGATAAGCTACTGTCCCATATATAGTAAAAATTAAAAAATGTAGAGTTAGTAACAGTAATAAATGTACTCTGTATGTGTGTACAGTATATGCCACTTTTTAATGTTGTACACCATTGGTACAGTAAATATGTGTTATTATCCATCTGTTCAGATGAGTATAATATTTTGAACAACTAAGAATGGCTGCTAGTTCGAATAAAAGACTCTGCTCTCTGACGTCACGGTCGTGTTTTTTCATAGCTCCTGAGTTTCTATCAATATTTATTGTTTTCTCTCAATTTTTAATTGTGCTTAGTTTGTTCACGCTTTCGCTGGTGTGGCTTGCTTGACACCCGTGTGTTTTATATGCATAATTTGACAAATTAATCTGTTATTTTTCGTAATTAGTGTTTGGTGCATTTTATTTTTTTTTATTTTTCTTTTTCTGTTTTTTATTTTTTTCTCTCTTGTCATTGCTTCTGCAGAGAGCGGAGCTCATCGCCCCTATCATTCCATCAGTGCTACTGTTTTTGTTGTTCTGTCTTCTTTGTGCTTGTGCTCATCTTTTCTCCCGCGTAATCACTTTTGTGATTACGCCGCCTCTCAAAGTTTGGCACATAACTGTTCTTGCACTCTTTCTTGTGCTGTGCACTTTATGCTGTGTATTTAAATTTTCTATATATTCTTGTATATTTTTTTTTTTTTTTTTTTGGGCTTCTCAATGGCTTATTGTCTACCTACTTGCAAGCATTCTGATCGTTTTGATGATCAGTATGTAGCAATATCTTGTTAGCTCTGTGATAATCTTGTTCACTTGGCTTAATGCGCTGGAGTTACCCATCTTGTGCCAATCAGCAGCTTGATTTAAGCCGTATGTACAGAGATCTTGATTTAAAGTTTCTTTCTTTAAACAAACTGGCCCAACAGCTGTCTAACAAGTGCGATTGTAGCGTACATTTATTGTCGCAATTCAAGTTTGTTCCACTTTTTGAGAAGTTGCCCAAGAAATGTACCCTTGAGTTACCTCATAAGCAGTCGCCAGCACTCTCTGTTACATCTTCTCCCATTCTACTTTCACCTACATCATCTTCTTGTCCCTCTTTATGCTCTTCTTTTCAGATTGAAGAACCCATTATAAACCCTGTGTACCTCAATCTTTCCCTTACGGGAACTCTGATCAATTACAGGATCATGCTGGCTCTCAATCACTTGCGGAACCCAATGTTCCTCCGCCTCCACTAACTGTAGTGACTTATAACAATTATTTTTCTTTAGGATCACTCCAGATACATCTGAGTCGTCTGTGGCAGCTTACATTGATTCAAAAGTTCGCGAAACCTCATCTTTAAAATTACAGTACCAAATGAGTATTTCTCGGCTATGGTTGACCCCAATTTTTGGCCAGAGGGTTTAGTTGTACACGAGTTTGCGCCCAATAGGCGCTCCCGTCCGTTGCCTGTCCACTTTCCTAATGTATCTTCTGCTTCAAAAAACTAATAATGTCTAGTCTTTGCATTCATTATCAAGTTGCAAGAGGACTTCTTACCAAGCTGTCGAAACTGTTCTGTAATAACCTAACCTCTGTCTTGGATAATGAAATTCTTTCTAATAACTTTATTTCCTATAGGCTTGATCGTGTTGGTCGTCGTGGTGGTGGAGTACTCATTACTGTCAAGTCGAATCTGTGTTCAAGTGTTGTGCCGATTGATCTCTCCTTAGGTGTTGAGTTTATTTGCGTCGAAGTTACATGTTCTAACTTTAGCTTATATATTTCTTGTTCATATATTCCTCCAGCTTCTGATATTATGATCTACATGGACCATGCTGATGCTCTGCAAAGTATTTTTAGTCGTGTTAAAGATCGTGATTTTCTTATAGTTTTAGGTGATTTTAACTTTCCCAAAATATCTTGGCTGGTAGATGATAATCTATGATAATTTTTCGCTCTGCTCTTATTTCTCTAGTTGATAAATGCGTTCCTTATGTCTCTACCGTCTCCACTATGCTGCTCTGATTCATAAGTAGGCTTTTTTCTAAACTCCGTAACATTAAATCGAGTGATTTAAAAGGTCATGACTATGAAAATTATTGTGTAGCGAAATGTCAAGTTTGTATCTTAAATTCGCAATGCCATAATAATTACATATATTGTGCGTTCTGCAGTTGAATTCTATCAGAAAAGATTTTACAACTTTGTCGATTCTAAACGACGACGACTTAACCTAATACCTTCCACATTTAGACTTAGTGGATAATGGATAATTATAATGATTCAGATATTGCAGATTCAGATATTCCAGATTCGAATATAGTTTGCTAAATTCTTTCTGTCGACTCATTCTACTACTGTTTCGGATCGCACACCCTATCCCTTCTCAATCCCACACTTAAATTGTATGGTTTTCCCTAATATTACCGAATACTGTATTGTATTGTACTGTTCAATGTTCCTATCTAAGCCTTTATATTTATATTTATATCGAGCGAGGCTTGTAGCTTTCCTGTTATTTGGAAGAAGTCTTTTTTTATTCCGCTTTTTTTAAAGGGTAGCAAATCGGATATTTCTAACTACCGTGGTATTGCCAAACTTTCCGCAATACTAAAGCTGTTTGAAAAAATGATTACGTCTTCCTTTCAACACCTATCCACTATTTCTCTATTTCAGACTACTCTTGTACACCATGGCTTCCGCAAAAGGTGTCCAACTGGTGTCATTTATACTGTCTTTAGTTAGGCTTTCGATAACGTTGATCATTCTATGTGAATCGGGATTTCTGAAGAGAAAGAAAATAACCCAGTCTTCATTCGTTGAATTCAAAATATGAACTGATTTTATTTAAAAACTCTTAAACTCTAAGAAGCGACAATTGTTCTTAAAAATGCTTATTCTAATGCCCCACGTTTTCGGGGGTTGAAAAATGTTTATATTTCATGCTGAGCGCTGGTTACTTGATACCGCGCCGCTGTTTGGTCTTAAGTGTTTTCCACAGAATGTGGATGCATGTTTTGTTTGCTATTAAGCAATAATTGTCATATGAATTTTATGACTTACTTTTGTTTATGTTTCGTTTTTGTAGATTTCTTTGGTCAATCTGATTTGGTGAAGCCGTTTCAGCTGACCACGATGTTTAATCTTAAACATTCTGCAACGGGGCGCCAAAAGTGGCGTTTTGAATTTTGTGTTTAACTTTAGGTTGTCTTATACAAATTATTATTAATATTAAAATTGGTAAGATAACGAATATTAGGGAAGCATGACCGGTTGCATGATGGAAGTTTAACCCTAGTAATTCAATATGATGTTCCTTTAATGATTGTAACTGGCTTCCTATTTTCTCCAATTCTGCCGAATGGTTTACTATGTTTGCTTCTACTGGACTCCATACGATACTTGCCATGTTACTAATGTCCCCTACGAGCGACGTTTTAATAGCTACGTATGATTCTGCCTGGATGCTATGATGAGCAACTAAAATTTTATCCTCTGTCCTAGCTGTGCAGCCTGATTTGAGATTCAAAATTCCTTGCTCTGGAATATCCACTACCTCATGCTGTTCGTTACCGCATTGGACTCTGGCCTTAGTTTTAGGTGGGACCTTGAACAACCAACTACTGCTACTATCTAATTCTACCCATTTCTATACATTTTTGCATAGCTGTCTCAGACATTAGATGATACGAGTCTATTTCAAAGTTATATATTAAGTACTGGCTATCTATATGAACCATTATCAAAGTTATATATTAAGTACTGGCTATCTATATGAACCATTATCATTTGATTAATGTTTAATCGTACAAGCACTGGAACAACTTTATAGAGAAAAGACGGATGCCTACCAAAAAGTGGTATTTTTGCATTTATGATTAGTTTTCTGTCAATAAAGATACCCTTGGCCGTCAACAGAGTATATATCTTTTAACTCAGTACTGTCCTTTTACCTGGTAATACTAAAGCTTCGGACAACTTGTCCTTTATTTTTGTTATTTCCAACTTCATCTGGCTTGGTTTTGAAATGTTAGGGTTCAACCTACCATGATTAATGTCTATTAAAAGATTTATAATTCCTGTCTGGATTTTTTCACATTCATCCACCACTGAACTCAGTTGCCTTACAATCATGAAAAACTGGATGGACTCTCTATATACGTAATAGCTTTCTTTTAGTACTTCCGTCATATTTTCAATCTGGTTGGTTATGTTGCGAAAGCTATCATTTATTTCATCTATAGTTGTCTTTAGAATGTTTGCCGTGGAGTCTACTGTCGATGTCTGCTTTTCTTCTAGGTGTTTCAGATTTTGCTGATTTGTCAGTAAATTCCTCATGTTTGCTTCCATCTGTACTCTGTCATCTGCATCCATTATGCCAAATAATATATGGTACAGTGAACCCATGAATTCAAACGGTGCTCGTTTGCTTCTTGGCTTATTTTGACTCATAAACAATTTATTATTTTCTTCGATTTCCGTAATGCGTTTTATCGTGTTGTCTAATACGAAATGGCACTGGTCTTCGAAATGATATAACTTTTGACATAATTCCCTCATTTTAGGAATCAATCTGTCACCTTTAGTTAGCATTTCAAAATATGCCGACATGTCATAGTATACAACCAGATCCCATGAGGACGCTACTACCTCCACCTCACCCATTGGATCTAAGTACAATGCGGCTGTTGCGTTTAGTTCTTTTACCATAATTTTCGGTCGATTATCTTTAATGCTTGCTGCATTCGACAATTGACAAAGTAGCATCAACATTGCTAACATCATTACGGTTCCTACTTTGGACAGATGATCGAATCTGGTAGTTTTCCGATTTCGGTTCTCCTCCACGTCTTCTGATGATTTTACCCCAATGAGTGGACAAATTTTATTTTTAGGCCTTGTAATTGACCCTTCCTGCAATTTGACTTTTACCACTCTTACTTTATCGTCCCTGCCTTTATGAATTTCTCCAATCTTGCCTAAAAGGCCACCTAGCTGGGTGACAATTTTCATCTTTAATCAGTACGACTTGACCATTCTCTAAATTTTCTGTGTTTCGTCGCCACTTATTCCTCTGCTGGAGAGTATATAGATATTCATCTTTCCATTTTAACCAGAAATCTTTTTTCATTTTCTGAATTAATTTCCATCTGTCTAAGTTTCCAATTTTTTCCTCTGATATGGACTCGGCTGCTTCTAGTGTTGGTCTTCCAATTAGGAAATGAACGGGAGTTAACACTTCGTTGTTGTCCATATCTTCACCCGTCGTATACAACGGACGTGAATTTAAAACGGCCTCTATTTGTCACAATAATGTAGCAAGTTCCTCATATGTGAGGTTACTGTCTCCTATGACTCTTTTTAGATGATACTTAACCGACTTTACCCCAGCTTCCCATATACCTCCGAAGTGAGGTCCTGCCGGGGGGCTAAAATGCCAGCTAATCTGTTCTCTCTCTAGAACAGGGGCAACCTGAACGTTATCTCAAACTGCTTTTTTGAAGTCTTCATCGAGCCTCCTAGCCGCTCCCACAAAATTTGTACCATTATCGGAATATATATTAGCGCATTTGCCCCGTCTTGCAACAAATCTTCGAAATGGTGCTAGGAAAGCATCAGTTGTCAAATCACTAACAACTTCTAAATGAATTGCTTTAGTTGACAAGCACACAAATACTGCTATGTACCCTTTGAATGTTTTTTGTCCCCGGTTTTTTGAGCATCTTATAAGATATGGACCGGCAAAATCAATCCCCGTATTATGAAATGGAGATGACACCGTTACCCTGCTTTTGAGTAGGTTACCCATAATTTGCTCCGCAGTTACTTGGCGGTATCTGGCACAAGTAACGCATTCCCTTAGGTATTTTTTAAGAGCGTTTCTCAATCCGAAAATCCAAAATCTCCTTTGAATTTGACTTCTCATAAGATTAATTCCTCCATGTAGAGTTTCCTTATGAGCATCCTTAATCAACAGCATTGTTAGATGTGATTTATCCAAAATCACAGGATGTTTGGCATCAAAACATAAATTGGCATTTTGTAATCTTCCCCCCACGCGCAATATTCCATCGTCATCCAAAAATGGATTTAAGCTTAAAATTTTACTTTTCATGTCAATTTGTTTGTTCTGCGTAAGACATGATATCTCTCTGTTAAATTGATATGCCTGTTGGTGTTTAACTATAAAATTTTTAGCATTCTTAAGCTCACTGACGGTGAGATATGATGGGTACACTCTATCTCATTTTTTAATGCCAATAAATCTTAATACATATGCCGTAATTCTGGACAGCTTATTCATACAGGAATATTTTTTCAACTAGATCCTGCACAATACTGCCTTCTGTATTTACTAGCACGGAATTTACCCTACTTTTGGCATCATCTGTTTTTGGTTTAGGCCATTTATCATTTGCCTCGCCAAGCCACTTTGGCCTATTCCACCACAATTCACAATCTTTTAACTTATTTGGACAAATACCCCTTGAAGCTATATCTGCAGGATTATCTTCTGATTTTACATGGTTCCATACTATTTCTTTGATTTTTATGATATCGTCTATGCGACGCCTTACGAATTTTTCCTTACTAGCACCGTTTTTTAAACAGCACAGTGTGATAGTAGAGTCACTCCAAGCATATATTTCAGCTTGAACAGCAATAGATTGCTGGACTCTTTTTAGCAATTGCGATAGCAAGTGTGCTGCACATAATTCCAATTTAGGAATAGTCTTCCTATTTTTGATTGGATTAACTTTGTTCTTGCTGGCTATTAAGGTAACTGCTTCACCTATTTTAGCATATACTACCGCTGCATATGCCTTTTCTGAAGCGTCAGCAAAACCATGAATCTGTAACAACATATTAGGCTGTGTCTTGATCCATCGGGGTAATCTGAATTCTTCCAGATACACCAAATTGTCCCTGAAGGATTTCCATTCTGTTGTTTCGTTATCGGACAACTCTTGATCCCAATTTTGCTCCGCTAGCCACAACTTCTGTATAAATAACTTGCCTATTACTGTTACTGGTGCTAGCCAACCTAATGGATCATAAATTTTGGCTTGTGTGGATAGTACCCCTCTTTTATTCACCTTCCTGTTTTCGTCACAGTTTACCTTAAATTTAAATTCGTCTTTAAATGGCTCCCACTGCAACCCCAAGGTTTTAATTGATTCGTTCTCATCAATTTTTAACACTTTATTATCGCCTGTATTAATAACCTCTTCAACAATTTCGGATCTATTCGAAATCCATTTTCTCAAATCCATTCCTGCCTTTTACAGCTCGCTGGAAACCTGCTGAACTTTGTGTTTTGATTCTTGTACGGTATCACCCCCTGTCATTAAGTCATCCATGTAGAACTCATCTCGGATAATTTCACTAATCACTTTATCCTGACACCTGTTTGCGATTTCTGCAAGCACCCTTGTAGCTAAGTACGGTGCCGATGCAGTACCGTACATTACTGTTGTCAATTTATATTTTCTTAATTTTTTCTGTGGTGAATTCCTCCACAAAATATGCAAATATTTTTGATCGTCTTGGTCAATGTTTATCTGCCGATACATTTTTTCAATATCTGCAGATGCTACGTACTGCCATTTTCGCCATTTTAATATTATGTGGAAAATGTCTTTTTGGAGTCGCGGCCCGATCCACATCACATCATTGAGACTTCTGTTATTTGTGGTTTTTGCAGAAGCGTCAAATACAACTCTTAATTTAGTTGTCAAACTTGCTTCTTTTACTACTGCTTGATGTGGAAGGTAATATGCACCTTCATCCTTAGTTTCTACCATATAGCCCAACTCCAAATATTCTTTAATGAATTTTTCGTACTCCTCCTTAAGTTTTCGATTTTTTTGAAATTTTTTCTCCAAGTTAAGGAATCGCGCTGTTGCTTGCGCCTTCGAGTCACCTAAATCCCTTTTTTGCTTAAATGGGATCGTTACCACATATCTTCCCGATTTATCAATTATTGTTGTTTTGTTAAAATTTTCTTCACATTGATTAGCTTCTATATCATACTTTTTTGGTCTGCCTCCAATTTTGACATATCTATATTTTCAACGGAAGTGCTTTCATTAATTGCGGTAATACAATTGCTTCAACCTTAATAAGTTCCTTCTCCGAACCACGTGTTTTCATTTCAATATTTGCCCTATACTTCGACGTTCTACTTTTTGTTGCAGATACGCCACTTATTTCTGTTTGTTTGTTGATCTTAGGTAATTTCAACATTTGAGCGGCTTCTTCAAACAAAATAGTGCTCTGAGAGCCATTATCAATTAAGGCTCTTAATGTTTCATACTCTCCATTTATTTTTTTAACTTGTATTAGAGCTGTGGCCAACAGTTTTTGTTGTTCCGTAACACAAGTATTTACCTTCGCCTGTTCCCGCGCGACTCTCCTTTGCTATCATCAAACATTTCTGACATATCCGCTTCTGCTTCAACTAACACTGACTTACTAGTGCCTGGTTTTTCTGACTCTCCTGTAGCTACTATTTTGGCAACTATCGTTAAAACCTCTTCATGTACTTTATCTCTGTAGTACTGATGATCGAAAATACCCTGCAATTTTTCATGGTTAGGCATCCATCGGCTACTAATCACTTTTACTTCCTCGATTACCTTGCTAGTAATGTCTCTGGGATTCAGTGCTTCCAACTGCCTTAACCTGGTATGCAACTCTACCTGCTTCTCTAACAATTTTGCAGCCTTATTACTGAACATTTTATATGGTGGATGTATATATGTGTGACAATTGATTCTTTTTTTTTTTTAATTCGATATATTTATCCCCTTTTTTTTTGAGAACGAGAGAGAAAAAAATATCTCAACTGTGTCTTGCACAGTGAGCCAGAGACGTGGAAAAAATGTTGATAGCTTATGTGGTTGGCTCACAATTCAGGTATACATTTCATTTTTCAATAAAAGAAGTTTTTTTTTTTTAATCTCCAACCACATTGTTAGTAAAAGCCTATCAAGGAGTTAGTAGTTCGCAATTTGCACTTTCGTGCATCAACTTGCTTATAGAGGCTTATCTTTAAATTATTAAATAAGGCAAGTTAAGGCTTGCGCATTTCTGCGGCCCCCTTGCGTTTCTTCGCTCTTCGGCGAAGTTCAGCTTTCAGTTGGTCAGCACGCTCTATGCAGCGTTGTCGGTCCAGACGTTGAGCAGCTTTCAAGTTGCCGGTGCTGGTCTTCACACAGGCTGTTGGGGTGCCGATGCTGGTTTCTCCGATCTCTCTGTTCCGGGGTCTAGCTTGTCACGCTAGACGGTGCCGGTGCTGGTCTTCGCACAGGCGTATTCGCAATAAGGTGAGTCAAATCGTCCAGGGCAGTCCTTAGGACCCGTCTTCCCCGGTGTGTTTTTTTTTTTTTTGTGTCGCTGCTCAGCTGCTGTTGTCCAGGGCCTATGGGCTCAGGCGGTACCGGTGCCGGTCATCGCACCAGATTTTGTCGAAATAGCAGCCTCTTCTTTGCAACTATCTTGTTGCTCTGCTGCTGCTTGTAGTTGCTGACTTGCAACTACATACACACTTTAAACTTTAACTTTTTTTTTCGATATTAGCGCTTCGAATACGCCACACACAAAAACTCCCGCCGCCGATATTACTACAGTTGCTCCACTAGCCAAACTGTCTTTAAAATCGGACGCACGCACTTTTTAATTATGAAGCAATATTGGTTTTTTTTTTATATTATACTCTGTCTCTTACCACTGGTGGGGGAGAACAAGAGCTAATTTATTTTTGCTACCTTCAGCTGATCTTAGCATTTACACTTGCATAAGATCAGACTTCAAAGGAGCTGATTCACACTCTGAGTCTCTTACCACTGGTGGGGAAAACTACAGAGTTCTTTTTCTCGAAGGACCAAAATGAATCGGGATTTCTGAAGAGAAAGAAAGTAACCCAGTCTTCATTCGTTGAATTCAAAATATGAACTGATTTTATTTAAAAACTCTTAAACTCTAAGAAGCGACAATTGTTCTTAAAAATGCTTATTCTAATGCCCCATGTTTTCGGGGGTTGAAAAATGTTTATATTTCATGCTGAGCGCTGGTTACTTGATACCGCGCCACTGTTTGGTCTTAAGTGTTTTCCACAGAATGTGGATGCATGTTTTGTTTGCTATTAAGCAATAATTGTCATATGAATTTTATGACTTACTTTTGTTTATGTTTCGTTTTTGTAGATTTCTTTGGTCAATCTGATTTGGTGAAGCCGTTTCAGCTGACCACGATGTTTAATCCTAAACACTATGCTTCTTACGAAACTTATCGTCATGGGCTGTTTCGCGAAACTATTGGCTTGGTTAATATCGTATCTTATTGCCAGAACCCAAAAGGTGTCTTTTCGTTCCTCGATATCTAAAACTGTTCGAGTTACCTCAGGTGTCCCCCAAGGGCCTACTGTTATTTACCCTGTTTATAAATGCCCTTGGCCTTGTGATTGGTGCCACGTTAATAAATTAGACATTAATGCCTCTAAGTGCTCCTTTATGACATTCAGTCGTTTTTCACCGTTCCTAGCTCATTACTCTATTATGTCTGTTCTGTTAGATTGTGTACCATCATTCAAAGACTTAGGCGTTATGTTTGACCCAAAACTTTCTTTTAATGGTCATATATCTTCAATTGTCAATAGATCATGCAGTCTTCTTGGCTTCATTAAACGTTGGGCCAAAGAATTTGATGATCCATATGTGACAAAGGTTTTATACACTTCGTTAGTTCGCTAACGCCTACTCTAGAATATTGCTCACCAGTGTGGAACCCTCAATATGATGTTCACCAGCATAGTATTGAATCGGTACAGAAGCAATTCCTTAAGTTTGCGTTACGCGGACAGACTTCTACTTATTAATCTTCCTTCATACTAATTTACTAGATAAGCTATATTTTTGTGTTCCCTTACGTCGGACTAGAAAATTTTTTCTATTTCAACTTAGTAGATGTCTGAACTACTCTCCTCACAAACTTTTTCGTGTTCTTTGCCAATCTTTTAACAACCTTTCTCACCTTATCTCTCCTCTTCTTTCTGTCACTTCTCTTCACGCTATACTTTTTAATCATCTACAGCGAAACCACTGAAAATGTTCTGACTTGGATTGCCTGCAACTCATCCCCGACCACATCCCTGACCTTGTTGCAAATAAAACACATCCACCGGGTCGGGGATGTTTAGTTGGTTATCTGTCTTTTAGCTTAAGCTTTGTTCATCGACTGCTGTGTTAGTTGACGTTAATAAATAAATAAATAAATAAAGAAATCCCAACCACGGATGATAAGGTGAATAGGATTAAGTTCTTGCACTCAAATGTTCAATTTTTTATATAGTGAGTTATTTTCTGAAATAAATTTGTAATAATAGAAGCTATATTGTCTAAATTTTTCTTGCATATGATATTCTGGTTTTTTAATTTATTTTGATTTATTTTTTCTGCTTCCTGCTTCCAAATTTGTTTTGCAAATAATCTTAACTTACTGTACAGTAAGTGAACTGTACACTAATATAGTGCATAGTAAAAGTACTGTACACCAATTTTAGAGCTGTACAACATGAAAGTGAGTAAATAGTGTAGCTGTAGTAAAGGCGCTGATTTTGTATGTGTGCAAATTTTGCCACGCTACCTTCCGCCCTCGTACTTTGAAAAAATTCGATTACCTTTCGCAATACTTAAATGTGATATTAATATCCAACAAAATACCAAATTTGATCAAAACCGGAAAATAGGCAAGAGTTGGCCGTTGGCTGGTGGCGGCGCAGAAGCATGTTATCAGAATTTTTTATAAATAGACAAATCCATTTGTTATTACACTGCATTTCCAAGTTGAAGTCAAACCTTGCGACTTAGCCGACTCGAGGCCAAACTTCCAAAAGAAGATTATTTCAAAGGCAACACACAATAATTATCAGTATCATAATCTAACCTTTTAAACTTATAACTATAAGTTATAAAATAAAGAAAAACAAAAAAAAAATTCTTCGTTCGAATTCTATAGCAATTGACACCGGGTAGGTAACACCTTATACTCAAGCACAGCTTATTAAACCTAATTACTGTCGTAAAAATCATTATTAAGCACTGGCGCCTTCAATTTAAAGTTCCAAGTTGTAAGCAAAATATGCAAGTGTCCAGAAAAATGTAATGCTAATTTTGTGAACCTTTAACCCCGACGAGTGACGAGTAATCGTAATTTTACATTTATCATTCTCACAAAAAACATTTTTAAAACATTTAAAATATTTCCAAAACTACTCTAACCAAGAGCGCCGTGGGTAACTCCGTCCGCGCCGAAGTTTGCATACCCTTCGAAGTTTTTTCCCTATAGCCGTTAAAGAGAAAAAGGGTTTTATGTTAAAAGTCTGATGTTCGCAACGAACAGACCTCACGCTGAGGTTGAAGCAATCCGGCGCATATAGCATGCTGTTATATCGTTGGTTTTTAAGTATGACAGCTATATAATTTAATTATCCGATTTTTATCAAATTTGGCAAAGTCAATAATGTGTATATAAAACTGATAAATATAAAAATTTATAATTACTAAGAAATTAACGAACTTATTAAAAAAAGTCATTGTGTAGGATCTGTATGATGTAGTAGTCTGCTCCGGCTATAATCCGAGATTAACAAACTGTGCAGTATTTAAACTCCGTAGCTCTTGCGGATGGACGGACAGACGAACATGGCTTTATGAACTTGTCTCGTCGTGTTAATCAAGAAAATATATACTTTATGTAGTCGGAGCGTTTTGCTATTCAATAGACGTACTTTCAGAAAAAAAGTCCGGTCTGGTTTGATTTTTGGTGCGAGTTTGATTTTTGATTTTTTCCACAGTGTTATAATTTTGAAATACTTGTTTTACTAGTGCATGGTAAGTAAATCTAAGTCGTTGAAGTTACTTACTTTATTTTTTTTTTTTTTTATCAAATTGCCTTCTATTAAAACAATGTTATGTGTACGTACTTCAGTTTTAATACTTATATGTATGTATGTATGTAGCTCTGGCTGTTACAAATATGCCTCACATTGATACAACCTCTTAAACAAAGTAACGAATATTTTAAATTCATCAGACAGAATTGCAATTGTGACTGCGCTTGCCATGACCATGGCTCCAAACCGGAGTTTATACAGAATTTATAGCAGACCCTTAGCGCGCTGATACTATAAATTGATTCCAATTCACGGGCGTATGACTTGGTGGATATTGGTTCTGCCCAAACCGGAGTACCGTAAAGCATTTTCGCCTTGATAAGTCCATGCCATAGCATTTTGGGACTCTGGCTTGGTCGTGGCTGGAGACTCGAAGCAATGAGTACACCCGGACTGTATGATTGTTGTCTCCAAGTTTTTTCTGCTGCTTAAAAACAGCTTTTGTTTTGTGTTCGGTGAGGAGAAGTCCCATAGAAGCTAGCCACTGTTGCATTCGAGCAATCTCATTCGGCAAATAGTGTCCACTTCACCCTAATGTCTTGCCACGCATACTACGACGGCATCATCCGCAAAACCTGCAAATATCCATCCACAATAAGAAATTTCTCAAGTGATGTTCGTATATTTGCCCTCCTTTAAAAGTATCGCTGAGAAGCCATCTGTTGGTGAAAAAGCTGCTTATTACCGCAAGCCATCTAGTACGCATGGGCATATTTATTTATTTATTTATTTTTTTATTTATTTATTTATTTATTTATTTATTTATTTATTTATTTATTTACGTCAACTAAGTCAGCAGTCGACGAAAAAGCTTAAGCTAAAATACAGATAATAATTAATTCGTGAAGGTAGCTTAGCTTTATGCACAACATCCCCGACCCGGTGGAGGTGTTTTATTTGCAACAAGGTGCCAGCTATGCCCCGATTCACAGCCAATGTGGTCAGGGATGAGTTGCAGCCAATCCAATATCCAGTCCAGAATTCTTTCAGTGGTTACGCTGTAGATAATTAAAAAGATAGATGAGGAGAAATAAGGTGAGAAAGGTTGTTAAAAGATTGGCAAAGAACACGAAGAGGTTCGTGAAAAGAGTAGTTAGTCAGACATCTACTAAGGTGAAGAGAAAAAAAGTTTCTGGTCCGACGTGAGGGAACACAAAAATATAGCTTATCTAGTAAATTGGTAGAAATGACTTCGCCGTTGACTACTTTATGTAGAAAGGGAATGCCAAATACGAGCCTACGGTTGTAAAGTGAAGGAAGATTAATAAGAAGAAGTCTGTCAGAATAAGAAGGTAGGCGAAGATTCGGGTCCCAATTAAGACCGCGTAACGCAAACTTAAGGAATTGCTTCTGTACCGATTCAATACTATGCTGGTGAACATCATATTGAGGGTTCCACACTGGTGAGCAATATTCTAGAGTAGGCGTTAGCGAACTAACGAAGTGTATAAAACCTTTGTCACATATGGATCATCAAATTCTTTGGCCCAACGTTTAATGAAGCCAAGAAGACTGCATGATCTATTGACAATTGAAGATATATGACCATTAAAAGAAAGTTTTGGGTCAAACTTAACGCCTAAGTCTTTGAATGATGGTACACAATCTAACAGAACAGACTTAACAGATTAATGAGCTCTGAACGGCGACAAACGACTGAAAGTCATCAAAGAGCACTTAGAGGCATTAAGGTGTAATTTATTAACGTGACACCAATCACAAAACCCATCGAGATCTGATTGCAAGTACTCTTGGAAGGAAAGATCATTATATGAATAACAAATCTTGACGTCATCCGCAAACATAAGCACGCGTGAATGAGCCAAGGCTAAAGGCAAATCATTTATAAACAAGGTAAATAACAGTGGGCCCAGATGACTGCCTTGGGGGACACCTGACGGAACTCGAACAGTTTTAGATATCGAGGAACGAAAAGACACCTTTTGGGTTCTGCCAATAAGATACGACTTTAACCAAGCCAATAGTTTCGGGGAAAAACCCATGATGTTAAGTTTCATGAGAAGCATAGAATGATCAACCGTATCGAAAGCCTTACTAAAGTCAGTATAAATAACATCAGTTTGACACTTTTTACGGAAGCCATGGTGTACAAGGGTAGTCAATTCTAAAAGGTTGGTAAGCGACGAACGACCTTTCATGAAGCCATGCTGACAAGGAGAAATAGTGGATCTGGATAGGTGTTGAAGGGAAGACGTAATAATTTTCTCAAACAGCTTAGGTATTGCCGAAATTTTGGCAATGCCACGGTAGTTAGAAATATCCGATTTGTTACCCTTTTTAAAAAGCGGAATAATAAAAGACTCCTTCCAAATATCAGGGAAGCGACAAGTCTCACTCGATATAAAGAATAACCGAGATAAAGGCTTAGATAGGGAAATCGAACACATTTTAAGGATGCAACTAGGTATATTATCAGGCCCGGGTACGAAGGAAGACGTCATAGATGACAAGCTAGAGATAATACAGTCTTCAGTAATACTAGGAAAAAACATACAATTCAAATGTGGAATTGTGAAGGGATAAGGTGTGGGATCTGAAGCAGTAGTAGAATAAGTCGACTGAAAGAATTTAGCAAACAGATCTGCAATATCTGAATCACTATTAGCAGTCTGGTCATTAAGTCTGAAGGTGGAAGGTAGTAAATTAGAGCGTCTTTTGGAATTAACAATGTTATAAAATCTTTTGGGGTTCTTATAAAATTCAACCTTACAGCGAACGATATAATTATTAGCATTAGCATAGTAGCATTGAGTATTTAAAAGACAAAATTGAGATTTGGCTACGCAATAATTTGCATAGTCAAGTCGCGAACCAGTTTTTTTAAATCTTTTAAAATATCTCGATTTAATATTACGGAGATTAGAGAGCCTACGTGTGAACCAGACTGGCGCACTGGAGACGGTAGAGACATTCACATAAGGAACGCATTTATCAATTAGAGAATTAAGAGCAGACTAGAAAAAAATTTACTGCACAATCTATATCACAGCACTCAAATAGAAATGACCAATCAAAAGAGAAAATAAGGCTGTTAAGACGATTGAAATTTGTTTTACGAAAACATCTACTACGACAATTTAGGATGTTATTTAATGAATTATTAACGGAATTGTAAGAAATAGTAATTTCAATGGTAGGGTGATACGTATCTTCAGGCTTCACTAGGGGCTGTGTTTGTGATACAGCACTAACAGTGGGATCAGAGACAAAAACAAGATCAAGGATTTTTTAGAAGAGTTAAGAAAAGAATTCAACTGATATAGCGGACATTCAAGTAGGCTATCAAGAAAAACATGTTGAGATGAAGGAATTAAGAAAGATAGATTATCATCAACAAGCCAAGAAACATTAGGCAAGTTAAAATCACCTAAATCTATAAAAAAAGACACGATCTTTAAGACGACTAAAAATAGTTCGCAAAGCATCAGCATGGTGCATGTAGATCATGATATCAGAAGTTGGAGGAATATATGAACAAGAGATATATAAGCTAAAGTTAGAACATCTAACTTCGACGCAAATAAACTCAACACCTAAGGGGAGATCAATCGGCACAACACTTGAACACAGATTCGAGTTGACAGCAATGAGTACTCCACCGCCACGTCGACCAACACGATCAAGCCTATAAGAAATAAAGTTATTAGAAAGAATTTCATTATCCAAAACAGAGGAGTTAAGCCAAGTTTCAGAGAAAGCTAATATGTCAGCCGAAAAGGTTTGGCTATCACAGAATAATTTCGAGAGCTTGGTGAGAAGTCCTCTTACATTTTGATAATGAATGCAAAGACTAGACGTTATTAGTTTTTTGAAGCAGAAGATACATTAGGAAAGTGGACAGGCAAAGGACGGGAGAGCTTATTGGGCGCAAACTCGTCAACAACTAGGCCCTCTGGCCAAAAGTTAGGGTCAACCATAGCTGAGAAATACTCATTTGGTACAGTAATTTTCAAAGAGGAGATTTCGCGAGGCCTAGAAAACTTAAACTTTTGAATTAAAACCTTAGCAGGGCATATATTACCAATGTAAGCTGCCACAGACGACTCAGAAGTATCTGGAGCAAGCCTAGAGATAAATAATTGTTTCCGATGAGGCACTACAGTTAGTGGAGGCGGAGGAGCATTGGGATCCGCAAGTGATTGAAAGCCAGCATGATCCAGATTTTGATCAGAGTTCCCGTGAGGGATAGATTGAGGTACAGCAGGGCTTGTACTGGGTACCTCAATCTGAAAAGAAGAGCATAAAGAGGGACAAGAAGATGGTGTAGGCGAAAGTAAAATGGGAGAAGATGTAATAGAGAGTGCGGGCGACTGCTTATGAGGCAACTCAAGGTTACATTTCTTGAATTGCGACAATAAATGAATGCTAGAGTCACACTCATTAGACAGCTGTTTGACCATTTTATTTAAAGAAAGAAACTTTAAACGAAGATCCCTGTACATTCGGCTAAAATCAAGCTGCTGGCTGGCACAAGATGGGCAAGTCCAGCGCATAAATCCAAGCTCAGGCTTAGACACAGACAAACCAGAAAATTTGTTGTAATCACGGCCGTTGAGGCCAGCACATCTTAAGTGAATAAGATTATCGCAAAGCCAACTCGATATTGCTCTATACTGATCGTCAAAACGATCAGAATGCTTGCAATTGGGTAGACAACAAGCCATTGAAAAGCCAAAAGAAACACAGGGCAAAAAAAAATATATAGAAAAACTAGCACTGATGGTATGAAAGGGGCGATGAGGGGAGCAACTGCAGAAGCAATGACGAGAGAGAACAATAAAAAAAAAATAAAAACAATTTAAATGCACCAAACACTAATCACGAAAAAGAAAAAAAAAAACTGTTTAATTTGACGAATTATGCAAATAAAACACAAGGGTTTCAAGCAAACGACACCAGCGAAAGCGAAAACAAACTAGGCACAATTGAAAATTGAGAGAAAACAATATATATTAATAAAAACTCAGGAGCTACGCAAAAACACGACCGTCACGTCAGAGAGCAGAAGCTTTTGTTTGCCGAGGTAAATGTATTTTTGACGTCTAGAGTGGGTATGATGCAATATTTGTTGGCTCATCCTTTCCATCGGTCTGCGGCTGTTGCATTACGTGCTATACATAATGCTTTTTGGATCGCGTCAAAAGTATACGCTCCTTGTGAAAGTCATATTGGTTTTCTGACAGTGCATTAGTGGACTGTAATGACTCCCTTAGTCTGTGTACTAAAATTTTATCGGGAACTTTGCCTCTAGTGGCCATATCGGTCTGTACGTAGTGGGCTCGCCGGTTTGTTTTCCTGGCTCTGGCAGCAGCACTAGCTTTTATTGCTTGTAAACTTCTGTGAAGTCTTCTTCTATAAAGACGCAAGTGTTAGAGCTCCATTAGGAATGCAGTCAAGGCCCGTAGATGAACCGACTCCGATGGTGCTCCCTTGGGCAGGTATTTTTCCGCGCACGCACCCGCTGAGCAGCCATTCGTATTAGGCGGTGGCGGCACTGTGCTGGTGCGGATTTGTAGTTCTTAAAGTTCGTCATGCCCACTTTTCGACGTTTTTTACAGGTGCTTTTGAACAAAAAGCCTCATTTCCGCTGGTCAATACTTCAGCACAGTCTTTCCAAAATCTTTAATATTATAGTTAGCGATATGTAGTCTTTGAAGTAATTGTAGATCTATGTAATCCTAACGAGTTCAATATAAAGTTTATGGTAATAAAATTGTCTTGTCAAAGATATATAATAAAAGTTACAAAAGAGATTGTTAAATTACTAATTGATTAAAAGAAACTTATCCATTTTCTATGTAATTAGTAATTATAATTATAATTATATATATTATAATGAACCCTTTATAGAAAATTTCATGCAAAATAAAATTTTACTACAAAATAGTCTCTTATTATACCATACACCCATAGGGTGAAATTGTATATTAAAGTCGCCAAAATGTATGTTACAGGCAGAGGGAAGCTTTTCCGACCCCATAGAATATATATATTCTTGATCAGTATCAACAGCCGAGTCGATCTAGCTATGTCCGTCCGTCCGTCCGTATGATCGCGTAGATCTCGGAGACCATTAGAGATAGAACCACCAAAATTGGTATGTTGGCTCATATAGTATGTAGAGTGATCAAATTTATTTCAAATTTTTGCGACGTCCCTTTCCCCCCCTCCCCCCACAAACTTTTAAAAAAACCTTTATCTCCAAAACTATTCTAGCTAGTGAAACCATATTTGGTATGTATATCTTTTTAGTAAATGAGCACATTTTGAATGTATAAATATTTTAAAACGCCCCTTTCCGCCCCCGCAATTAAAAAAAAAAACTTTTAGAGTTGAATGTTTTGCCGGCTCGAGGTCAAAAGTTTGGCGAATAAAAACAAAAATGAAAAACACGGTTTGTCCTTATTTTCGTTCCGATATATTTCGACCACTCATCGGTGGTCGTCTTCAGGGCAACTATAAATAACATTGAATTGTGATTGACATAATATTAATTTAACAACAAGAAAACACCTACTTAGTTTTACACGTCCGCACACTGTGACGTGGAGCTACACATGCTAAATGCGCGCAGTTGTCTGTATCTACCTTATAATTAAGTCTTATATTCGTCGGGGTATTTATTATGTGCAGCATCTCCAAAGTGTAACGTTTGTTGTAATGTTGTTCTTGGTCTATTATGTTTACTTCGTCAAAATTTGGGGAATGTCCACTGGCGGCACAGTGGGCCATAAGTGCCGTTTTAGGTGCATTGGAGTGTTGACGAAGTTTATAGTCAGATCTATGTTGCGATAGTCTTGTTTTTAGTCTCGATTTTGTTGTCCCTATATATATTTTATCACAGTTTTCTTCATTAGTCCCATTGCACGGTATTTTATATACTACGTTGCTCTTGTCCATTGTATCAATCCTACTTTTTGTTCTGTTAAAAATACTCCGTAGTGTGTTATTGGGTTTATGTGCTATCTGTATTTGTTCAATGTCATAGCAATCTGAGTTTGCTAATCTTTCCGATAGTTGTGGGACATATGTGACGGACATAAAGCGTTTTGTCGGAACATCTTTATTGGTTTTATTATTGCGAGATTTTAGTAAAGTCCTTATGGTGTGGTTTGGAAAGTCATTATCCTTTAAAATTCGTCGTATTTCTTCCTTCGTTTCTTCATGAAAAATTGGGTCCGATATATTGAGCATCCGTTGTATACAACCTCTTGCTGTATTTATTATCATCGACTTCGGATGTTTGGAGTTGAAGTTAATTATTCGTCCTGATGCTGTTGGTTTTTTGTACCATTTTAATTTTAGTTCATTTCCTCGTCTGTGTATTGATGCGTCTAGATATGTTAATTTGTTGTCATTTTCTAATTCTATTGTAAACTTTATGTTCCTGTCAAATGAATTTAGGTTGTCAAGTGTGTTTTGGATTTCGTCTTCTTTAATTATGGCAAAAAGGTCATCTACATATTTCGTCATAACTCTAGGTGGTCGCTGTAGTGTTTTCATCATTTTGTCTAAGAGTTCTTCCATAATTATGTCAGCTATTATCGGTGACGCTGGTGAGCCCATAGGCATTCCTTTTAGTTGTGTGTATATCTTGTCTTTGTATCTGAAATATCTGTTCTCTTGTATACAAAAACGTACTATTTCCATAAATGTTAATTTTGGAATGTTAGTGTGCGCTTTTATTTTTATCCACTTTTCTCTAATGGTGTCAAGTGCCAATTCTATTGGAATACTTGGAAAAAGTGAGACTACGTCAAATGAAATTAATCTTTCATCGTCGCAAATGTATGTGTCATTAATCCTTGTCTTAAATTCTGAGGCGTTTTTTACGTTATATGTTGAGTCTGCCGTTATATTTTTTAATATGTTGACTATATATTTGCATAGTCCGTACGATGGAGAACCAATTGATGAACAGATTGGTCTCAATGGCGTACCTTCTTTGTGAATTTTGGGTAATCCATATATTCTTGGTGGAATTGATGTGGTTGTTATAAGCTTATTTCGTTCGGTCCGTGAAATAAGTTCATGTTTGTATAGTTTTTCTACTAATTCGTTGTTTTTGGTCTGTAGTCTAGTGGTTGGGTCCTTCCTTAAGGTTCTATATGTATTTAAATCGTTAAGTATACTATCCATTTTTTTGTCATACTCAGTCTTATCCATTGCAACTGTCTTATTTCCTTTATCCGAAGTTAAAATTAATATGTCATCATTCTGTCTAAGAAATTTCCTTGTTTGTTCCACTGTGTCAAGTATTGCACGATCAGCTGCGTCTTCTTTGTTAGATGTTTTGTGGTCTTTTATTAATAAAGAGAATTTTGTGCGTGCTTCCTCTTGTTTTTCTTTGTCTTTAAGGGTCTGTACTAGCTCCTCTCCGTCTGCTATATATTTAAAGAGAGGGAATTTTCTCTTCTCTACTGGGATTGCGAACTTAGGGCCTTTCGCCAGTAACGCTTTTACGTCGTTCGGGAATTCTATATTCGTCTTGTTTACAAACCAATCGTTTGTGTTGTTGTTGTTGTTGTTCAAGAGAACGCTGTTCCGTTGTTTTCGTAGTCTCTCATGTTTGGATTCATGATGTCTCTTCAAAGTTGTTGTTAATTTTTCGGCTATTGTGTTCTCACTCTTCATAAATGTTTTAAAATCCTTTTCGTCCAGCTGTTCTTGTAACTTTTTTGTTGCTTTTTCCTTCTCTTTGTTTTGTCTGGCTAGTATGTTATGTTTATGTTTTATTAATAAGCTTAATATCTTTGTGTGAAAATTATGCGTATGTCTTTCTAATATTTTGTTAATGTCCGAATGTGTGTCAGTATCTTTTGCGAAAATCATCTTGTATTTTGAGTTGTTGCTGATAAATTTTGGGACTAATTTTGATTTCCTACATTTTAAGAGAAATTTTATGCTAGACTTAAGTTTTACTAATTTTTTTGTTGTTGATTGATACTTGTTAATCACCGTCTTATATTTGTTATAGTTGGACTTAATTTCTGCATAAGCCATGGTGTTGGAATATGTTTTCGGCGTGCCTTCCTTTCAAGTTACATGTTGATTTTTTGCGACCTTTTTGTTGTTTAGAGTTGAATTTTTTGCCGGCTCGAGGTCAAAAGTTGGGCGAATAAAAACAAAAATGAAAAACACGGTTTGTCCTTATTTTCGTTCCGATATATTTCGACCACTCATCGGTGGTCGTCTTCAGGGCAACTATAAATAACATTGAATTGTGATTGACATAATATTAATTTAACAACAAGAAAACACCTACTTAGTTTTACACGTCCGCACACTGTGACGTGGAGCTACACACTGATTTGTCCCTAATAAATGCCTGTATAAATGCGCGCAGTTGTCTGTATCTACCTTATCATCTCCAAAGTGTAACGTTTGTTGTAAACATAATAGACCAAGAACAACATTACAACAAACGTTACACTTTGGAGATGCTGCACATAATAAATACCCCGACGAATATAAGACTTAATTATAAGGTAGATACAGACAACTGCGCGCATTTATACAGGCATTTATTAGGGACAAATCAGTGTGTAGCTCCACGTCACAGTGTGCGGACGTGTAAAACTAAGTAGGTGTTTTCTTGTTGTTAAATTAATATTATGTCAATCACAATTCAATGTTATTTATAGTTGCCCTGAAGACGACCACCGATGAGTGATCGAAATATATCGGAACGAAAATAAGGACAAACCGTGTTTTTCATTTTTGTTTTTATTCGCCCAACTTTTGACCTCGAGCCGGCAAAACATTCAACTCTAAACAACAAAAAAGGTCGCAAAAAATCAACATATAAAAAAAAAACTTTTATTTCAAAAACTATTCTAGCTAGAGACACCAAATTTGGTATGTATATTTGCTCTGTAAACGCGCACATTTTTTATGTAAAGATTTGGCCACGTCCCTTTCCGCCCCCGTAATTTGAAAAAAAAACTCGATTATCTCCCGTAATTTTCTACCTTGTGCAATCAAAGTTGGCATACTTCGAATTGAGACTAATATCCAGCAAAATCGGACTAAAAATAGCCAAGTTATGCATAAAAACGTTTTTCCATAAGGCCGGAGTTGGCCGTTGGCTGGTGGGGGCGCTAGGGTGCTCGAATGCTTGAGTGAGCGAGATACCAAGACATGCTTGTAAAAAGCATGTGAACAGAATTTTTTAAAAACACGTAAATGCATGTGTTATTATAAATTTAAAATGTTTGTTATTCTGGTGTATGGTATAGCTAAGTCGCCGAGACGACTTAGGTGCTTCATTTTATTTCAAACTACTTTGAATTTGGTTGTGCGCGTACTATGTAGTTTCTTATTATATTATCACATAAGTGCCAATGAAATAATTATGTTGTTCCTTTTTGGTTATATTTTACAGAGAAGTCAGATTCGCCAATTATGTTTACGGCCGACAAACTAATAGTCAAGGGTATAATAAACCCAAATTATCCAGGTTTTGAAATGTTTGGTTATACACCATTCGATAAACTAATTGAATATTCATCATCCGATTATAATGATTATGAAAATAACGTAAAAACAAAAAAGCAGAACGACAATAGCGACAATTTGTTTACAACTCAACACAGCTCCATTGAAATGCAAGAATGTAACAATAAAAACCAAAATGGAATAATAAAAATATCAACAGATTTGAAACGGAACTTAAAAGCAACAGATCTAATAACAGGCAACAGTATTTCATTACTAATGCAATCTTTCAAAATATCAAGTCTACCTGACCTTCGAAATAATAATAACCAGAATTGTTCCGAATATCAGAAAATCCAGAACCGTCACGTTCTTATTAATAAAGGTAAAGAGACTCATCTTTTGGGTATTTATTCATTCGGCATAATTGGATATTTCGGGAAAGAGGTCGAGCGGGATTTTTATTTGCCCGGATACAAAAATATGGAAACACTTAATGGATTAGAGGCAATTCATCATTTAAAAGTAAGTGTCACATTCAAATTGATATGCAAAGTCTGTTTATTTTACTCGATCAACGTGACATGCCAGCTTAAATACATAACTTGCACTTTTATTAAATATAATTGTTTATGCCCAACAGCCAACTTATGTGTTAAGTTCTAAGAGAGTATATCTTTCACTTTACACTGCTCTCCCCACAATATCATCCGCTCTCCCCAAGAGGGGCTTGGGGTTAGCTCTTAGATGTAATTAGGTTTTATATCTCAATTATCAGTGAAGAAAATAAAGTGTAATTCGACAACTTTTTGTGAAAATTTTCTAAAAAAAAAAAAAAAAGAGGAAATATTTACCCTGCCCCCCAAACCCTTAGAATATTACATCCCCACTACTAAACATTTGGTTCTTTTAGCAAAATAAATACCAATAATATTCATACAAATATATATTATACGTTTAAATATATTTCAAAATTAAAAAAAAAATATTACAATATTGTAACGTAGACGACCTGGGTGGCAACTCGGATAGTAGGCAAACTGTCTCCATTAAGTAGCGGTCCCATTTTCTACGGCTGGGCACACTAAAAACGGCGCCACAGGGAGGGATAGTTTTTTTGGAGCTAGCGCGGCCAACTTAACGATTAGAAGATGAAGAGAGGGAGAGAGAGAAGAAGGGCTTGAAAGTTTTTCGCTCCCGCCAAGAAATTGAATAAACGAAAGAAACTAATCGTCTCTGTTTTCTTTGCGATTCTGCCGAATTATCTGAGGCCTGACGATCGAACGCCCAACCGTAAACCAACCGCTCGGCCACGGGTGGCGTTATTTTGTTCCACAATGGCAAAACACGTTACATTGGTGTCAGGTGTGGGGGTTATGTTCGGTTACTGCGAAGAACCTCACCACGTGTAAAATGCCTAAGAAATCGGCGCAGGCTCGGAACAGTAGAATGGAGGAGGACAGCGGCAGTTCTATTATTGCTATAGCACAATCAGTGGAGGCGGTGACTAAAAAGATCGACCGAATGTGCGAGGCCTTACAGCGGTCCTTTATAAACGCACAGCCCACAGCGGTGCCAGGGCCCGTTTCGCCGCCGGAACACACCACGTGGGTTACCTCAACCAAGGCAGGACGCGCTGCCACGGGCCGCTTCCACCACCTACGGATCGGCGTGGGCGCGATCACCCCCCGTGCCGCAATTTAATCCTGGTTTGTTGCCGTTGTTTGATGGAACTGGATCTTGGGGCGAATTTGAGCGACTGGTAGACAAGGTGGCGAATTACTATCAGTGGGCAGAGGATGAGAAATGTTTGGCAGTGGTGTTGAATCTGCGCGGTCGCGCCTCAACATTTTATGGCATCTTGCCTACACAACCTACACTTACCTACTCAGCACTGTGTGCTGCCATGCGTCAACGATTCATGCTAGACTGCCGGTCGAGCTATCAACTGTTGCGCCATCGGATACAAGGACCCAGGGAATCCTTGCCCGATTTCGCATTGGAATTGGAGCGCTTGGCCCAATGCGCTTTTAGTGGAATGCCCGGACATATGTATGACCAGATTCTGGTGCAACAATTTATTGACGGTATGCGCGAAACTCCGCTACAGGGATTAGTAATTTCTAGTCGACCGACTCAGCTAAAAGAGGCATTGGACGTAGCGATGCGAGTACAAGCCCAGTTTGGACGCACACACGGTAAACCGGTTTTGCACAGTCAGGTGGTCGAGAGTGGAGACATCCATACACCAAGACGTCGCCGACGAAGACGAGGTCGCAGCCAGCTCACGAAAGAGGCACCGCTAACAACAAGTCACCATTCGGAAAACAGCAGCATGCCAATGTAGCGGGGCGAACATTGGCAATAGTAGATAACGCCCCAACCCAACGATACAGCTATTCTAAATCCAACGCCAGTGAATGTACCGGTGGCCCTCAGGCGCAATTCAGTGACGAACGCATCTAACGCCGAGCCCCCAGGCATCACGAACGGAGACGCTAGATGAGGGTGAAAGCGCGGAACCGGCTGGGGAAAATAGTCTGGCCCCTATCGTCCGTCCGGATACCCGAAATTTAGCCACCAGTACCAGGAACGTTCGCCATTATAACGTTTCCACCGTTAATGGAGTTGAGCGGTCTGCCATATTTGAGCATTCCGTTCCTACCATTTTGGAGCCATCCACCGACCAGAGCAGCAGGCATCCAACCACGCCGTTGCACGAGTCACTATGGACAGAGCCCGCGGTTGGAAGCGAGAACTCTGGCTTGAACGAAGAAACCGTATTGGCGCGATTGTTTCGTGAACCCTTGGCCGCCGTCCCAACAAATATATGCGCTAAATGCCCTACCGAAGTAAACAGGAAAGATGCTACCATCTTAAATGGCCGACGTGGGACGGGGAATCCTATCCAAGCTACGTATTCGCCTGTACCAAATGCTAAGGACAGCTTACATTGTATTGTTTTCTTTCAGCAGAGGCCATTGCCAATAGTGGTGGATACCGGCGCGGCAGTCTCGGTGTTGAATTGGCGAGATGTGCGTCAGCCAATACGAACCTCACCATGCCAGGTAACCATGTATGGTATGGCGTCATCAACGCTCACCTCCACTGAAGAAACGATGGTAGAGTTGCAAGTGCTGTGCAAGCCCCTGACTCATCGATTTGTCCTGGTGAATGATTCTACGCCTACACTGCTGGGTACTGATTTTTGGCTAGAACACAAGGTTGTAATCGACTTTGATAAGATGCACCTAAGATTCCAAGTTGCAAGTGCTGTGCAAGCCCCTGACTCATCGATTTGTCCTGGTGAATGATTCTACGCCTACACTGCTGGGTACTGATTTTTGGCTAGAACACAAGGTTGTAATCGACTTTGATAAGATGCACCTAAGATTCCACTGGGGTACCATGCCCTTGTTCCGCGCCTCCGAAGCGCCACGAAATCCGATATACTTGATGACTCCCGTCTGTTTGGCGCCACGCTCCGACACGCATGTCAGATTGCAATGTGCGACGACTAAGCCGGCGTTACCAAGCCTACTGAAGGAAGACTGTTACACAGAGCTGCCGGACGATATCGTCCTGAGCACCGGCGTCGTCCAACCAGTGGCTGGCCAATTCTCTGCCAGGATATCGAATCTAAGCGCACACGAGAGAACGCTGCCACCCACACTAGTTTTGGGCGACTTAGAAACCGTAGAAGTGGTACTACCCGACAGATGCGAAGATGCGAGCTCAGATTCTGTCGATTGGGACCGATTCGGGGGAGTGGACCTGCCGCCTACAAAACAACTAATGCTAAAGGAACTATTGAATCGCTATCGGCATATTTTTGCCAGAAACGATGACGAGACTGGTCAAACCAACTTAGCCTCTCACCACATCGATACGGGGCCGGCACGCCCTATTAAACAGATGGCCCGAAGAATACCCCTGGCGCCCAAAGCTGAGGTGCACCAACTGGTTGCTGACATGGAGAACAGAGGCATAATTCGCCCGTCCGTCAGTCCGTGGTCGTCGCCGGTGGTGCTAGTCAAGAAGAAGGATGGAGCGACACGATTTTGTGTGGATTACAGGCGCCTAAATGAGATAACCGTCAAGGACTCATATCCGCTGCCCAAAATGGACGACGTCCTATCAACGTTGTACGGCTCCCAGTGGTTTTCGACGATGGACTTACAAAGCGGATACTGGCAGGTGCGGATGGACGAACCCTCCCGACCAAAAACAGCTTTCGCTTGCGATGATGGACAATCTTCTGTCTGGGGTGATGTGGAAGTTCGCGCTAGTCTATCTCGATGACGTGATTGTTTACTCTCGCACAACCGAGGATCACCTCACACACTTGCAGGACGTGTTTAAACGACTATCAGGGGCTGGTCTTAAACTTAGTCCGAAAAAGTGCAGCTTTTTAAGAAACAAGTTAGTTACCTAGGCCATATCGTGAGTCGTGATGGATTACAGGCGTGTCCCAACAAGATTGATAAAGTGCTGAGCTGGCCTACACCTCGAAATACCAAGGAAGTGCGATCCTTTTTGGGGCTTTGCTCGTACTACCGCAAGTTTATCCCCAACTTCGCTACTATCGCTCGACCGCTCCACCAGCTGACTGAGAAACTTCGACGCTTTGAATGGGACACTCACTGCAGTCACTCCTTTGACACCTTGAAGCAGTGCCTAACGACAGCCCCCGTCTTGGCTTTTCCTAATGACACCGGTCCTTTTATTCTAGACACGGACGCTTCGAATTCTGGGGCGGGAGCGGCGCTCCATCAACTACAAGATGGACAAGAACGAGTAATCGAGTATTATAGTAAATGTTTCCAACCAGTAGAACGTAACTATTGTGTAACACGTCGAGAGCTCCTCGCCGTAGTCCGTGCCACTAAACACTTTCATCATTATTTGTATGGCCGTCCGTTTCTCGTGCGGACCGACCATGCATCTTTACAGTGGCTGTACAACTTCAAAGAACCAGAAGGGCAGATGGCACGTTGGATAGAACGTCTGCAACAGTACGACATGCAGATTCAGCATCGAAGTGGTACACAACATAGTAACGCTGACAGTCTCTCTCGCCGACCTTGTAGCGACTGTCCCTCATGCGAAAGAGTCGAACGGAAAAATGGAGTGGCCGTGTTGTTTACCCAAGTCCTGTTACCCGACCTGTGTAAGGAGCAAGAGGCCGACGAGGCTCTCGGTAAGGTGCGCGATTGGATGAACAAGTCCGAACGCCCGCCTAAAACTACATTGTGGGGCGAGAGCCCACAAATTAGAGCTTTGTGGCATCTCTACGACCGATTAGCCTTGGATGAAATTGGAGTGATTACCATAAAAAACTCGGAGAATATACCAGTAGCCCTTGTGCCTTGCTCACTGGCACATACTGCCATTCGAGGCGTGCACGACTCTCCATCTGGAGGTCACTTCAGTGCTAAAAAGACTTTAGCTAAAGCGAAGAAACGATTTTACTGGATCGGCCAAAGTGCCGATATAACCCTTTGGTGCGCACGCTGCACCATCTGCAACGCACGCAAAGGACCACCTCGAAGAACCGTCGGTCGCCTGCAACCAAGCCTAATGGGAGCCCCTTTCGATCGTCTAGCGATTGACATTCTAGGCCCTCTACCAACTACGCCTCGTGGGAACCGCTACGTCGCGGTCGTTATGGATTATTTTACCAAGTGGCCGGAATGTGCAGCCGTACCGGACCAGACAGCCGAAACTGTAGCTCGAGCATTGGTACAAGAAGTCTTCTGTCGATTCGGCGTTCCATTCGTCTTACACTCTGATCAAGGACGCAACTTCGAAGCGGGGGTATTCCAGGCCTGTATGGGGCTGATGACTGTTGAAAAGACACGTACCACGCCGCTGCATCCACAGTCAGACGGCATGGTGGAACGCTTTAATCGCACGTTGCTAGATTACCTGGCAAAGTTTGTATCGACTAGCCAGCATGATTGGGATGAACTGCTGCCCATGGCGTTATTGGCCTACAGGTCAGCGGTTCATGAAAGCTCCGGTTATTCGCCCGCAATGCTAACGTTTGGAAGAGAACTTAAGCTGCCCAACGATTTACTATTTGGAACACCAGCTCCTGTCCCTACGGAAGTCCCGGAATTCTTGGCTAAGCTGCAAAATCAACTGCGGGTGGTAAATGCGAACGCTCGCCGCCAACTGCTAACGGCTGCCCAGACTAACAAAACCCGCTACGACCTACGATCGCACCCTCAGGAATTCCGTCCTGGCGACGAAGTATGGCTCTATTCTCCAAGCCGAAGAGTAGGCCGTTGCCCAAAGCTACAATCCGATTGGATTGGGCCCGCTACAATAGTACGTCGGATTTCGGATCTTGTCTACGAAATTCGACCCCCTGGAAAAAGAGTTACCAGAACCGTGCATGTGAACCGTTTGGCTGTTGACCGTCCCGATCCTCGCAACGACTTGGTACTCGGGCAAGAGCCTCGAGTCTAAGGAGGGGGTAATGTAACGTAGACGGCCTGGGTGGCAACTCGGATAGTTGGCAAACTGTCTCCATTAAGTAGCGGTCCCATTTTCTACGGCTGGGCACACTAAAAACGGCGCCACAGGGAGGGATAGTTTTTTTGGAGCTAGCGCGGCCAACTTAACGATGAGAAGATGAAGAGAGGGAGAGAGAGAAGAAGGGCTTGAAAGTTTTTCGCTCCCGCCAAGAAATTGAATAAACGAAAGAAACTAATCGTCTCTGTTTTCTTTGCGATTCTGCCGAATTATCTGAGGCCTGACGATCGAACGCCTAACCGTAAACCAACCGCCACAAAGGCAAAACACGTTACAATATGCTAAAAAGTATCAACAATTACATAATTTTTTTCCAAGGTTTAATCAGTCGATTTTCCAAAACAAATCTCGAGAAATATATTTAAATATCCTATGTTTCTGAATAATCGGAGACGCTTATCATACATATGTATTTTTTTTTTTTAATTCATTTATTTAAGGAAAGATAGAAAGAAGAATTTACAAAAAGATTTTGGAAGATTTGGTGTTGCAGAGAGGAAATAGCGTGTGGGACTGCCATCGGGGGTATTGCTTCACACGGTTTTGCCTCCACCGCACATCCTCTTATAGTGTTTTGTTTGCCAGTAGTTCTTCTCTGCGCAGCTCGGCCATGGTGACTGCCTCGAACTTGTTGAAGGCATCCCAATTTGCCTTCCGAAGTATGATTTGTGGTATCAGATTTGTTGCTGAAGCTTGCACGCCGAGTACCACTTGTAGATTACTTCGTCGTCGAAGCGGGCAAAACTGAAAAGAATGTGTTCAGCTGTCTCTTCCGCACCGTTGTTGCACCATGGGCACGCTGGGCTTGCAGCATGCCGGAATCTATGAAGATAACTCAGAAAGCAACCGTGTCCGCTCTGAAGCTGTGTCTGGTTGAAGTTGACTTCGCCGTGTCCCCTATTCAGCCATGCTTCAAGATTTGGGATAAGTCTCTGAGTCCATCTGCCTTTTTCAGACTCGTCCCACAGCGCCTACTGAAAATACTTCTGCTCCGCTCCTTCTTGCGGATCGCAGTCTTTCGGTTTGAGAAATGCTTGAGTCTTTTAGCTTGGTCAACAGTTGTTTGGTCTCGTCTGCTAGTAGTCTGATAGGAATTGTGCCTGCTAGCACCATAGCCCATCTCCCTTGCATATGATTTTATAGCCATGGCCTCGGCCCAGACCGGCGCGCCGTAGAGCATTATGGCTTTTATGACCCCGCAGCAATCTGCGGCTCTGCGTGGGACCTTTTGTGTTGCACATCACCAGCAGCGCTGGTAGCTCTCGCTTTCTTTGCGGTTGCATTGAGGTGGTCTTTGAAAGTTAACCTGGAATCGATAAGTATGCCTAAGTTCTTGATTGAGCTTTTGCTGGTTATTTGCGCGGTGCCGGCCTGAATTGTTGCAGTTTCTATTTTTTTTCCGACTGCTTACGAGAACTGACTCAGTTTTATGTTTGGCCAAGTGGAGGCCCATTGTGGCCAACCACTGCTGAACTCGAAAGATCGCGTTCGAGCAAATAGTTTCCACTTTGTTTAGGTGTTTCGCCACGCAAACTAAGACGATGTCGCAGGTAGGTTTAGCACTCCGTTGTACATTACATTCCAGAGTAGCGCCCCCATGACAGAGCCCTGTGGAACTCCTCCGGTAATGCTATACTGTTTTCCTCCATCGTAGGTGTCCACATGCAGCCATCTGTTGTTGAGGTAGCTACTAACTACCTTCAACAGGTACAACGGAACTCTAAAGTTTTGAAGAGCCTCTAAAATGCATGACCATCTTGCCGAGTTAAAAGCATTTTTGCAATCTAGTGTTGCTATTAGAAAGTATTCTTTAGTTCCGCCTTTCCATCTATCGCCAGCGATTGCGTTTCGTGCTGTTTTTTACCACCTTCTGGATTGCGTCTAGTGTCGATCTCCCCTTACGAAAACCGAACTAGTTTTCCGAGATTGTTTGGTTGGCTTGCAGGGCTTGGTCTAGCCTGTCCACTACTATTCTTTCGAGCAGTTTTCCCGTCGAGTCTAGATGGGTCTGTAGGCAGAGGGCTCTCCCAAATGTTTTTCTGGTTTAGGCAAGAGCACTAGGTTCTGCTGCTTATATATGTCAGGGAGTATGCCTTCGTTGAAACATTTGGTGAAAGCGAATGCAAAATTTTCGGGGTACTGGAAGGCAGCAATCTTTAATGCCTCGTTCGGGATACAATCGGGGCCAGGGGACGATTTGATTCGAATGCGTCCCACAGCTGACAGTACTTCTTGTGTTGTGACCGGCGGTATGCCTGCTACATCGTAGGTAACTGAGGGAAAATTGCTAGGTGCTTGGGGAGGAAATAGTTCGCTTACTATTACATCCATTTCGATGCTGGAAGGTGGTTCTATGCGCTGGAAGGATTTTAGCCTCTTCATAACAACTTTATATGGCCTGCCCCATACATAATTTGCTGCTTCCGTGAGTAGTGCGCTAAAACAGGACTTTTTGCTATGGCGAATTGCCATCATAAGCTCTCTGCGCTTCGCCTTAATTCTATTCGCGGAGACTCAGAGTCTTGGTTGGCCCCAGTGCGTTGGTATCTCCTTCTAGCTCGATGACACATCTTGCGAAGTTTCGCAGTCTCTTCGTTCCACCAATAAGCTGGTCTATGATTCTTGGGACAGGTATTTTTCCGGGACATGCAGGCGTTGCACGCTGCGTTTAGCCAGACGTTTAGCTCGTCGGCTGAATATGCCTCGGTATTTTGCTGCTCAAGAGTTCTAGCGAAGACTTGGACATCTAACATCTTCAAGTTGTATGTTTGGGGTCTCGTTGTCTGGCGTTCCGAACGCCGCTGATTTTCAATTGTGTAGATAATTGCATTGTGATCGCTTGCTGTATAGTGGGGACACAGTACCCACCGTGCGTATTGGCAGAGTGCACTGGTGACAAATGTTTAATCAATTATCGATCCTATGCTGCCCCGTTGGAACGTGTCGAACGCCAAGTCGATTGACGCAAATGCTTTAAGGAGTGCTTGGCCTCTAGCATTGGTGGAGGCGCTGCCCCATTTCGCTGCCCATGCGTTGAAGTCCCTAGCAACAATTGCCGGCTTGTGGCATCGGATCTGATCCGCCAGTTCTTCCATTACGCCGCAGAATTCTCCGAGACTATATGAGGGTGGTAGATAGCAGCTAAAAATCCAGTATTCTCTTATTTTGGCTCTTACAAAACCCATTAAAGGATTCCGAGAATTTTATCTGGCACGGTTTTTTTTTTTTTTTTTTTTTTTTTTTAAGTAGGGGGAAAGCATTGAAAGCCGAAGTGTGGGACTTGGTATCGACCTTGGTTAGTGGTCACCGCACCGCACTAAAACCTACCCTATGCTCCGTATCCCTCTCGCGGAACCAACGCTGAAGTATTACTTCACGAGGGGGAGATGGCACGTATGCCTCGTCTAGAGTTTACCTAGAACTGAAGTTTTGGTTACGCTGACGTTCAGCGCGACGCAAGGATTGCATGATAACTGCTGCCATGTGGCTAACAGCTAGCCAATTGTTTTGTGAGCTAAGTAGGATATCCATAAAGTCATTGACTATAAATGGCCTCCCAATGCCTAGGCTTAGCTCTTCCCGTTCAGCAGTATATCTAGGACAGACAAACAGGACGTCTTCTATATTCCCCGCACAGTGTGTGCAAAAGGGATCCGTCTCATGTTTAAACCTATGCAAGTAGTATTTAAAGCATCCATGTCCCGTCAGTAACTGTGTCAAATAGAAGTCAGTCTGGCCATGTTTGCGATTAAGCCATGGCCGAATGTCGGGGAGAAGGCGCCTTGTCCAGCTCCCATGGTTTGAGTCACGCCATCTGCGTTGCCAGTTTGTCAGAGTCGTCTCTCTTCTAACTGGCGGCGGATCTCTATTTCTAGCCTCGTTAGCCAAGAGGTCTAGTGGGGCCATATCAGACAGCACCAGGGCGGTATCTTCGGAGACTGTCCTAAACGCACTTATGGTCCTAAGTGCGCATGTTCGGTACGACGATCTGCATTCCCGGCTGTAGGTGGGGGATGACATCGCTGGTGCCCATATGGCGGCGGCATAGAGTATGATGGACCTTACCACCGTCGAGATGAGCCATCTGCTCCGTTGCTTGGGGCCGCCGACGTTAGCCATAAGCCGAGTTATAGCTGACGTGGCCTTCGCAGCTTTATCTGCGGTATACTGCAGGTGGGTTTTAAATGTTAGCCTATGATCCATCATGACTCCGAGGTATTTGATGGCAGGCTTTGATATTATAGAGCATCCGGCGACTTCGATCCTGGCTGTTTCCACTTTTTTTCCTGCTGCTTATTAGCACGGCCTCGGTTTTGTGTGCGGCTATGGATAGTGAGTTTGCCTCCATGCATTCCAGAATCCTGAACACAGCTGCATTGGTGTTTTCTTCCGTTTGCTGGATATCCTTGGCCACAGTGACGATGGCAATGTCGTCCGCGAATCCCACTATGCGGGTGTCAGTTGGCATATCCAATCGCAGGACAGTGTCATACATGACATTCCACAATATTGGCCCGATCACTGATCCTTGAGGTACTCCGCCTGTGATGGTGTGTTTCCGTGGTCCAGCTGCTGTGTCGTAGAGTAGCACTCGATCCCGAAAATAGCTGCATGTCAGGTTAATGAAATCGCTCTAGGGACTCGATAATGGAGTCCCAGCTGGCCGAATTAAAAGCATTCCGAACATCCAACGTTGCTATAAGGCAGTATTTTTTGTTGCCGCCTTTCCAGCGTTGCCCTTCGATGGCTTTAGCGGCTATCTCTGCCACCGAACTGATGGCGTTGATAGTGCTGCGTTTCCTCCTGAATCCGAATTGCCAGTCCGACAGTCCATGACGTTGCTCCAGTTCCTTCTCCAGTCTGTTGCAGATGATGCGCTCAAAAAGTTTCCCAATCACATCAAGCATACACAGGGGTCTGTATGCTGATGGGTCATCTATTTTGTCACCTTTGGGAAGCAGGACCAACCTTTGTAGCTTCCACCTCGTAGGGAACTCCCGTTGCAGCATGCATGTGTTGAAAAGTTCCACAAACGTCGACCCGTATTTGCAAACTAACAGTTTGATTACAAGAGCCGGGACCCCGTCCGGGCCCGGGGCTTTATGTACATTTATCCTCTTCCCTGCTTCCACGACTTCACTAACATCCGTGAATATCGGTGCACATGGCGTTCCGCTCGCAGCTAAATTCCTCGTCGGCCTTGCAGGGAATAGCGTTGCTACAATGTGACCCAGCTTGGTTGGATCCGTTGGCATTATGCGCCTGGCGAGTTTGCCCATAACCAATTTATAGGCAGTCCCGTATGGCTGCGGATCCGTATCTACGCACAGCTTCTTCCAGCAGTCCGCTTTGCTTCTCTTAATCTCCATGTTTAGGTTGGCTCTTTTCCGCTTATAGTCTGCAAGCAGTTCCGGAAACGTGGGCATTCTGCGGGCACGTTGCTGTCGTCGTCTGGCTTGGTGACATTGCCTCCTGGCATCCGCAATCCTGGCATTCCACCAATGTACAGGCTTACATTAGTTGGTTCCATGCCGTTTGCGTATCATGGCTGCATCGCACGCTCTGCGAAGAATGTCGCCCATGTGGTTGGCCTGGGTGTCCGCGTCCGTGCTGCTGTTCCTTGTCACTTGGGTCATCATGATGAATAAAACTTCTTCGCTCAGCGTGCTTGGGGCCCAGCTGTAGAACGTCGTTGGTGTGTGTGCAGGTGGACAACTCTCCGAAACTGCCCACTGTGCGCTGCGGGCTAGGCAAGGGCTAGCAAACGTGAGGTCGATCACGGAGCCTCTGCCAGCCTTATTGTAGGTGTGGGTGCTGCCTACGTTGAGCAGACTGATGTTGAGTGTGGCAAGAGCGTCCAGCAGGGCCCTGCCCCTTCTGGTAGTCATTTGGCTGCCCCATTCCGTTGCCCATGCATTGATGGTCGGCGTGTGATTTCTGGCGTCCTCCACTAGTCCATCCAGTATGCTGCAGAATTCGTCGATGTGTTTGCTCGGTGCTATATAGCAGCTTTAGATATATACTCCATTGTACCTCGCCCTTACATATCCGTCCGCGCTGTGCTGATTTTCCAGATGTGTCCTTCTGTTGCTCCAAATTGCCGCTCCATAACGATGGTTTTGCGTCCAGTTTTGCTGTGGTCCTGTATATGGGAATATGGCTCACACAAAATTGAGAAATCGACTTTCAGGTCCCGTACAGTTTGTTTTAAGAGGTCCTGTGCTGACCTGCAGTGGTTAAAATTGAGCTGTAGAAACTTAATCCTTCCTGTTACTGCCAGCCTCTACAAATAACGGGCAAGCTCTGCTGAGCGTGTTATGCGCCGTATTGCTCCTCTTATGTCGTGTGCAAAGTATGCACGCTGCTCTCTGGTCACATTGCTTTGAAGCGTGTTTCTTGCTGCCGCATTTGAAGCATAGCTTGGATGCGTCGTGGTTGCTTCTGCACCGAGCTGCTGTGTGCCCAAAATCCAGACACTTGTAGCACCGTCTCGGCTCAGTCTTCAGGCGTACTCGGCATATGCACATGCCTACTCGTATTTTGCCCGCCTGCAGCAACTTGTTCGCCAGGTTCGGGTTCACCACCATTGTGGCGGTTTGTGTACCACTGTACGCTTTCCGCATCTTTGGGTGACATTCTGCCGGCAGATCCTCGTCGATCAGTTCCAGGACGGCGCGCAGAAGATCGTCTGCAGTGTGGAATTCTGCGAGATCCTTTATTTCGACCATAGCCTTGTCGCTGATCGCCTTGACATCAGCAGTGTCTCCAAGTGCCTGTTTCACTGCCTGCTGGAGTTTGGCACGGTGTGGTCATACATATGTATGTATGTATATGTGTGAAAATGGCTCAAGAGAGCCATTTAACAAACCAATTGCATATTTTTGACTAATAAATACCTATTTCGATTAATATGAATAAAGAAATAATTCATTTTGAACAGTTTTCGAAGATTCGAACTTGTAAAAAAGTTATTATTAGCAATACTTTGTTGCATGCTACTTTGAACACTTTTTCTCTTCTTACTCACTTTGATTCATAATTTTTTTTAGCCTGGGTATTAGAGCTGTTGAAACATCGATGTTTGGCCACATCGATGTTTCGATATTTTTCAGGAAAAAACATCGATGTATCGATACTACATCGAAGTAATATAAATCTTTGTTAAAAATAGCATTCATTTTCCAAACATAAAACTATGTTTGTACTGCCCAGTTGCAGGTGGTACAAGACTCCAATGCTCATTAGCATGTGGAGTGGAATAACGAAAATAGGTCTTCTCCTCTTCGATTTCAGAAGTCTTCTTTATATTTTGGTTTCATGAGTTAGAAGCTCTTCATGAGAACATGTTAATGTAAATACAGTGGTAGAAATTTCAATAATCTTAAACAAATAATATAAGAAATCTTAATAGCTTCTTTGATATTTTTTTATTATTATAGATGTAGTCGTACAACGCTCAGTACGAACAAGTGGCCCATATGACACCAGGCCCGGGCCTGTTACGAATGACCCTAAGTAAAGTTAATGTTACAACCTCTACCCACTCCGACCTAAGGGCAAAATTAAACTAAAGAAATAGGAAATATTAAATGTAATAAGATAATAGGTTACATATAAAAAGAAAACAGGATAGGTTTAAATAAAGATGATTACAACTAATTACGAGCGAGGAAGGACAAGATCGCAGTTTTTATAACCGGAAGCGATGTTTCGGAACCGATATCGTGCCAAAATCTGTTGTAGTCACTACATAGTATACGAAAAGGTTCATGCAGAGAAAAGTTAGTTGTGCAAGTGGGAAGTATAAGCGGTGTGAATACTATAAAACATAATACTATAAAACATTATTCAATCTTTTTCAAACTTAAAAATATAAAATAATGCTATTCAGAGATTCACTTGTGACAATGTGTAAAAAGAAGCATGTCTACATTAAACTTAAGCGAACTTCTCTTCTCGCTTACTATGATTCCAGCCTTACTGAACAATCGTACGGTTTCAGTCGAAATGCTTTATTTGATGAAATCTTTTCTCAGTGATGGAAAAGCTAGCTAACAAAAACATCGAACATCGGAGAGAAAAAATCGATGTTTTTTACGAAAGGAGAAACATCGATGTATCGATACTACATCGATGTTTCGCACAGTTCTAATGCATATGTGTAAAAGTATGATATGCGTCTCAGCTTGTTCGGAATATTTAACATGCCAATATGAATATCATACATATCCACATATACATAAATTACATAAAATTTTACAATCATCATAAACCCAACAAGTACGGCGTCTACGTGTCATCTTACATACATATATTTTACATATGTAATAGTCCAACATAACTGCGCCGAAAAATTTCGGAAATTATCGGAAGCCGGGACTGGTAAAGATCGAGATGCCGACGGACTGAGAGACGCACCCTGAAACCTAGCCCTCTTTTGCGTCCGAGATTCAATCAAAAGATTAGAATTTCTAAATTGAACCTCCATCGCCAATAGCTCTTTTTAAAGCCTATGAACGCTAGATACAGGGTTTTAAGTCCATCCCTAGTCCGTTTCATAAAACTTCGCATTTCGAGCTCCATGCCACGACATTAATCACAGTCACATTTAAGACCGCCGCCCTGTGCATTACTGTCCCGCAATTGGACTGTAAGCCGTGACATTTAAGGTGTCGCACAGCCAGTAGTAAAGAAAGTGTTCTAACTAATACTACAAGGAACCTACTATAACTACTGCGAGGTCTACACCACATATTCTTCCTATGTAGCGATCGCCTCTCAGATGTGGACTGTACCATTATAATATTAATAAACTCTTTATGTATATAAGTTTGCACAAACAAAATCGGCGACTTTGTGTACAGTTATAGTCAACCAAACGAAAGCGAGCAAGGAGACGCGAAAAACCGCATCCGTGCTGACGTCAAGTTTTATTGGAATACAGAATACACTTCGACTACTGCAATTCATGAATTGATGCTTACTTACGTACATACGTTCGATACAGTTCTTAGCTGTATCTTCTGGCCAATGACGTTACGGAGGAAGCACTTAAGAAGGCTGCATTGCTTGCGTTGGCTGGCGCTTCACTGTTCGAGCTTCTAACGTTATTGGCATTAGTGATTTCAGTTTATCGGAAATATATGAATTACTCAACAAACATTTGTCTCCACGTCAATCGGAAATTGCGTCCTACTAGCAATTTTCCAAGCAAGACCAACTAATGGATGAAGCGATTGCGAACTATATCGTTGCACTTAGGACTCTCGCTGTGGACTGCAAATTTGGCGCTGCGTTAGATAGCATGTTGCGCGATCGCTTCGTGTGTGGAATGAAGGGTCAAGGTCTTTTCAGATTTAACAGCTCAACGCGAGGTGGAACGCTCCATATCTATTTAGAGCACTGCACTGAGTCGATATACGAAGTCCTATCAACACCACCAGCCATGCGATGGTTGTGGGGTTGCTCAATTATGGAGACTAAACATGTACATCGAGTGAGTAAGCAAGCCGACATTAAATTTCTGCAATGAATTTATTATTGGCGTCAACTGAAGGTTCCTTGCAAAAACAGACTTAGCTCAGACGTACCAAGAACAAGTGGCAGATTAGCAGTCTGCGTTATTGCAACCCATATGTATAAGTTAACACATCCGGCCTGACAAAAGTCATCGCCTTAAATTCTGCATGGGCAGCAAACTTGCAACTATGTTCCTGCTTGCCATGCACGCTCCACGCGCGGACGTCGTGACGTCTGAACTTGATCCATGCAGCATAATTGCTGACACAGCGATTTTACTACATCTAGTAATTAAAATTTTAATATCCAAATTGTGTTTTCATTTCGTGATTTCTTTCAATATAATATTTGTATTATATTGAATATATAATAAAACAATATATATTTGTTTCAATATATGTACATAAATTAAAACTTATAACAATTACTTGCATTAGCGGTGTTGTTTTTTGCTAATCTCTTTTGCTTTTGGGTCTTTACCGTTCCACTGTGTTTTTTTTTTTGCGTTTTTTTGGCATAAAGTCAAATTTTTTTTTTGTTAAGTGTTTTAAAATTTCGTCGACTTTATATTTTGGAACACCCTAGTTAGGTAAAAAAATATTTAACATTAACATATGGAATAATACTTTTCTGTGTAAGCGCTGTTAAAGTCAGCTGATTATGTAGAACATGTTTTGACTTAAATTGGCGGGAAAAATTTATCAGCTTTAACTGCTTGATCTGGCGAAAATTTACAAAAAATTCAAACAATTCCTATGGAAAACGACTGTACCGGTATGTAAAACTATATTTGAACCATATTTGTGTCATTATTCTGTGTTCCTGTCCAATTGTACCGTGTTTTATATATCTGTATTTTTAATTGAGCTTAACAAGTGTATTTGTGTTTTGTGGATCAGTACTTCTGCATGGCAAAGCGTTGCAAAAAGTTTAATGTGAGAAGGAATTAACAAAAGTGTGCAGATAAATAAGAAACTAACAATTTTTGTCCGAATCCACACGATTTTTAAAAAATCAACTTTTTGTAGTACAATATGTGTTCAAGAGGGCGGAGCTGCTTGACGTTTGGAATAACCACAATCGTTCCCGTGACGCAGTACAACGTCATATGTTGCAAAACATTGAACAAAAGCATATAAATGACGACAGCATTAGGACAATAAATGAAAACGTCAAAGCTTTCGTTAATTATTTAAATAAACACTTGCCAAAGTTTAATTCAACTCTGGCAAGATTTAAAGGAAAGCATGCAAAATGGCTTGAAAAAGACACTTCCATAGAAATCTCCGATCTCTGTTCAACAGAAAAAAAAAATGGGTCGTCCAAAGTGTGATTACGAGAACGCTTGCCCTCGCCTCAAAAGAAAATTAACTGCTGAGCTTTCCGATCAAAATAACAATTCATCTCCCTTACTTATACATGCTGCTACAGTTTCTGCTAAAATATCGAAAGAAAAAGATTTAGCTTTTGTTTTGAAAGCTGCTGGGAGTTGCGAAACCCTAAATCAGGTAAAAAGTAAACATTTTACAGACGAGCCAAAACAAATGTGCGCAGACTGTGCAATGGAAAATGGATTTACAAAAAGTCAGTATATAAATAAACAAGGGAAAAAATGCAGGGTTATGATATATAACCAACATATCCAGCCGTACTTAATTCGAAATTAAAACTCCGGCCAAAATAAAATCAATATTACGAAAATAAAGCGTATGTTTCACTTCAAAATCTTTTGGACCATACATCTTCCCGTATTCTGGAAATGCAACATGAAGTCCTGGAAACACTTCCCAACTTGGTACATTTTCAGCTATGGATTTGATGGTTCGTGCGGCCAGAGTGTATACAAACAGCGTTTCCAGAACCACGATAGTGAATCGATTGACAGTTCACTGTTTGTTACTACAATTGTTCCATTAAAATTGATAAATGAGACAAAACAAATAATTTGGATTAATCGGCCTCCGCAATCTGTCAGATTTTGTCGACCATTAAAAATCGAATTCACCAAGGGAAGTACCGAGCTCATATTATCAGAAAAAGACAATTTAGATGCCCAGATTCTCAACATGCAAATATTTTTGTATAAATTTAAAGAGAAATGTATATATGTGCAGTATACTGGACACATGACACTGAGAGATGGTGAAGTTTCAAACGTATTGTCAGGAACCAACTCGTGTCGATCTTGCCCAATTTGTGGAGCGAAGCCAAAACGATTGCTGGACATCAAAAAAGTGAACTCGAAAGTTTTCATAGCTAAATCACATGCCCTTCAATTTGGAATCAGTCCATTACACGCTTGGATCCGCTTTTTCGAGTTTGTTTTAAAAATCTCATATAGAATAGAGTTAAAAAACTGGCATGTCAACGCCGCCGACAAGATTAAATTAAAAGCACGAAAAAATTTGATACAGTTAAAAATTATGAAACAAATGGGATTGAATGTAGACAAACCTCTTTCAAATGGCAGTGGGAAATCCAATGAAGGCAACACAGCGAGAAGAGCATTCAAATCCTGACTTATTGTCATCAATTCTTGATTTTGACTGTGACATTTTAAAAAGCTTTCAGACAAGATTGATAACGATAAACTGCGAGTGCGATATAGACTCAGCTAAGTTCAAAGCTTTCTGTGCTACAGATTTTGTGGCATATCAGGAAAAGTATTCTTGGTACCCCATGTCGCCCACTGTTCACAAAGTCTTAGTACATGGGCACCAAATAATAGATATATAATAGTATACTTCCCGTAGGCTGCCTTGGGGAACATGCATCGGAATCCCGAAATAAACTATACAAGCGCGAAAGAAGAGCCCACTCAAGAAAATGTAGTCGACTAGATACATCACAGACGTCTTCAATAGATCAATGGATACTTCTGATCCGTTGTTATCTAGTATATACTTAAAGCAGCGACCAAACTCAATAAAAAGAACGATGCCAAAAGATGAAGTATCTTTGTTAATGGGACCACATTATGAAAAGCAGTCTGACAATAATGATCCAGATTCTGACCAACATTCATCAGATGAATATTATGAAGAACAGGATGGACTAGAGGTTGTTGCTTCAGAAGATAAATATTTTGAACTTCAAGAGAACTGAGTAATTTGTATAACATAACAAAACCTATTTCAGATTTTTCAAAATGTATCATTTTTTTAGAAGGACTAGGAAGGATTAATCACCAGCCCAGGGAGATAAATGTCAAACTCAATGAATTTCTATAAAACTGTTTTTTCTTTTTTAATTTCAAATATGAATTCTTTTAAAATTTTTTTTTTTTTTAATTTAAAATTAAAATTTTTTAATAGAACCTTCAAAGCTTTATATGGCAGCTTTTTTAAATAGTGCTCTAAATGCCATGAAACTGAGTAGGACACTAAGAAAACATAAAAAATGTATACAAACCAAGTTTCACTTCAATAACTTTAAATTTAGACTTTTTGCCAAAATAAACGCAAAAAAACCACTGTGCGTTGTAACTAACTCTCGCGGTCTTGCGTACGAATTGTTGATGCATGTGTTCAATTTGACGCGCTCTCCCACTTTTTCCTATTCTTGTTTGATTTGCGCTCTCGTTTTTGCCTACCCGCGACTCAGTGATGTGTTTTTTTTTTTTGTGCATTCTTGTAATTTTTCATTCTTTAGATGTGAAGGCTTACTCTGCACATTAACAATTGTGTCAGAACTGGTCAGTATGTTTCTTATACACATATTTGGTTGTTTTTAAAATTTTTTATTTTATCTTTTATTCCTTTAATTAAATTAAACTTTTTATAAAATGATTGTCGGCTCTAAAAATAATTGCATAGTTGCCACTATGGCGTTGACTCCCATGGTTATATTCTTTGTTGGCTGTGTGACAACGCGGTTCACGTTAAGTGTGCAGGTTACACAGGCAGAATCAAGGACTCTATTACTAAAGGTGGTGGTTTGAAATATGCATGTGATGCTTGCCGGGAGGTCGAGAATGAGATGCGCTCATTCATGACGCGGACTGGAGATAGTTTTGACACTTTAAAGCAGGTTTTAACAAACTCCAAGCGGAATTTAGTGCGGTGGAGACTCAGTTTAGAAGCTTATCGCTTATGAATGAGTCTCCGAAACGTAAAAAAACCAGTCCTTGGGGTTCTCCTGTATCTGTAGACCCGTGACCGTCCCTTATTGTCCCCGACCGGTCTCATGCACCGTCCACTCCCAATGTACAGCAATTGATATCGTTTAAGAGCCCGGTTGTGAATGCGAATAGTAAGGAATTACCGGTATCACCTGGGAATGATCTCTTAAAAACGATGCCACTTGTAGTGTCCGAAGTGTCCGGGCAATTACCCATTCCAAGGGAAATTGCCGATAGTGCTAAAAGTATCGAGGGCCCAGTGAACAAGTTAACTGCTGCAGTGGGTGACTTGTCCGTTACTACTGCGGCTGACGCTTAGGGACCGCGGCCTCTAGTTGGCATACTACCAAAGAAACATATATTTGTTTCTAGGGTAGACCCTCTTATCATAACTGATGATGAAATAGCCTATATTCGGAAGAAAGTTAACGTCTCGAATATTGCGGTGAAAAAGTTTAATTTTTCGTATTATCGGGACATTTCGTCCTTTGAAATTAGTTTTTCTGGCAATATCTTTGACATTATATGTCGAGAAGATTTTTGGCCAAAGCATATAATAGTTAAGGAATATACTGTAAAGAAGAAAAATCGGCATTCTGCCCTTCTGCCCTTACGAACCGCGTTGTAAAATACCTTCATTCCCATATTTTGCATGTTTCTAGTCCGTTTTCCATAAAATTTGTTTGGTAAGAATAGATAAGATTAATTGGTCAGCCGAATTTGGTTGCGATAGTCAAAACACTGCAGCTGGTAATTGATTTTTTCTAAGTTATGTAGGCAGAAGTGGTCGTGACAAAATATTAAAATATACAAATTCTGTGTGCATACTAAACAAATCTTAATATTAAATTTGGCAACCTTAGCTTTGTTAGTTTTTGAGAAAATTAGTTTTATTTAATTTGCGGGAGAGAAAGTGGACGTGGAAAAAAGTTTGAACAACTAGTTTCTGCGCGCTAACTAAACGAGTATATAAACCAAATTTGATGTTTCTAGCTGTTATACTTTTTAAGAAAAGCAGTCTTATGAAAATTCTGGAGGCATAAGAGGACGTGACCAAAATTCCAATTAACTCATTTTATTTACATATTACACGAGTATAGATACCAAATCTGGTGGCTCTAGCTCTTATAGTCTCCGAGGACGTGACCAAAATTCCAAATAACTCATTTTATTTACATATTACACGAGTATAGATACCAAATCTGGTGGCTCTAGCTCTTATAGTCTCCGAGATCTGCGTATTTATACAGACGGACGGACGGACGGACGGATAGACTGACATGGCTAGATCGACTCGGCTGTTGGTCCTAAAAAACAATATATGTAGGAAATGAAGTGTCAGGCGGGCATAATCATGGCAATCGTGAAGTAGGTAGGTGACCGAGACAGAACGACACGCAGCGGCCATACCTATCTGGTCGATTCACTTATTGGCAAATAAGGCAGAAGTGTTGATTCAAAAAGCACTCGCAATCGTATTCTCGCCTCGATCACATCGCGCACCCAAATTATCACTGAGGCCATTATTATAATAATAAATATATGTATTCTTAACACAAAGAAATATTGTTAATAAATAAGACTAATTAAGGAAACACATCCGTATAATATCGAATTAAATAAACAGGGAAGTAAAATCCCACATATATATATACCATTTACCCTATGGTTGCATGGTATAAAAATTTGAAGACTCGATATTATAAAAAAAGTAAAAAAAAAAAACGTCGTTCATCAGATTACGCTTTGTATACAGTCGCTCCCAAAATCGCAAAGCCGATCAATTTGGATGATGAAAGTTTAATCGAGTATTTCGTAGAGGGTATACCAGACATGAGAGCAAATAAGTCACTATTGTATCAAGCAAGAACAGTGGATGCGTTGAAAGTTCAAATAGAGACATATTTAAAATCCTATGATCCTAGGAAGTCGTCAAAGAAACCAACATTTGAATGATCTTTTCACAAGCAAGGCAGAGATAATAGAGAGAAAAGTTTGATAACAAAGGGAGAACGTAAATATTTTAAGTGAGGTGATCCTTCGCACATGATGAGAGACTGTAGCAAGAAAACGTTTACTTGTTTTAAGTGTGGTGAAAAAGCTCATCGTTCATTTGAATGCAAGGGTAAAAATACCACTTAAGCTGAAAGAAGAGAGGATAAATTAGTAAAACCATCCGGTAAATATACTGATTCGGGTTCGGAGTTGAAAGAAGTAACTTATAAAACGATTAAGTTCAACGGTCTAATTGATACAGGGGCAAATCTGAGCCTCATACGTAAGAGCGTGTTTGTCAAACTTGGAATTAAGTCGTTAACAGGATACTCGAAGAGCCTTATGGGCATTGGCGGAAGTCATGTCATGACGTTTGGTAGTTTCAGCATAAGTGTCATGATAGATGACATAGAGATGGAAGTCGAGTTTCATATCGTTCCTAATGAGGACACGGCATTTTAGGCAATTTTAGGTAGGACCATATTAGATCACGTCGATTTGGTTGTTAAAAAGAAATCTATAAAGTTTGTAAGCATCAAGAGAAAAGAATCACTGTGTAAGGCGAATGGATCTTTTGCTGAGTTGTTTAAGGAATTTGAATGCATGTGTATGCACAGTCCAGAACAGAATAAAGTGGAAATCAAGAGTGAATTGTCACATATCAGTGCAGAAATCGCTAAGGAAGTCAAAAAGTTGATTACAAGTTACCAACCTATTAGAAATACAAGCACTCCTATAAAAATGAAGATTGTGCTAACGGATGAGTTGCCAGTTCGTCAGCATCCAAGGCGTCTAGCAGAGTCCGATCAGAAAATTGTTGACAGTACAGTATAAGAATGGTTGGAGGAAAAGATAATAAGGCCAAGTTTTTCCGAATATGCTTCGCCTGTTGTACTTGTAACAAAGAAGAATGGGAAAAAGCGTCTGTGCTGCGATTACAGAAAGCTAAATGAGAAAGTGGACCGAGATAAATTTCCTATGCCACAGATGGATACCGTATTAGAAAAACTTCTAGATGTAACAAACGGTTGTTTCATGTTTCCGTTGAGGAAAAATCTCAGAAGAACACAGCATTCGTAACTCAGAATGGTCAGTATGAATTCCTAAACGTACCATTCGGAAATTCCAACTCTCCAGCAGTTTTTACAAGATTTATAATAGCAGTAATGCCAAAATCAGTGAAGAATGGAGATGCAGTGGTGTATATGGACGATATAATTATACCAAGCGTTAGCGTGAATGATGGTCTAATTAAACTAAAAAGGGTGTTTAAGATAGCTGAGGAAAATGGGTTGAGAATAACCTGGGAGAATTGTCAGTGAAGTAAAAAGAAAGTAAAGTAAATTTTTTGGACTGTATAGTTGAAAATGGAAGTATTAAGTTAAGTAAGGAGAAGACTGATGCCGTTTCAAGATTTCCGATCCCACATGATAAGAAGTTAGTTCAACGATTTTTAGGGTTAACTTTTTATTTCCGTAGATTCATTGAAGGATACGCAGACAACAAAACAATTTTTTTGTTTCTATATTTATTTGCAATCTATCCTAGAAGGACAATAAGCAAATAAAGTAAGGGCGGTTAACAATAATTTGAGGTGTAGTAGTATATATATGGGAGGAAAAGGGATAGAAAGAAAACAAAAAAGAGAAGAGATATTGGGTGGTTATGGCTTGTTACAAAGATTCAACATTTCAAAAATTCCATGTCCAGCTAAATGGGATTCACCGGTCCTGTTCTTGCCTGAAGGGTAGGTCCAGGGGTGACATCTTTTGAGCCGCCTTGTTTGGGTGCTGTTATCTAGCAGGGCGAGTGCCAGAATATTGTCGTGCGTCTAAAACCTGGAGCAGTGTCGAGTGCCGTATCTTTTAATTTCGCTGCTTACTGATGGGACGTTCGAGTCTCTGTGGATGACCTAGTTGCGAACGAATGGAGGCGCACCAACTATTCTGCGGAGCAGCTTGCTCTGGAAGCGCTGAATTATGTTCACGTTCGAAACTGAGGCCGTGCCCCAGAGTTGAATCCCATAAGTCCACACTGGTTTGATAATGGCCTTGTAAAGCAGCACCTTTTTGCTAATGCTGAGCTGTGACTTGGTGCCGATGAGCCACTGTATCCTAGCCAGCTTCATGTTGAGTTGAACACGTTTGGCTTTAAGGTGCGCCTTCCAGTTTAATCGCCTGTCCAGAGTAAGGAACAGATATTTGACCGAATCCACGCTCGGGAGAAGCGTCCCATAAAGACTGACTGGGGGGCAGTCTAGTCTGCGTGTGGCGAAAGTCATGTGCAGCGACTTATCTGTGTTAACAGCGATGTTCCACCTGCTTAGCCAGGGCTCAAGTGTGAGCAGTTGTTCCTGGATGATCGCTGACGCCTCCGTAGGGTTTGGTGCGCTGGCAATGAATGCTGTGTAGTCTGCATATGAGGCAATCAGGAGTTGCGGATGTTGCACCACTAGTAGGTCAGCAGTATATAAGGTGTATAGTATAGGGCCCAGTACACTGCCCTGAGGGACGCCCGCTTTGATGTGCTCTATTCTTGATAAGGAACTCTCACACCTAACGTAAAACCGTCTTTCCAAGATGTATGATTTAAGTACCATGTAGTACGGGGCGGGGAGGAGCAGCTTTATTTTGTGCAGGAGCCCATCATGCCAGACTCGATCAAAGGCCTGCTTCAAGTCCAGAAAGACAGCGGAGGAATACAACTTGTTTTCAAAAGCATAGAGCACCTTCTGCACGATGCGTTGGCATTGCTCAGGAGAGCCATGGTGTTGCCGGAATCCAAACTGGTGTTCTGGGATCGTGTTTCCTTCGTCCAGTAGCGGCAACACTCTGGCCAAAAATATTCTTTCGAATATCTTGGAGAGTATTGCCAGCAAACTGATCGGACGATACGAGGTTACTTCGCTCTCGGGTTTCCCAGGTTTAGGAATCATTATAATCTCTGCGCACTTCCATTGGGAGGGGAAGTGGCAGAGATCAAAGATCCTGTTGAAAATGTTGGCTAGTAGTTGTATCACTCTTGGCGGCAAGCATTTGATGGTGACTGCATCAATGCCATCGTAGCCAGGGCTTTTGGTTGTCTTAAGGCAGCTGATTTCCAGTTTAATTTCCTCAGGAGTAACTCGATCGATGGGAAGAGCCATCTGAAGGGGGGCCTCAAGGAAGGACAGGGTAGCATTGGCGTCTTCTGCGCTGCAGGTGCTGAAGGGTTTGAACGAATTGGCTAAATGGGTCGCAAACTCTTCAGCTTTGTCCTCACTAGATCTGCACCATAGACTATTTGGTCCTAGGATGGGGACTTTCCTGACGGTGGGCCTTTTAAGGTATTTAGTGGCTTTCCAAAGATTATGGTCAGGTTGGTTGGGCTCGAGTACTTGGAGGTATGCGGCAGTGGCTTCGTTGCGGACTTGAAAATAAAGTGTTTTCAGCTCCTTCGTGGCACGGTTTAAGGCCCTCTTGTCTAGAGGGTTACGGCTGAGTTGCCAGACACGTCTCAAACGTCTTTTCTCCCGCAAAGCTTTGTTGATCTCGTCAGACCAGGCGAACATGTCCCTCTGAGGTGTTGGTTGGTGTCTGCTGCTAGTTGGAGGGCTACAGGCGCAAGCCACTTCGCAGATGTCTCGGGTGAGCTTTTCCACAATCTCGTCGATGTCCTCTCCACTGTTGAGGCAGACGTTGGGCTCAGTGATCTCGTCAAGTATAGTTTTGAAAGAGTCTATGTTGGAGTCTTTCCTGAGTAGCCTAGTGGTGCGTATTGTCGACTCGACTGGGATATTTATCCAGAACTTAACAGCGCAGTGGTCGGTGTGCAAGTCGTAGTCTGTATCTGTTTGAATAGAGCTGCTGTTGATGCCTCTGGAAATGGCAAAGTCCAAGACATCTGGTGTCTTGGATCAGTCGGCCAGCAGGTAGGTTGGCCAGATGAATGGGTAGTCAGGTTGAGGATACGTATGCATGGAAAGAGCGCAAGTCCCTTTGGATTGTTGACCCTGGACCCCCACCAGGTGTGCTTGGCGTTGAAGTCGCTTCCAGCCAGGAACTTTTGGGCCGAAACTGCTAAGTGCTTGATGGAACATTTGTGTGTCGACTGCATGTCTGGGAAGGACATAGCAGGAGGCGATATTGATATTGCCTATGGAGGTGGCAATGCTGAGGGAAGTCGCTTGAAGCCACGGGTGACAGAGAGGCGCGTTTGCAGAGTATTTCAGTCTGGACTTTATGAGGATGCCAGAACCTCCTCTGGCATTGCCGCTTAGGTGGTTAGCGTGCAATAAGTCATAGCCGCTGACTATGAAATATGACTAAACTGTGAGGTGTGTTTCGGAGATTAAAAGAATGTCGACATTGTTCCTTTTCAAAAACAAGTCGACCTCTGGCCTACTTTTACACAGGCCGTTTGCGTTCCATAGGACGATTTTGAGACCTACTTGCATAATGATGCCATTAGCGTCACCATCATTGTGGTCATCTGCTCCATTTGGGCCTGAAGATGTTTGATGATTTGCTCAATATGAGCAACGGTAGGGCCTCCCTGCTGCAACGGTGGAGGAGCATTAGTGTTTTCAGCGGGGATACTTGCTGAGGCCGAGTTTTTGGTCACTTCGGCATAGCACATTCCAGGCTGGGTGAAGCTAGACGGGAAGCTATGAGGCATGAAAAGAGTCGGTGCTGCTCGATTCTGCATGCGTGGTTCGGAGCGTGCCTGACCTTGCTCCCGTAATTTTTTTGCCTCTTTGTACACACGACATCCTCTGTACGATGCGGCGTGGCTTTCCCCGCAGTTTACGCATTCCGGGGGCTGCATGTTGTCCTTGGTGCACTTGCCTAGTTCGTGCTCTTTGGTACATTTGACGCACCTACGCAACTTACCACAAAAGTTTTGCGTGTGGTTTGGCGTTTATGAGGTGGCGCACGTTATGTCCCAGCTTTGCCAGTTCTTCCCGGATGTGGTTCGTAGGAGTGCTGTGGTGTAGGCTACGGATGACAGCCCTATATGCCCTCTCCTGCTTGAGCTGGTATGTATGGAATGGAGTCTTTTTAGCCTCAAGCGCAGCTACCAGGCTGCTATAGTCCTGAACACATGTTGTCATGATCCGGACCTGGTCATCTCTGCCCGCCTTGTAGGTGAAATCATCTCCACCAATATTTTCCTTTACGAAGGAAAACATGCCAGTGATGTTGCTCACGTTATAAACAAAGATGGGGGGGTATTTTCGGCGGGTTTAGTGTAGCTGGTGATGGAGCCACGGCTGGCTCTGCCTCGAAACTCAGGCCATTTACAGGGTTGTCGGTTGGGGCAAGCAGGGAAAATCTGTTGCTATTGGCAGCGGTGGAAGATGCTGGACCAGCAGCAGACGATCGTCTGATTTCACCAGGCTCCATTTCGCCTAAGGAGTCAGAGTCCGTGGACATGGAGTCAAATGATGAATGTCTTGTTCTCGCGTTGGCTGGGACCTTAGCACCCTTCTTGCGAGCTGCTTCTGGCGATGACGTGGCAGATACAGAGCTGGACGCAACGCCTCTGGGGACATCATCTAAATCCATCTTCCGTCTAAGTGGGACCCGGTGATATTACTTTTAAACTCCCGGAGGAGTACAATAAATAAGTTGCCTCCGCCTGAAAGAACACCACAAGTTCCAGTGGGCTCTTTGGGGTTATGGAACGGAAAATTTTTTATCGATGCCTAAAAGTATGCAACGATTTTTGCAGCTTCTCCGATTGGCTGGCCAATCACAGCACACTAACGGGGCTTGCAGAGCAAGAACCGAATTTGAGCACGAAAGTACCGTTTATTACAGAAAGATTCAGAAGATGGTTTATTTCATCCGGTACAGTATATGAGTCGGAAAACTAAACTTTGCGAAGAGAAGTACGATTCACATGAACTTGAGGTCTTAGCGGTTAGCATTAATAAAGTGGCGTGTATATTTGTTAGGGTTGAAATTAAAGATTGTCACAGATTGTAATGCGTTCACGATGACAATGAAAAAGAAAGCGGTTCCGTTACGTGTAGCACGTTGGGAAATGTACCTACAAGATTTTGATTACCAGATTGAACATCGTTCAGGTTCAAAGATACGGCATGTGGATGCCTTGAGCCGTTTATCTTGCTTTCTGCTAACCGACACCATAACCCATAGATTGAAGGAAGCACAGTTGTCAGATGATTGGACTAAATTGATCAGGAGCTTGGTTCAGAAGAAGGGATATGAAGATTTTTACATTGTAAATGAAATATTGTTAAAGAACCGCAATAAAGAACTTATCGTCATACCCTCGCAGATGAAAAAGGAAATAATACAGATTGCACACAAACAAGGACATTTTGGAGCTAGAAAGAGTCAGGATATCGTAGAAAAATCGTATTATATTCCAAGGTTAAAAGAAAAGGTAGCCCGTGTTGTTGAGTGTTGCGTAGAATGTCTTATTGTTAATGTCAAAAACGGTAAAAAATATGGATATTGGATGACATATTACATTGATCACATTGGCCCGATGAAGGTCACAACAAAGCGTTACAATCATATACTTGTTATTGTTGATGGTTTCTCTAAGTTTGAAGGGTTGTATCCGACTCGTGGAACTGCAGTCGATGAAGTAGTTAGTTGTCTTGAAAAGCAGGCCATAATTTTTAATAACCCGGTGAGAATAATTTCTGACAGGGGAGCAGCATTGCAGCAATGCGTTTAAGGAATATTGTAATAGACAGGATATACTGATAGCAACAGGTGTACCCTGTGGCAACGGCCAACTAGAAAGGATGCATAAGATAATAGTTCCAATGATTTCAAAGTTAAGCGAAGAGGATGAGGGAAACTGGTACAAGTATGTAGGACGTGTGCAACAACTTGTTAATAATACTGCCCCAAGAAGTACAAAAGTTACACCTTTTAAGATTTTGACAGAAATAGAGATTCGTAGTCCTGGTGATCCTGAAATAAAAAATATGATAACCGATTCGTTAATAGAAGAATTAGACTGTGGTCGTAAAAAGATTAGAGCGGAGGCTCGAAAGAATATCGATGAAATACAAAGCAAATGAAAAGAACGTTTGACAAAAACAGGAAATGGGAGGAAAATATAATTTAAACGACTTAGTGGTGGTTAAACGTACGCAGTATGGGACAGGACTAAAATTGAGAGGTAAATACTTGGGACCATATAAAGTCACAAAGGCGAATAGGCTCGGTCGATGCGAAGTTGAGAAAGTTGGCGATAGTGAAGGACCTTGTAAGACATCAACAGTGGCTGAGTTTATGAAGCCTTGGCTAGGATCATTCGGGTCGAATGACTTGTCAGGACAGCCGATTGTAGGAAATGAAGTGTCAGGCGGGCATAATAATCATAGCAATCGTGAAGTAGGTAGTGAGCGAGATAGAACGACACGCAGCGGCCGTACCTATCTGGTCGATTCACTCATTGGCAAATAAGGCAGAAGTGTTGATTCAAAAAGCACTCGCAATCGTATTCTCGCCTCGATCACATCGCGCACCCAAATTATCACTGAGGCCATTATTATAATAATAAATATATGTATTCTTAACACAAAGAAATATTGTTAATAAATAAGACTAATTAAGGAAACACATCCGTATAATATCGAATTAAATAAACAGGGAAGTAAAATCCCGCATATATATATACCATTTACCCTATGGTTGCATGGTATAAAAATTTGAAGACTCGATATTATAAAAAAAGTAAAAAAAAACGTCGTTCATCAAATTACGCTCTGTATACAGTCGCTCGTTCAAAATTCATGATGCTTAATTTACAACGCTATAAGAATCATCTTCAGCGGTGTAAGCTTCAGTTTTCTTCTGACCCTAAATAATTTTATAATTTTGTTAATTCTAATCGTAAGACCTCTGTGCACCCATCTTCTTTGTCCGTCCAAAATAAAAAAGCGAGCACTGATGAGGCACTTACCGATATGTTTGCGAGTTTTTTCACAACAACTTATTCCTCAACGGAATATCGAGCAAGTCCGTATACCTATCATTTAAAAAAGGCTAATTGCATTTTCAATCCAGTGACTGATGGTAGTTCTCTTCTTAGCGAGCTTAAACTAGTTAAACCTATTTATTATCCCTGGCAAGATGGTCTACCTGGATATGTACTCAGGTTCTGTGCAAACGCATTATGTAAACCCATTTTAAAATTGTTTTTATTGTCTGTCGAATCTTCCTCTTGTTCATCTATTTGGAAGGAGTCGTATATCATTCCTCTGCATAAAAATGGCGAAAAGTCCGAAGCTTCCAACTATTGGGGTATTTCAAAATTGTCTGCTATTCCGAAAGCTTTTGAGAAAATTATAACTTCTCAATTGCAACATTTTTGCAGCTCTATTATTTCACCATCCCAACATGGGCTTGTGAAGCGTAGATCCACGACCACTAACCTTTAAGAATTTACCTCTATAATTATCAACGGGTTCAAAAATGCTAAACAAACTTTTTGACTTCAGCAGAGCCTTTGATTCTGTTAATCACCCCTTTTCTTTTCTTGTGTTCGAGAATATTTAACAATCAGAAAACAGAAGGTACTTTTTAAGTTTTCTTCTTGCAATTCCATATCTGTGACATCTGGTTATACCTCAAGGTAGTCATCTTGGCCCTCGGGTTTTCACGTTATTTACTAACGATCTTCCATCACTCATTATTCATACGCGCGTGCTTATGTATGCTGACGATGTCTTAATTATAAAGAACCAGATTCATCTAGTCGGCTAGTTTAATTTATTAAATCTTAACAATACTAAATGTAAGGTAATGACTTTTTTTCGTAACTCTTCTCAACTGGTCACTTATTTTCTAAACAATAGTCTAAAACGTCTAAAAACTGTGAATTATTTGGGCGTACTTATGGACTATAAGTTGACACCCATATTTCCACAACGGTCGCAAAGGCCATGAGTGTTCTGGGTTTCATTAAAAGATGGTCAAAAGAATTTGATGACCCCTATACCACTAAAGTTCTTTTTACTTCGATTGTCCGTTCTATTTTAGAGTATGGATCTTGCATTTGGTCACCTCAATATGAGTCGCACCAGACTTGACTTGAATAGGTTCAAAAGTAGTTCTTGCTATTTGTTCTTCGTGGCTTAAGCTGGGTTCGCAATGTCAATTTGCCTTCGTATTCTAGTATACTTCTTTTGATTAACCTTGCTTCCTTAACTAACCGTGGAATTCTGCTTGGTGTTTATTTATGCACAAGCTCCTAATCGGTAATGTTGACTCGCCCTAGTTATTAGCTCAGGTAATTCTCCTGTTACCATATAGACGGAGTAGACATCCTATTATACCTTTAACTCTTAGTCGTTGTTCTTCTTACTATGCCTTGCCAATTGTCACTCATCGAAGTTGGTCGTGTTTTTTTTGCGACATCGCTTAATTACTGTCTTTCGTTCTTTCGTGAAATTAATTTATAATATTCAATTTAAATTCATTGCTTTACCAATTTTTAATAATTTGCTACTCATCGCGAAGTTTGGGTTAAATTTATTAACATTTATATATATTAATATCAAAATTTTAACAAACGCAAATATAATTTGGTTGTTGCGCTGCTTAGTTTTTGATTTCGTTCTATTTTTTTGCTCCCACCCGCGCTCTCAATTTACAGTTCATAGTTTCTTTTTGTTTGTGTGGTGTTGGTGCTCTCTATTCTTTTCCTTTCGCTTTGGATCGCGCTCGCTGCCGTTAAATTCGCTCTTGTGACAAGTTTTTGTTTTTGTGAGTTTTAATTCAGAAAAAAAATTAAAATATTCTCTTATTTTGTTTTTTCTTTCTAATTTGCATATTGCTGTTAACAATTGCCTTGGTTCGTATGCGTCTCTTTTAACATATATAAACATTTTTCCCTTTTTATTAACATATTGATTTATTATTTGTTTTTGATTAATCAATTATTTAATAATGTCTGTCTGATTTATAGTTTGTTTTTGATAAATCAATTATTTAAAACTGTCTGTCTATTGCAAATATGATTGCAATAATCTTAGCAAGATCAATGAAGATTTTCTTTACTGTCGGCTGTGTGACAATGTAATGCACTTTAAATGTGCTAGTTACACAGTCAAGGTGCGGGATAGTATTGCACAGGGTGGAGGCCTTAAATGGGGCTGTGATTCGTGTCGTGGCTTGGAGCTCGAGATGCGAAGTTTTATGAAACGGACTGGGGATGCGTTTAAAACCCTGTCAGCTGGCGTTCATAAGCTCCAAGAAGAGCTTTTGGCGATGGAGGTTCAATTCAGAAGTTCTAGACTTTTAATTCAATCTCCGACCCGAAAGAGGGCCATCGTTCTCTACCAGTTCCGGCTTCCGAAATTGACCCTATGTCACCAAATATACAGCAGCTGATATCGTTTAGGAGTCCGGCTTTGGAAGGTGTGGAGTCTCTTATCATTTCCCCTGGTGAAAGTATCCCACCTACTAATACGATATCGGTTGTAGTTTCCGAACCGTCCCGGCAAACATCCGTTTCCAGGAATGTTGCCAATAAAATAGTTACAAGATGAGCTAGTAAAGTGTTGGCTGCTTCAGCTGCTGCTGCATCTGCTGTTGCTGCTACTGCTGTGCACTGGCACTTCTAGTTCCCTTGTTGTAGTTCCACCCAAAAAGCAAATTTTTATTTCGCGGCTTGATCCCAATACTACTTCTGAAGAAGTCATAGCCTACATACAGGGCAAAGTTCAAGCACCAAACATTGCTGTGGAAAAGTTCCGTTTTTCATATACTCGGGACATTTCGTCCTTTAAAATAAGTGTCTCCCCAGATCTTTTTGGCCAAATATGTCATAAAGATTTTTGGCCGCAAAACCTTGTTGTAAAAGAGTATACAACAAAAAAGAAGAATCGGCCTCCGATTAGCCTGCTACCTGCCTCTGTGAATAACGTTCCTCCGTTCCTCTTGACTTTCATATTCTTGCCTTTACTGAGACTTGGCTGAAGCCTGATATTGCCGATGCTTCAATTTTCCCCTCAAAATATTTAATGTATAGACATGATCGGACTATCCGTAATGGTGGTGGTGTTTTGATCGCTGTTGATTCGGCGTTCTCGTCTGAAATTGTACAGTCTTCCAATCAGGAGATTGAATTTGTTTGTGTTAAAATTTCTCTTAATTCTTTTTCTGCCTATATTACTTGTTCGTATATTCCACCACAGTCCGACTTGGCAGTATACATTCACAATTTGGAAGCTATTCAACTTGTTTCCTCATATATCTCTGACAACGACTTGCTCGTTGTTCTGGGAGATTTTAATTTACCTGAGATTGCCTGGACCCTCTCATATGATTCTTTATTACTGTTGCCCTCCTCGTCACATTGTTTCATAGATGGTCTGTTTGAGTTATCCCTAACTCAAATAAATCCTGTCCGGAATATTCGGAACAGATCACTAGATCTGGTATTTGTGTTGGATTCTTCCAACTGCGATATTTCCAGGACTGATCGACGCAAGACAAACTTTACTAAACTTAAAAAACTCTTGTTAACTAATGATTGGACATATCTGTATACTTGCACGGATATGGACTCTGCCATTTCTGTCTTCTATAAAACTCTTGAGTCGTTCTTTGATGTTTGTGTCCCGCGTGTGACTCAAGGATGGTCTAATAAACCTCCTTGGTTCTCACGTGAGTTATGTAACTTGAAGAACGTTAAATCGTGATGCTATAAATGATTTAAAAAATCCAGTAAAGCATCGGATTTTTCCCTATACGTAGTTGCTCGATCAAATTTTATGGTGCTGAATTCACAATGCTATAAGGATTATCTTCAGAAATGTAAACTTAGGTTTTCTCGCGATCCTAAGCAATTTTATAAATTCGTCAATGGAAAACGTAAGACATCAGTGCATCCGTCTTACTTGTCTTTTGAAAACAATAAAGCTGACAATGATCAGGCAATCGCGGATTTGTTTGCTGATTTTTTCAAGACAACTTATTCCTCTTCGATTTATCAAGCAAATCCTCCTTATCCTTATCACTTGCAATCGTCTAATTGCATTTTAGACCCTGTGTTTGATGAAAGTTCGGTTCTTAGCGTGCTTAGTTCCGTCAAACCAATATATGCACCTGGCCCTGATGGAATACCAGGCTGCGTATTAAGGTTTTGCGCAGAGGCCCTATGTAAGCCAATACTTAAGTTGTTTACACTGTCCGTTACATCTTCCGCCTTCCCGTCCATCTAGAAGGAATCATATATTATTCCTCTTCATAAAAAGGGGAAAAAGTCCGAAGCCTCCAATTATAGGGGTATTTCTAAACTGTCTGCCATACCCAAAGCATTTGAGAAAATAATAACGTCTCAATTGCAGCATTTTTGTAGTTCAATCATTTCGTCATCCCAACATGGGTTTAAAAAACGTAGATCGACAACTACTAACCTATTAGAATTTACATCTCACTCAATCAAAGGGTTTAAGACTGCCGTGCAAAATGGTGTCATTTATACTGACTTCAGCAAGGCCTTTGACTCTGTTAATCACACTCTGCTTTTATGTAAGTTGAACGCATTTGGCATCCCCATCCTTTTGCTAGATTGTATTCTTCAATATCTTTCTAAGCGTACACAAAAGGTCCTCTTCTCTTCTTCCTCCTCATTTTCTAAGACCATCCAAGTGACTTCTGGAGTACCTCAGGGTAGTCCATTGCTATTCACTCTTTTTATAATGATCTTCCATTGGTAGTGTCACTTTGTCGGGTGCTTATATACGCGGATGACGCTTTACCTCAGTTTTAAAGACATATCGTCTTCTTGCCTACTTCAATGGCTCTAAATGTAAAGTTATGTCTTTTTTTATACTTAGCAACTTATTATCTTAACGACACTGCCTTAGAGCGGTTAGATATTATCAATGACTTAGGTGTTCTTATGGACCATAAATTAACCTTTAGTCCTCATATTTCTGCTCCAGTAAAGCTATGAATGTTCTTGGGTTTGTGAAACGATGGTCAAAAGAGTTTGACGATCCGTACACAACCAAACTTCTGTATACCTTATTAGTCCGTCCTATCTAAGAGTACGGATCTTGCATATGACCATATGACCTCAATATAAGACGCACCAAAATAAAATTGAAGCTGTTCAAAAGCAATTTTTTTCTATTTGCCCTTCGCGGTCTAAATTGGGATCGCAATGTCAATTTGCCATCATACTCCAGTAGGCTTCTTTTAATCAATTTTCCTTTATTAATTAGTCGTAGAGTAATGCTTGGTGCTATCTTTATTCATAAACTTTTAATAGGTAAAATAGACTCTCCTGAGCTATTGAACCAGTTAAACCTATCTGTACCCGGTAGACCTACTAGAAATTTTATTCCTCTATCCTTAAAACATTGTAGTTCTAACTATTCTTTGCATGAACCTTTTCGAGTCCTATGTTCTGATTACAATCTTCTGTATCCCGTAATCAGATCTGAAGCCTCTCTTTGTCTTGTGAAAACCTCTATTTAGCCGTCCGATATACGGCTGCGCCCTACGGTAGGGCGGACGGGACGTGGAAAGCTCTCCGCTTGGGCTCGCGCGAAACAGGCTATGTCCAGTGGAGCTGCATTCATGGCTTGACACACGTGCCACCACTGATCGCTGCACAGCTATTCGGCCGGTGTTTTACTTTTTGTTAAATTTTTTTTTTTTTGTGTTTGTTTCTAGAGTTATTTAATAAACTATTTTAATTAAATGTTTAATATTTAAAAAAGTGTGGCATTTTACATTTATGCTCATGTACATATGTATGTATGTACAGGGGTATGCATGTACACCTAAATTAAATTTTTTTCGACGCTAAAGATGTTGCCATAATCCCTATATATTGGCAAATTCTAAACGGGCCTTAATTTGCCGCTGTAGAAGCTTTGGATTAGGGACCATTGACGTATGTTTAACGAAGCGATTTTCATTTAGAATCTGAAGCCTTTATTTGACCGCTGCACATAGAATCCTCAACTGCAAGATGTCGAATCTGGCGTTTGCATCGTTCGTCAATGTTGGTCATGCGTCCGCTGCGTCTAGTAGCACCTTATTTCGATGTTTTTTTTTCGCGAACCTACCTATGCAGCTTCTATGCCTGTTAAGATGGAAATCGGTTTGTGCGTTCTGGAGTTATAGTGGTAAGATATACAAGCTACCGGTACCATAATACATCCGCCATTTTGAGTCTTATAGCCGCCATCCTTTCCATAAGAGCTATACAAGTTGCTGGAACCATTCTACTGCTGCTATTTTAAGTTTTATAGCAGCCATCCCATCCCGATTTTCCGATTTCTGGTTGCTATCTCAGAGATGGAGCCGCTTTCATGCATGCCAAGGATAATTCTCTGCTCGTAATCGGACAAACTTGTACCACGACACATTTTAGCCTGACAACAATATTTATTATGTACTAATTAACGTTTTTTACTCATAATTCTTTGTAAATGATATACTTACAATAGAGATTTAAGAAACGAGTCTTCAACAGCAATACTTTATGTACGAATGATCAGATACAAGTTTTTTGCACATATAATTATTTGCTACGAGACCCCCAGGAACCAAATCATTTGTTTTTTTTTTTTTTAACTTTGAAAGTTAAAATTTTTTCAATTAATTATATTATATTTAAAATTACTCTTTTGCAGATGTTGGATGCCGATCTTTCAAATGCCACCGAATCTATAGAAGTAAAGGCTTCAAAATTATTCGCTCCATTAAAGTATCAGAAACACAAAATTATAATTTTGGGCCAACAGAACAACACAATAAAACCTAAATATAAGAAGCCATCTTATGATGATAGGCAGCTACCGCCAGTGGCATTTGAATACAAACAGCGTCGAAATAGCCTACAAGACAGAACAAAGTGTGAAAAACAAAAATATTACGTGGGAAACTTAAAACAACTGGATCTTTCTTCTTTTATTACAAAGAAATGCAGAAAAAATGATGGCCAAACAAATCAATACATAAATATTAAGGAAAAATATGGACCTATGGCTAAAAGCCCAGAAACTTCTGAAAACGTGAAACCTGTTAAAAATGAGAAATTTTTAAGGAATAGTCTTCATATTCAACCATCATATTGGGCACAACATTTAAAAGAACGCGGGGAGAACCATAAGGACGTTTCTTCCTTAAAAATCCTGGGTAAATTGATTTTAAATAAAACACCTGAAATATTGCGTATTTAATAAATAAAATGTTTGGGTCGGAGCTCTATGTAATAAGCAGAAGAACTAAGAGAGTCGAGCCGAGTTGTATATCTCGAACTCAGCTGGATCGAATCACTATATCATAAGCTCCCATACAAACGGCAGTCACGAATAGTGACTTCATAATAAATTTAATTTTTTTAAGCTATTGTTACAAAAATTTATATTTGTTAGTTTTGTATACCTACAAAAGACTGTATCTGATCAAAATCGTATGACTATATCATATAGCACTGATAGGAACGTTCGGCCGAAAACACCGTAACGATCCGTTCTTGTCCGGGATATTATCAATTCCTTTTTAAGTTTGTATTTATTGTATTATCTTTGGGCTTGATTGTATGTTTTGGGTCTCTCTTCTTATTCTTCCGCTGTTTGCCACACCAGGTTCGTGATTTCGATGCTCCACCTTGTAATTCTCTATTCAGAACAATTCTTGAACGTCGATTGGCCCTCGAATGAATCCTGTGACATTTCGTTTGCTTTCTCTGCCGTATCCTGATCCTGTAGGGATGAAATTCTGGCAGTAGGATATATTCTCGTGCCTTCCAATAAATTACGGATTGGCCTGGAGCCAATGGTCTTTCTCTGTTTGCAAACGCTTGGGTACGGTGTTTTCAGTCCTATTCTGAGGACGTATTGTTGTCTGACAAACTTGTAAGGTTTTGTAAGGTAAGGCCTTCTTAGTTCTTAGACCTCTATCTAAATCCTTTTCTTAGGATTTGTTTTTACTTGGGAAGTTTTTAAGGTTACTAAGGCCTTACGTTAAGAAACTTGTTACTTGATCACGACGAAGACTTGAAGATTTGATGATTTCCTTGATTTATGTTGCCTTTATAGAGGCAGCTCCTATGGCCTCAGGAATTGGTTGGTGTAATAACGCTAGACAGCTGGTACTTTTTCAAAGGCCCACTGCTTTCACCGAAGACTTGAAGATTTGATGATTTCCTTGATATATGTTGCCTTTATAGAGGAAGCTTCTATGGCCTCAGGAATTGGTTGGTGTAATACCGCTATACAGCTGGTACTTTTCCATCGGCCCACTGCTTTCACCCACGAATTCCTTGTTGCCATGCATGGTGAAAGTCCCGCAAGTCCTTGGCGCAGATGTGTCCTCATTCTTTATGGCGCGTCCTTCAGTTTCTTGTCCTTGTCCCTCTGCATTGCCTGCATAGCGTCTCTGTCCGTCAGTTTCTTTTCATTCTTGGCGCTTTTCTATTGGTCGCCCAGCTACTCCCGTTGTTGTATGACATTTTCTCTTTCCTCTCCCCCATACCTGAGCTTATTCAATATATCTATTTGCATACTTATTCTATACTTAATATTAAAATTTAAATTTAAAATTTAATTTTGTCTAACAATATTACAATTAACATAATTGTATCATAATACAAATTAACCCTCCCTCTTCTCGCGTCCCGTTTTCTCGGCATTTCACCTCGCATGCACATATTTCCTTCCCCCATACTCCCCGATTGACAAGCATAGCTCTCACTTTATTTCGTATCGGGCACCCTGCACCCCCCGCACCCGTCTCGTGGGCTTGCTTGGCCTTCACTTTTGCTCTCTCTTTCTTCTGGGGTTTCGGTATCTCATGATCGATATTCGTTTGGCTTACATCCTTCGCACAAGAGAGCAGAGAGCACCTGCATTGGCCACCGGTACTCTCTATCCCTGATGTATACGCATACTGGTGTGGGTGTATTTTCTCATTCTCATCACTCCATGGGCCACACGCATGCTAGACCAGTGCATACGTTTGTGTTATGGTCTCTCCCACTCTGCGCTCTTGTGGTCTATGCATAGGCCAATGCCCTTCTTGTTTGTGGATATGCACTCAAACTTCTTCTCACTCACGTTTTCATTCGGCTGCAGCCGATTTCTTGTGTTCCGCTTCCCACGCATCTTTGGACGAAATCGACAGTGGTTGGTTGTGGTTTGATTAGCCATAATTATGTTTGACTGTAAATAGTACGCTTTGAATTGGTTCGATCGGCCATAATTATGCTTGAACCTATATAGTAATCTTGTATTCGTAGTTTGTATCTTATTTGGTTTGTTGTGTGGAACATTAACATCTTTTTTTTTCTTGTTTCTATGTGTTTAATTTTTTTTTAGACTCAGCTCGCATCTTTTATTGCCCGTTTGGCATTTTTGCTTGTTGGCGATTACTGAGTATCTTTTAGATTATGGTGGCGGATTAGGGCATCTTTTCCATGTTTATTTTATTTATTTATTTTTAATAAATTTGTCTAGATTTCGACCTTATTGAAGTTAATCAAAACTGGGTATAAGCCGGCTTCAGGTCAATAAATCTTACCAATTTTGTAAGATTTTAAATCATAGGCAGCACAAAGGGTGAGCAGGTTGTCTGTATAGCTATTTCAAGAACCACCATGTTCTATCATCAGCAGACTTCGCTAAAGAATCCACCGTTGTAATGGCCATACCATATCTTCAACGCTAAAAGTAGTTGGGAAGTAGGGAATTCCAAACGACATGAAGCGAGAAAAGAACGGCAAAGCTTGCAACTGCAGATTTCACCTTTTTAATGTGCATACCCTTGGGCGCCAACAGAATTAGTGTAAAGGGCTTCGCCTTCACCAACTAACCATCGCGCAAAAATTTTTTGTTATACTATGCAAAAAAAATGGTTTACAGCAAGTGTAAAAACAACATGTGTAATACGGCGGGCCTTCCGTTTTTGGTATTTGTCTAGATTTCAAATTTACAAATTTACAAATTTACAAATTTACAAATTTGCAAATTTACAAATTTACAAATTTACAAATTTACAAATTTACAAATTTACAAATTTACAAATTTACAAATTTACAACTTTACAAATTTACCAATTTACAAATTTACAAATTTACAAATTTACAAATTTACAAATTTACAAATTTACAAATTTACAAATTTACAAATTTACAAATTTACAAATTTACAAATTTACAAATTTACAAATTTACAAATTTACAAATTTACAAATTTACAAATTTACAAATTTACAAATTTACAAATTTACAAATTTACAAATTTACAAATTTACAAATTTACAAATTTACAAATTTACAAATTTACAAATTTACAAATTTACAAATTTACAAATTTACAAATTGACAAATTTACAAATTTAAAATTTATTTACAAATTTACAAATTTACAAATTTACAAATTTACAAATTTACAAATTTACAAATTTACAAATTTACAAATTTACAAATTGACAAATTTACATACTTGTCGGAGCGTCAAGATTTTTATTCACTTCACTCATGTTTTTCTTTATAGACTTTTAACTTCACTTTTACTTTTTCACTGTAAGGCTAGTTTCAGGGGGTTTGTTTTCTGAGCTCTCCATCCCGAGGATGGATATTGTACTATATGCAAAAAAAAAAGGTTTACAGCAAGTGTAAAAACAACATGTGTAATACGGCGGTCCTTCCGTTTTTGGTATTTGTCTAGATTTCAAATTTACAAATTTACAAATTTACAAATTTACAAATTTACAAATTTACAAATTTACAAATTTACAAATTTACAAATTTACAAATTTACAAATTTACAAATTTACAAATTTACAAATTTACAAATTTACAAATTTACAAATTTACAAATTTACAAATTTACAAATTTACAAATTTACAAATTTACAAATTTACAAATTTACAAATTTACAAATTTACAAATTTACAAATTTACAAATTTACAAATTTACAAATTTACAAATTTACAAATTTACAAATTTACAAATTTACAAATTTACAAATTTACAAATTTACAAATTGACAAATTTACATACTTGTCGGAGCGTCAAGATTTTTATTCACTTCACTCGTGTTTTTCTTTATAGACTTTTAGCTTCACTTTTACTTTTTCACTGTAAGGCTAGTTTACAGGGGGTTTGTTTTCTGAGCTCTCCATCCCGAGGCCCCCATTTACATAGAAGCTGACCTGAATACAGATTTGTTTCTAAACATGTTGCTAAAGCAAAGATGCTTGTCATCCTGCACAGTCCACATTTCCAGCAACATTCCAGATGCCAGTCTGTAGCCGCTGCAAAGGTAATGCCAGGGCTACAATTGCCTGTAAACTAACTAGTAGGTTTTGACTTATTAGTCAATTATTCGACACGGTCATCCTGACCTTTACATATCCTCGTGTAATATTTTAATTCTTAATATCAAACTTTCCAAACTTAATTCATCGTCTGTCTTAGAAGTCGTGTAACTCAATAACTAATACTACCGAAGTGTTATTGAAATAGCCATTTCTTATTCACACTTAAATTAAACATCAATTCTTTCGTAATTTTCACAGTACTTTGGATCATTTATTTATTATTTCATTCCAAATTTATTTGTGTACTAATAATACTTTTATAATTCATTTACATTATTCATTAAATAATCTTTACATTATTTATCTTTTCAACTTCGTTTGCTTTATATCATTTGCAACAAAAACAACTTCTCTTGGACCAGATACCACCACGCAGCGATCGATAATCGTATATCTCAATACACACTTCATTTTACATTATTTATTATTCAAAGAGTCATACTGTCTATTTCAACAGCTTCCATATCGTCTTTTTCAGCGGTTTCTCTTGTTTTAATACTGTCTCTTTTTCTTTTTACTGTATTTTTCAACAGTTTCGCTTATTTCAATACTGTCTCTTTAAACAGTTTCTTTTTTAATTCCTTAATCAGTTCCATATTAAGGATTCGAAATTCGACTGCAGTAATTCTCATTATGATTTCCTTTTGATTATGAACATGTTTCCGTCAAGAGCACCACACGCCATGTTCCAACTTTCATTTTTCACTTGTGCTTGCTCAATGTCGCAGTAAGCTCTAATCTCAAAATCATAAATCAAATATTACCATGCAACACCAAATATTACCATGCAACCAATCAGGGTTTAAACAAGGAAAATCGGTTTCAGACGGTCTGCTTCTTGCAGATCATTTGATAACCAAATCCTTGAGAACCAAAAAGCCCACCTCTATCATCGCCCTTGATTTTTCAAAGGCTTTCGATAGAGTAGGAGTGCACACAATTGTCGACCAGCTAATTAAATTGGAAATTAGGCCCAAAAATCAAAAACTTCGTCCGTAACTTCATGTCCAAGAGGAAAATTCAAATCAAAACTAAAAACGTAATTAGTTGTCCTTACCCAGTTTTTAATGGCATTCCCCAAGGATCACCAATTTCGTTCAATTTCATCCATTTCCTTACTGCTTACAATAAACTAGCAAACACTATCAGTTTCCTAATTATTTCCCTAAAAAAAAAAAAAAAAGGAAATTCTAGATCTGGACAACCTCTTCTTAAATATTCAGAAATGGTGGTTATATTCAGGAGCAGTATTATCACTAGAAAAATGCCAACATCTTCATATTTGCCGAAAACAAAAATGGATTTGCACTGCAAATTTTGCAGCATATCATGCAACCGCATCCGAATCCCTCTAGTCTTCGAACTTAAAATCTTAGGATTAACAATTAACAACAAATACAGATGGGACTGACACGAAAAGCAATCCTACCAACACTAAATAATAAACTCAATATCATAAAATGCTAAGCAAGTCCCAAATTCAACTGCAACACACTGATCAACATAACAAAATCTATATTGATATTTAAAATAGGCTACCTGTTTAGATTACGACCTCTTTGAAATTTAAATCAAACCTTGCAATTTAGCTGGCTCGAGGTCAATCTTACAAAAGAACATTATTTCAAAGCCAACACAAAAAGGTGAGCAGGTTGTCTGTATAGCTATTTAATAACTACCAAGTTCTACCATCAGCAGACTTTGCTAAAGAACTTCGGAATTGCAATAGCCATACCATGTCTTCAACGCTAGAATTAGTTTGGAATTGCAGCAACCAAATGAAGCGAAAAAAGTTAGTAAAGCCTACAACACCGAAGACCACCTTTTTGTGCATACCTTAGGCGCTATGAACAATTAGTGTAAGAGTTTCGCCCTTACCAAACTAATATCACGACCTGTTATTTCATATACTGTATATTGAACCAAATAGAATAAAGGGGATTTTTTTGGAATAAAAATTCCAATGCAAGGGCGTGGCTTCCTTTGGTGTTATAAACACTACACTACAAAAATATAGCAAACCCAATACACCGACGATTATGAGCTGAATTGGTATACATTTGGCAGTTTATTGGGACGGAAATTGGGATGTGTGTGTTGTAGGTGTGTTTCTTGGAGGATATGATTTGTGGGGAATATTTTTTAATTATAATACATGGTTCATAATAGTTGTTTATATATTATTTAGCATTAAGGAAAGGGATTAAGTGTTACTTTAAACTTTAAATTAGAATATGTGTTAGATATGTGATTTTATTTGAGTAGATTTACTATCGCTGTTGTTCTTTCGTTGTTTCTTGTTGGAGGGTTTAGTTTTGCTTGTTAATTTGGGGGGTTTAAAGCTAGTGGAAAGGTTGTTAGATTTGTCTTTGGAAAACATTTTTTTTTTTTCAGGTGTTCAGTGGGTCTTCAGTGGGTTGTTATGCATAAAGTTTATGATCTGTATAGATGTTAACATCGGTTTCCTTGTTTTCTGATGCAGTTTTTTGTTGTTGTTTTTCTGGTTGTGGTGTTGGAGTTGCTTCTGATGATGGTGGTGATGGTTTAGTTGCGTTTTTGCCTTGGTGCAACCGTATAACTTCGTTGTTGCAGTGGGGCGTTGTTTTGCTGTTTTGCTGGCGTAAGTGTTTCTCGCCTGTTGGGTATGTCTGTTGTAGTATATACCAAGTGCGGTTCTATGGTCGACTTTTTCGGTTGTTTTTATGGCCGTTAGTTTTTGCTGTTTGAGGAATGTGGGGCATTTTCGATCGAGTGGGCTATGTTGATGGCTGATTTCGGGATTGTTGCTGCAGTTCATACACTTGGTGGGTTTTGGCAAAGTTCTCCTTCGATGGTATGCGTTTGTCCTGAGCAGTTTTTGCACATTTCAGTGATATTCTTGCAAGTGGTTGTCGGGTGTCCAAAAGCGAAGGCATAGTTTGCATCGTAGCGGCAGGGAAATATAGGGCCGAACGCGAACAGATTCGTAGCCAATTTTAATTGACTCTGGTAGTTTGTGTGTTGCAAACGTTAGTGTGATAAGTCAATTTTCTATTAATGTTTTGTTGCTGCTGTCGTTGTTTGTTGTGTTGTTGTTTGGCGTTTCAAAAATTTTCCGTACTTCGCTTACGTTCTGTGCTTTTAGTTCTTGATGGATTTCGGCTTCACGTATGTTGCGTAGTTCATTGCAGTATATGACTCCTTCAGTAAAGTTAAGTGTTTTGTGTTCTGTTGCTTTAATTTCCATGTTTGCCATCTCAGTGAGCTTTAGTAGTTTTAAGGCTTGCAATTTGTTTTTGGTTTTGATGAGAAGGTATCCGTCTTTTGTTTACATGTTTCGACTTCTCCTCCAAACGTATAGTCTATGGTTTTTTGATAATAAACGGTGATATATTTTTAAATGAACTGTTGTCGTTTCATTTTAAGACAATATATTTCGGTTCATTCGGATTGTTGTTTTTGGGGTAGGGCACAGTTTGTTGTTTTTTTTTTTTTTGTTCTTTTTGCATTTGATGTTCGTTAGTCGCGTTGCGTTTGCGTAGCGGCACAATTATAGAACGTCTTGACACAGCCATGTTTATTATTGTCCTCACTTTCAAATTATTTTTTTTTTTGTTTGGCTCGTTCCGCATCTTTTCTTACCAACTATTTCATAGCCTATTTTCCCCTCTCCCCTGTATCGCCTCTTATATTTTTTTCTCCATGAAAACCCTTACCGATAACTGCGCCACCCTAATTCTATACCTAATCTGACCCGCCCATATTATTCTAATTCTCCCCGGCTCCTATTTCTTTGGCCACATTCACGGGCCACTGCTCCGGCTCCACCGGCTCATACCGCTCGTGACCGTAGGGCACAGGGTGCCGCTATTTGTTGTCTTATTGCCGGCCGTAGCCACACTCATGAGCATTCGAGGTGCTCTTCTTGTTCTATTTGCTGTTCCATTTGGTCCTGCTTCATTAGAAGAGCCAGTCTTTACCTAGCTCGGACGAATGGTTCCTCCTACTGCTGCCTTCACTTTCACTGCAACAGCTGGCGATCCGCTTCTTCTTGCTGTTGCACCTGCTGTTGCCACCACCAACAAATTCACTGCATTCACCCTTTCTGTTTCTGCTTGTCCCGTGTTTATTCGTTTTTGGAGGTGGACTGGCTTCTGCCTCAGCCTCACCTTCCTCATCAACGGCCACCTCCTCCGATTCGCTGGCTTTCGACACAATGTACACCATACGAAACGGAGTTGAAAGCCGTGCTGGCTCCCATGCTTGTGCCGGCGTCGCCGCAAAGAGTCGTCTGTACTTAATTTTTATCTTATTCCACTTTGCTCTCATTTATGTCATATATCTGTTGTTAAATCTTTAAATCTTCTTTCCAGTTTCCTAATGACGGAACTTGCATATGACTAGTGACACGAATCACCTTGTATGGTCCTCCAAGTGCAAGTTTCCCTGCAAGTCCCTCTGCAGCATTTGAAAGGTGGTGATCTTTTGCCCATACGGTCGTTCCGGTTACTGGTCTCTATTCTCTTCATCTTAGATTATAATGACGTGCCTGATACTGCGCAGCGGTCTCTAAATTACGCCGGATTAGCTTGAATATCTGTTGCATTTGTTTTACCTTCGCCTCTGGTGTTATGGTTTGTTTTCCTGAGCCTCATGTGACACCGTCATATATAGTGCCCGGCATTCTTGATCCACGCCATTATCCGTTATCCCCACCTTTGGTGCTCCAAATCTGACTAGAATCTTTTCCCGAAAAGCCAAAACTATCAAAAAAACCAAACTATCGGCAGTTGCCTTACACATAGGTGTCTTGTCCATTTTGAAAATCTGCCAACGAATACTAATATGGTAGTATAAATAGTAGGTATTTGTTACTTATTAATTGCTCGTTGCTTTATTTTATTGATCTGATCACTTTGGTTACTGCTTACGAACTAGTTAGAGAGTTAGATATTCAACCATAAAGAGAGCATCTTCGCTTGCAAGGCAGCACGTGAGACGCTTTATGAAATCAGAGAGTGAGGAATCAATATGAATAGTTATAACGGTGCTTAAACCGTGGATGCAATACCACTGTTTCTTATGCTTTGGACACTGGGCCAACTAAAACTCGGCCGTCCTGACTTTAAGATAGTCCTCAACTAAAGGGTTTCGTATTTTCAAGAGTTATCTTCATTTTACATTTAAAATCTGGATTCTCTGGTCTGTTCTGCCCAATATAGCATTCTTCTAACAATTTGACAAACTTACATTGAGTACTAAAATCAACACTTTCACCGATGTTGTATACAAGTTATTCTTTTCCATTGTCTAATAAATGATTTCTAACATTTCTTTCTCAAAATTTTCTACCAACACATTTCTAATATTAATTTCTACATCTTTCATTTTTTCTCCTTTATCTATATTACTAACAATTTTTCTCTCATCTTTTCTAACAACTTAACAGCATTTTATCTAAATAATTTTCCTGATTTTCTAACGAATTTCGGTCGCTTTTTCCCGACGTAATCATTTTCAACGCGTCTGGATTAATTTCTAAACTACATTTTTTCATAAAATCTCTACCCAATACTAAGTCGCTACTCATAGATTCTTCAGGCACAACCATTACATCAAAATAAATTTTTATTAAATTTTTCAAAACATAACACTGTATTTTTCCAAAAATTTGTAATGGACTTTGATTTAACCCGCAAAAGTTTTCAAAATTATCATTTAGCTGCACATCCTTAGGCACTTTTGATGTTTTTATAAACGAAATGGCGCTGCCCGAATCTATGATGAACTCTGTAAATATTGGTTTATGAATATAGTCTCTTAAAAATAATTTAATATATCTTACATAATTGTTTACTTCGTCCTTTGGCTCCTTCCTTTGCGGACACTGCGCTACGTTTTGGGTTTGCATGTGGCCAATGTAGTGCATTGTTCTTAAGTTTTCCAACGCAAAGCAAATGACGTTGATTCTCGTTGAGTTCACACAATGCAGACACATTATTTAATTGTACAATCCAATTTTGTACGTCTGGCCGGCATTATATTCCAGCAGCATTTCCTTAGCCATCTGGTAGCCAGCATGTCCAATTATTAATTTTCTGCTCAGCTACTCTGGTCACATTGTTCTGCTGGTCCATTGCTGTTGCCATCTCTGTTACATGCTCGCGCTCCGACCTCTCTTCGTCGTTTTCTTCGTCTGCTTTTGAAGTATGTTCGTCGCCACTTTCATTTTCGTCGCGTCTATTGCAGTCTCGCTTTCGCATGGCGCCGTCGCGTATATCGCTGTCTCGCTCTTGCATGGCGTCGCCGCTTGCGACTGCGAAATGCAAACTTTCTAGAAGTTTCTTGGCTTCTTTTATTTCGTTGCGTAGTCCCTCTAACATAACTGTACTTTAGGTTATTTCGTCATGTTGTTGTTGGATTTGAGACTCCAATTGCCTCATTTGGTGTTCTTCTTGTGGGGACTTTGTACCAATGCCGCTTGTACCTGGAATGGCATCGGGATCTGGTGTTCGAGCTAATGGAAGACCTCCACGTACATCCTCCGGAATTTCCAGTAGCTCCTATGCCTATTAGCTCCGACTTGGAACACTTTGTGTCCATTCCCAAAGCCACCAGCCAGTTTTTTAGGCTTGCCGTAGAAATTTTGTTTAAATCTTCCGATATTTTATGGATTTTTGAACCACTTCTGATATTATGGTAGTATAAATAGTATGTATGTGTTACTGATCTGATCACTTTGGTTACTGTTTACGAACTGACTCTCTGCTCGCAGACGGAGTAGTTAGAGAGTTGGACATTCAACCATAAAGAGAGCATCTTCGCATGCAAGGCCGAGCGAGAGACGCTTTATGAAATCAGAGAGTGAGGAATCAATATCAATAGTTATAACGGTGCTTAAACAGTGGTTGCAATACCACTGTTTCTTATGCTTTAGACACTGGGCCTACTACACTAATAGCATTGAATTTCCGTGTTTCGATCTTGATAATGGCCCAATGAAGTCGGCACATTTTGTAGTCCATGGTTCTTCTCGTACTTGTTTAAGCATTTTTCCTGCAGCCAGCTGTTGACTTGGTGTGAATTGTTGACATATTGTGCACTTTCCCCCACAAACGTTGTGATGTCTCGTTGCAGTCCCGGCAATAGTTTTTTTTTTCCTGCTGGATTTAGCTCTCTTGACTCCCTTGACTCCCTCACTCTCTCACCATCCTCTATGTTTTGTATCAGGATGGCCCCTAATCCTTGCGTCGGTCTGTATCACGAACATTTTTGTGAAATCTGGATATGCCAATACTGGGCCATTCGTCAATATTTCGTTCACTCGTTCAAGTGCCACCTTGTCTTTTTCTTTAGCAGCGCGTTTAATGGGTGTGTTAACGTTGCGAATCCTAGTACAAATCGTCTTTACAATGAAGCCGCTCCTAGGTACTGGCGTAATTTCTTTGTGCAGGTTGTCGGATTCATAACGCGTCTGTTTCTTCCTCACCATCACAATGGGTGAGCTATATGGGCATTGTGATGGTTCTATGCATCCCAATGTTAACAGTTCATCGACTTTTAAGCTTATCTCCCCTTACAACTTAGAATTCTTCGGGTAATATCTTTGTTTTATCGGGATATCATCCTTCATTGTTATGCGATGTATCTCGACCATTGATGGTCCCTTAATTTTTCCACATTCCTTCAACTCATGGTTCAGGAATTTTTGTGTTTTTTGCTGCTCATCATTCTGGGTAACCATTATGAATATCCTTTCCACCAGCCTCCCTATATTTGTCTTATTGACGGAATTCGCACTCTGTGGCCTACACATGATATCTCTGTGTTCATGATCCTTAGGAAATTCCACCCTAGAATTAATGCATCCATTCTCTTTGACATTACGAGGAATGCCATGTGAATTCCTTTGTTCCCGAATCTCACGTATCCTGTCCATTGCTCTTTAATGTCTCGAATCTTTCCATCAGCCATGTTCACCTGTTTGTGAGTGTTTTCCCAATTCCTTTTGCCCCTCAACGTTACCAACATCTGCTTGCTTATGAAGCTACTCGTGGCTCTTGTACCAATTGTTGACTTCATTTGTATTCCTACTACCTGGATAATCACTGACAATAGATCCTTTTTCTCTACCAGTTGACCTATTAGTGGTGGGGAGCTTGTTAGCTTGGTCCCTGCTCGCCCCGCACACCAACAACATTCCTTCGTCTTTTTCCCAATCTGTCCATACAGCCAGCAGATGCTGAGTCGCTGATTGTTGCATTCCTTGGCCCAGTGTACGCCTCCCTGCACCACCGGCATGCCTGGTTTGGGCTCAGAACTCTACCATCTTCAATGTTTTTATTTCCTTGGTTTGGTCTCGCCTGATTCTCCGCACTGTTGTTCTGTCATCTTCGGCATTGCGTGACTTATTTATAATTATTTCCTCCCTGTTTTTTGATTGGTAGTTGTGTGTTCTTTGCGCCTGACCTCTAATTGTTCGAGCTCTGTTATCTTAAGAGGTCTCATCATTGTTAGTATATCCACCATATAGTCCTTGAAGTACTCATTTTTACTTTGTTTGCGAGCTTTGACTTGGTCAGCCAGTTTGTTGAAGAATCCTCTCGGTAGAAAGTATTTCTGGAAACCCTCAACAAACTACTTTCATGATCGCCATTGCTTTTTGTTCATCTATCTTTCAGTAGCTCCGGCATTGCTCTTGTGATCGTGTCTAGCTCGATGCAATACATGTCTGCTGAGCATTCAATCTGTTCTATGAATTCTAGCGGTCTAGAGTTGGCATAGAATCCGAAAGTCCACTCTCTCACTTGTTTTTGCCACCTTAACATATTCGGTGGTCCTGTTTACTGTATTTAGCATTTACTGTTATTTCAGCACCCTTTTGTTGCTTCATTGAGATGATCTTTGCGTGCTCTCTTGCCAACAGGACAAATCCTGTGAACGTTTCTTTGCAGCAGGATTTTCCTCAGCATGATATATAGATCCTGGAATTCTGGCAGTAGGATATATTCTCGTACCTTCCAATAAACAACGGATTTGCCTGGAGCCGCTTGGTCTTTCTCTGTGTGCAAACGCTTGGGTAAGGCCTTCTTAGTTCTTAGACCTCTATCTAGATCCTTTCCTCAGGATTTGTTTTTACTCGATAAAATTTTAAGGTTTAAGGTGCCTTTTCCATCGGCCCACTGCTTTCACCCACGAATTCCCTTGTTGCCATGCATGGTGAAAGTCCCGCAAGTCCTTGGCGCAGATGTGTCCTCTTTCTTCATGGCTGCGCGCCCTTCAGTTTCTTGTCCTTGTCCCTCTGCATTACCTGCATAGTGTCTTTGACCGTCAGTTTCTTTTCATTCTTGGCGCTTTTCTATTGGTCGCCCAGCTACTCCCGTTGATGTATGACACTTTCTCTCCTCTCCTCTCACCCATACTTGAACTTATTCAGTATATATACAGGGTGGGTTATTGGAAGTGGAAGGATTTGTTTTAGCAATAGCAAAGTTAAATTTTTTTTTTTAAATTCATTTATTTAGGTCCAAGGAGATTTGTTCTAATTACTTTTGAATATGATATCTAGTAAATGACCGCCTCTGGTGTTGACCGCAAAATGTGCCCTTTCTTCGGCATTTTGCATCACTATGCCCTAAGTTTCGGCCGATATGTCAGCAATTTTTTGTCGGATATTTTCTTTCAGCGCAGCCAGGGTCCTTGGTTTACCAGTGCGTACCTTGGCTTTTAAATATCCCCATAAAAAAAGACAGGTGGCGTCAGGTGATCTCGGTGGCCAGTCATAATCGCCGTTTTTCGATATTAATCTTCCGGAGAACATTTCGCGCAATAAATTGGTCGTAGCATGCGCTGTATGGCATGTAGCGCCGTCCTGTTGGAACCAGTAATTTTCCAATTCATTTTTACGCGTCTTAGAGTGGTACGAGCGATGCCTTACTCTTGAGACCTGATGTTAATGGAGTCTCTGCAACACTGGCTCGAACGGCATCAATATTCTCGTCCGAACGTCTTGTTCGCTGTCTGGACAGATGACTGGCATTACCAACACTACCAGACGATATAAATTTGGCATATAATCGACGTACCGTATTGTCTCCATGTGATGTTTAACTTTATTTTTATTTTTCCACGCACGTTTAGTTAACACAATTGAGAAGTTATTTTGAATGTACAGCTGAACAATTTCAGCGCGTTGTTTAGATGTGTATTGTTCCATGGTTAAAATTTTAGTGAAATGATGCTTCCAACGCGGTTTATTTAACGTCTCTGTCAAAAGTTATGAGGTTGCCAGATGCTTCCACTTCCAATGGCCCGCCCTGTATTTGCTATACTTATTCTATACGTAACTAATCTATTGTCTAAATTAGTTAACATGACCAGCGACGCTCTCGCGTCTCGCATTCTCGTCATTTCGCCTCGAATCGAACTGCATTGATTGTATCATCGACTACTTGTTCCATCGCATTGAAACTTCTGACGCAAGCATTAAATCTGTGGCGATATGTGTATAAGGAAACTTCAACTGTCTATAAATATGAGAGCTGCATTGTTAGACGATCTAACCGCTGATTTTTTTCTCGAAGCGATTGCTGACTATAGGTATTGGCCGTGTTCCTGTTGAAGAGTCGAGCGATTAGGTATCATTTCCTCCAAATTTTTTTCAATTTTGTCTCATTAAAAAACGAGCTTATCAACAAATCATCGTACATCATTGCTAACTACAAAAATATTAAATGGTTAAGTGAGCGACCAATTTTAATGGCCATGATGATCAATAACTCACAGGTGCAATCCTTGATTAGAAAATTCATATTTTTCTCTTGGTCAAATGAATGAAAAGTGTGTGTGACTTTTCAAATTGAAACAAAAAATGAAGTAACTCGTCTCGCCGACTTTGGTATACCATGCACCAGGTGAACAAATATTTTGAATTTCGAACTACAAATGTATATTTATTCAATTCGCCTCATAACATATGCTATTTTGCTCACTCTCACAAAAACAAACGAGCATTCTAGCGCCACAGCCAGCCTGTGGCCAACACCTCTATTATGGACCGCCTAGTAAAACTTGTTTATACGTATATTTTCCATGGTTCTAGTCCGATTTTTATAAAATTTATGGGTTGGTATATATAAATAGAGTTCATTAGTGTGCTGAATTTGGTTTCGATAGTCAGAAAACTGCAGAAGGTAATCGGTTTTTTTCTAGTTTCTGGCGGCGAATGTAGACGTGGCATAAATGCTAAACAATCAGAGTCTGCGCGCATACTAAACAAACCTACACAGCGAATTTGTTTGTTCGAGCTTTGTAAGTTTTTGAGAAAATCAGTTTTATTTAATATTCGGGGGCGGAAGTAGACGTGGCGAAATCAAAAAAAAAAAAAAAAAAAACTAAATCTGCGCGTATACTATGCCAGTGCACATTCCAATTTTGGAATCTGTAGCTAGTATAGTCTTTGAGAGAATCGGTTTTATGTGATTTGGGAGTGGCAAAAATTGAAATGAGCTCGATCACCGCAGGTGTTCAAGGAGTAACAGCACCAAATTTAAGCGATATCCGAGTGTGTTAAAGAAATCGGTAAAACAAGAATTTCTTGAATCTTGGAGATTCTCGTTGACATGAGAATGAGGATAGTAGGTACTACTACACATTGACGCGTACAAATACAAATACTAATAAAACCGACAAACAATTAAAATATAATTAAATACAGCTAACTACAAGTTGAATGTGATAGAATAGAGGTTTTTACAAAAGAAAGAGAGGTTTCTGATCTGATTTCGGGGAAAAGTATTGTATCCAGAGATACAGTAGATAGAGATAGTGTTTTAATGATAGATAATTAAAAAACAGATACTCTGAGAGCGGACTAATGAAGTAAACGATATGTCTTTAAAACAGAGGAAAATCTTAGTATCATCCGCGTACATAACCACACGAGAATGTGTCACTACCAATGGAAGATCATTTATAAAAAGAGTAACTAGCAATGGACCCAAATGAGGTACCCCAGAGGTCACTTGGATGGTCTTAGAAAATTATGTCTTAAAAAGGACGCTTAGAAAGATTTTGAAGAATCCAATCAAGCAAAATGCTGGGGATGCCGACTATTACAATGTTGTGCAGTTATCAGTTGTGAATCTGAATCGATCCACTATTAATTAACATTTTGAGTTCTTGTGTTTTTGTGTTTTTTAAATAAGAATACAGTGCTTTCAAATAAATTTCGAGCTATGGAGATTTTTATACAATTGGGTATAAAATTGGTCAGATGTTTGTAACGCACAGAAGCAGACGTTTCCGGCCCAATAAAGTATATATTTTCTTGATCAGCTTGAGAAGCTGAGTCCATTTGGTCATGGGATTCCATTATCTACAATTAATTAACATTTTGAGTTCTTGTGTTTTTGTGTTGTTAAATAAGAATACAGTGCTTTCAATTGAATTTCGAGCTATGTATATTTTTATACATTTGGAGAGGGTATTATAAAATTGGGCAGATGTTTGTAACGCACACAAGAAGACGTTTCCGACCCAATAAAGTACATATATTCTTGATCAGCATGAGAAGCTGAGTCTATTTGGCCGTGGGATTCCATTATCCAATATTATTAACATTTTGAGTTCTTGTGTTTTTGTGTTTTTAAATAAAAATACATTGCTTTAAATTGAATTTCGAGCTATGTATATTTTTATACATTTGCAGAGGGTATTATAAACTTGCGCAGATGTTTGTAACGCACGCTAGGAGACGTTTCCAACCCCATAAAATATGTATATTCTTGATCAGCATGAAAAGCTGAGTCCATGTAGCCATGTCCGTCTGACCGTCCATCCGTCCGTCGATGCGTATGCGTTTTACTCAGCCATCTTATGATATCTTTTTGGGGCTTTTTATTACCAGGGTAAAACAAAGTATGAAAATTGTCAGGATCAGACTACTATATACTACTACTACTATATATAGTTCTAAAAAAAACATATTGCCAGAATTTGGAGTATCCGCATGACATTTGCCAATATTATAGTATTTGATATAAAATCTCAGATATGAATCTGATCGGATAAATAGAACACAAGTTACAGTTACTATAAATCGGTTCTGCCGGCAGCGCTGCTTGCTGCTTACTACGTCATCATCAAATCAACAGAGCACATACACACCAACACAGACGCAACGCGACATGTACTGTATGTGTATGCGTGCCGATGCGTTGCTTAGGGAATGAGGGAAGAAGAAGAAAAATGTTTAGTAAATAGAGTAATAATTTGAATGTTTTGTTTGTGTATTGATGAATTGAGTTGCAGGAAAAAAATATTTTTTAAATGTAAAAATATTATTGCATAGGACTGCAATGGTATAAAAACTTCGGCATAGCCAAAGTTAGCTTCTTTGATATTTACAATTTCCATACCCTTACAAAAAGGGTATATTAATTTTGGTCAGAAGTGTGCAACGCATAGAAGGCATCTCCGACTATATAAAGTATATATATTCTTGATCAGCTGGACAAGACGAGTTCAAATAGACATGTCTGTCTGTCAGTCTGACCGTCTGTCCCTCCCTCCGTCTGGATCAGCGCAAACTCCTCCTAGACCGTAAGAGCTACAGAGCTCAAATTAAAAATGCATGTAGGCTTGTATAAAGTGCACAGGTTGTATATCTCGGATTCAGCCGGATCGGACTACTATAGCATATAGCTCCCATACAAACGGCAAAGTCACGAACAGTGACTTTTCTCAATAACTTCGTTATTTTTTGAGCTATTGTCGTGAAATTTAATATTGGTGAGTTTATTACACCTATAAACGACTGTGCCAAATTTGATTAATATCGAGTGACTACATCATATAACTATGTATATCATATAGGAACGATCAAAAATTAAAATTAAACATTTGTTATTTTAATATATGTATCTGCCGTCTCTCTGTCCACAAGCTGCGAGCTTAAGACCCTTTTTTGATGCTCTGGCTCCCAAGATAAATTTTCGTGCCCACCCTTGGTGTATAGAGTAGTGGTATATTTTGACACTCATGCATAACAAATTGAGTGAGAATGAGACATGCTGAAAACATTTGAATTACTCGGGTATCACAGAACACACATCGTATTTCGTGTATTTATTTCATGTGGAGTGTCGAAGTTTTACAGTCACAAAAATGGAAGGAGAGAAAAATAGCCACTGCGTCACACACAAATTGGCAGTGTCACCTTCGATCAAAATGAACTCCAAGATATTTACCTGAATCACTTTGGGGTATTTCACTATTGTTCAGTAAGACTTTTGTACAATTTCCTCGTCTTAAGGAGTATGTTGCTTGTACAGACTCTTGCGAGTTAACTTTAACTTTCCATTTCTGCAACCATTTTTGTATTAAGCGAATTTCGTTTTGTACGTATTCTAATGTCCAGCTAGGAAGGCTTGATGCCATTATCGCCGTATCATCTGCATATATAGCCACGTTGACATTAGATGCGATAAGCACGTTAGGTGTTAATATTGTATAAAGTACAGGGCGTAACACACTTCCTTGAGGAACTCCTGCATTTATAGTAAAGAGTAGAGCTGTTGAAACATCGATGTTTGGCCACATCGATGGTTCGATGTTTTTCAGGAAAAAATATCGATGTATCGATACTATATCGAAGTAATATAAATCTTTGTTAAAAATAGCATTCTTTTTCCAAACTTAAAGCTATGTTTGACCTGCCCAGTTGCAGATGGTACAAGACTCCAATGCTCATTAGTATGTGGAGTGGAATAAGGAAAATAGGCCTTCTCCTCTTCGACTTCAGAAGTCTTCTTTATATTTTGGTTTCATGAGTTAGAAGCTCTTCATGAGAACATGTTAATGTAAATACAGTGGTAGAAATTCCAATAATCTTAAACAAATAATATAAGAAATCTTAATATACATATACAAATCTAATTTCAACGATGACGTCTCCTCCAACAAACTATAAAGCAGAAATTTAATCTTTTTCAAACGTAATACATACAGGTTTTTTTTTATTATTATTATAGATGTAGTCGTACAACGCTCAGTACGAACAAGTGGCCCATATGACACCAGGCCCGGGCCTGTTACGAATGACCCTAAGTAAAGTTAATGTTACAACCTCTACCCACTCCGACCTAAGGGCAAAATTAAACTAAAGAAATAGGAAATATTAAATGTAATAAGATAATAGGTTACATATAAAAAGAAAACAGGATAGGTTTAAATAAAGATGATTACAACTAATTACGAGCGAGGAAGGACAAGATCGCAGTTTTTATAACCGGAAGCGATGTTTCGGAACCGATAACGTGCCAAAGTCTGTTGTAGTCACTACATAGTATATGAAAAGGTTCATGCAGAGAAAAGATACTTGTGCAAGTGGGAAGTATAAGCGGTGTGAGTACTACAAAACATAATACTATAAAACATAATTCAATCTTTTTCAAACTTAAAAATATAAAACAATGCAATTCAGAGATTCACTTGTGACAATGTATAAAAAGAAGCATGTCTACATTAATCTTAAGCGAACTTCTCTTCTCGCTTACTATGATTCCAGCCTTACTGAACAATTGTATGGTTTCAGACGAAATGCTTTATTTGATGAGATCTTTTCTCAGTGATGGAAAAGCTAGCTAACAAAATAAGACCACGATAAGACTTTAATAATAGATAGTAAGAAGCAGGAACCATTTCTTTATTTTATAGAGTACATATGCCATCGTGCCATACCAGGTCAAACGCTTGCTGAAAGTATTTTTTCGAATACTTTGGAAAAAGCAGCCAGCAGACTAGTCGGACGAAATGCACTTTTCTGGTTTATTCGGCTTGGCTATTATTATTATTTCAGCACATTTCCACTGACTAGGTTAGTGTTCAAGACGAAGGATGGTGTTATAAATAAGTGTCAGGAATTCAATCGACTTACGAGACAAGTTCTTTGCAGTGATACCACCAATCTGATCATACCAGGGAGATTTTTTAGTATTAATTATTTTGATTTCTCCGCAGACTTTTTCAAAGCTGGTTTTTCGAGTTGGTAGACTCATTTGGAGAGTCAAGGAATAATTTTATTTCTGCTTCTTTACCAGCGTCATAAATATTGTTTGGCTGAAAGACTGTATACAGATGTTGAGTAAAAGCGTTTACTTTTCCTTTTTCAGATTTGCACCATGTTCCGTTGATATCCTTGATAGAAACTTTCCTGATTGTTGGGCGTTTCAGATACTTCGTAGCTCTCCAGAGATTGTGTTCTGGTTTCCAACAAATATCGGAACTCAGCAACATCAGTTTTACTTGTTATAAGCCTGTATGGCAATTTCGGGTTTTATTGGATTCGCATAGTATAAGCTAGTATTATAGACTAGAGATCAGGATTTAAGTCCAAACTATCTGAGATAGCAAGATTTGGCCGTGGGATTCCAGTATAAACGACAAAATCCAATAGGTTTATCGGTTGATAGAACTCTCTCTCGCATTTACAGAGCTCCTTGCCTTTAGGGTTTGCCAGTCTCGAGCCCCACCAAGGGTGCTTCGCATTATAGTCTCCACCAGCAATAAAATTTGGTCCAAGTTGACCAATCCAAAAACCTTGGAGGAAATTAGATGGCAGTAACAGTCAAGTCAGCATGCATACATTTGACTTTAGTACTGGCAGCGTGCAATGAGCTCTCTCTTATGGCATCTAGAGTTTCATATATTATTCCATTCCACCGTCTTGGGCTCTTCCAGATGGATGATTTGCACAGTAAATCCCATATCCTTTCAGCTTAAAAAAGGATTTGTTTGTAAAGTGAGTCTCAGATATCAACATTATATCAATAACATTTGACTTAATGAATAAGTATATTTCATGAACGTGATTTAATAGTCCGTTGCCGTTCCATATAGCAATGTGGAGGTCTATTTGCCTAATTTCATATTAAATTTAAATTGAAAAATAAAAAACAACCAGAACTTTGGCCGCGTCAAAGTTTGTATACTCTTGCAAGTTCTTTGTTAATCTTTCCTTACCTATAGATTAAATTATTGATGAGAGTCACTGTTTACCACCGATTGTTCCTATGGGCTTGGGATAATATGCCAGATGAAAATTGCTTGTCTATAATTCTCAAAAGTTCTATACAACATTAATAAAGTACTAGCCCCTACCACTATCTTTTCTTTATGGTTTTTCCTAGTAAGTTGAATTGCCTATTCATGCAAGAATACGTCAAGCAGCTCCAGTTCATAGTTATCAACCAGTACGCCATCTCGGTCATGGTAACAGCACCAATAAAGCTGCTGCCAAAAGAAATAATAACAGACCACCAACTCGCATGAGTCAGGTTCCAGCAACCATAGACTATATTGCTATACAAAACATAATTGAACAAAGGATAACTCGCTTAATGCCGATGCGCATTAGTGCATCAGCACCAGTAGAAGAATGTTCATCTCCTGCAGCATTGGTAAATATAAACCGTTCCCATAGTTCATGGTTCATACCACAGAGTAGAGTACCTAATATAATGCTAAAATGGAATTTACTGTTTCATGGCTCGACTGAAGGTATGGGAGTACAAAAATTTTTATATTGCGTAAAGTCATTAACAGATGAAACTCTAGACAGTGATTAATATAAACACTTGCATGTTTTATTTGTAGGGATAGAGATTGGTACTGGCGGTACCACAAACAAGTCAAGAAAGCCACGAGAGACATTTGGTTTCTTTTATGACTGTGTAGACAGTGTGATAGATAAAACATAGAAATCTAACATAAGTTATTATACCAGCCTACATACTCAGTAGGTCACTTGCGACGTTTAGTTGAGATGCAGGAAAATCTAGACCATGAAATCAAGACTCGTAAGGAAGTGCCCCTAAAACCTAAGCCTCTACCCTATCGACGCACAGTAAGGCCATTTGTCATTTTACATTGCAAAAATCATAGCTTATAAACCGATAAAGCGATTGAAAAAATTTAAAAAGCTTATGATACAGAATTCAAAATGAATGTTTGTGGTGGGTGTCCGTGGTGCTGTAATATTCAAGGTCAAAGTCAGAAAATATTTCCAAGCAGGTTTTTTCTGTAAAATGTGAATGAAGACCGTTTCTTTTTCATCCTAAATGATTGTTTTAAATGACTATATAACGTTTTTTAATGTTTGAATTAGATTTTAGCAAATTTAAAAAAACAAAAAAAAAAAAAACGATTTTTTGGGTTAAAGTTCAATATTTGCTATTGATGGCTGATGTTCATTAATAATAATAATAATAATAATAATCAGCCTTACGCAACTACAGTTGCTTTTTTCTTTTCATAACAGCAAGTATCTTAGCGATGCAATAAGATGGTCCAAAGAGGCTGCAGGCATTATAAAAAGGTTTTCATTTTATTGGTATATCGTATTGGTGTTTCTGAACCATTTGTAGTCCATGCTTTTTCATTTCTGTGCTTTTACGAATAGTTCTCCAATTTCCAAACACTGACACTATTGTGTCCTTTCACCTTAACAACTGTCATTTTGTCATTTTCCAGAAATCTCATTGTCGTGTTTCCATCATTAAACTTTTAATCCTAGCTTCCGAAAGAATTCAGCTTGGGCAAATTACCTACTCCTTTCTATAATTCTTTCTATGTACATCCTCACAAGGTATTTTATCCTTTTTTGTTTATGGTTAATACATTATTGTGCAATGTTAACAATTAAAAACGCACAATTTACAGCGAAATTTTTCTTCTCTATACCTGCGGTAAATTTTTAGGCGAGGTTTCCCTAATTACATGGCTTACGCATCGGTATCGCGAATTTTCGCAGATTAGAATCAAACACATCGTATTGGTACTAAATAATCCTTGTTAGTTCTGTACCACTAAAGTTAAAAAAATTTTCGAAACATGCTTATAAACAGAACAAATTTTTTTGATTTTTCGATTTCAGAAATCGCCCAATATTCATTTTTAAAGTTTTTAAAGATTTTTTTTAAAGATTTTTTATACAAATTCTCACATATTCCCATTTACTAAAAATGGCTCATCTTTGGGCGCCTCTAGCACACATGAATCTCAACCGATTTCAAAAATTGGATTCATAATCTCTGAAATATTCCCTATCGATTGCATATATCATTCTTGCCAAACACGATCATGAAAAAATTGATTTTTACAACGCTATCCGGGCAGAAGCCCAACTGTGCGACGTCAAGTACATGCTATCAAAGAAACTCCTTCCGAAGTAAACAGAGCTGGAGATTTGGTACCGTTTAAACTGCAAAGTCTGGTAAAGGAGCCTGTTGCAACTGCGAAGGGCCTGATCGTGTATGGGATGGTTTGGAAACTCGTAGAATTTTCTGCTATGGTTGCGGAACTCCCAATGTGTTTAAGTCACAATGCAGAATTTGGGGCGACGCAAGTCGGAAAAAGTCTATTGCTAATAGCTATAGCAACCACACCACCTCTGCTTGAGATTCTGTCGCATCGATATACGGTATAGTTGGGAACACTAATGCGATCATTAGGGGTAAGCCACGATTCATTTATCAGGGCAATATGAATAAAATTATCATTTGGAGACTTGACTAATTTTATTCTTTTTTGTTTTGAGGGCACGCGCATTCCATGCCATGATATTAATCGCGTTAATTGAGTCATTTATTTGCATAGACATGTTTAATAGCAAGTTCTGTAATAACTTGAAATTGTTCGCATTTGTTAGAGCAGCAGCTTAATTTAGAGATGATCTCGTTTAGAATAGTGTTAATTTCTTCGAAAGAGAAGAGATCTGTTAATTGCGTTTGGATGTTAGGTGAAGAGATGTTGCTTGTAAGAATAGATTTGTAGCTTACGAACTTCGTTGGTTGGGCACTCGTGTGTAAATGCTCTATTTAGTGGTCTCTTGTTGTGTTGCGAAGAGCGTTTTAAAAGTAAACTCTGATAGGGGGGAGGGGGGGGGGGGGGGGGGTGGGTAGAGGGGTATTTGCCCCGAAGTTTTTTTTTTTTGTTTTTTGTTTTGGGGGGTTTTCCTTTTTTTGGGGCTCGCCACAATTGGCACAAGCAGTGTTGTGTACTAAGTTGATTTCATGTACTCATTTGATTTCAGTGTTTTCACTTCGTCTTCTGTTTATTGAATGAATTCTTAAATCTTAACAATTGTTCGGTATAGCTAATGTCCGCGTGACTACGCTGCCAGTGAAGCTAGCAGAGGAGCGGTAAGCTTATGTATAAATGTTTACATAATTATGTATGCTCGCTGCGGAAGAGTGAGGACGTCTCATGTTCACTTGGTGACTGAGTCGTTGCGCGTGTTAGATATGCCGACTCAGCACTGTCCAGTACCATGCATTCATGGATGGTCTTGTTACAGAAGACGCATGGTACTTGAATGTGTATACATAAATATTGTGACAAAGTGCTACAATATATTTTCGATATTATTTATGAATTATGTATGTACATAACTGGGTACAGTGATCATCCGATATGTGAACATGCTACATCTCCCTCCTTTAGAAAAATAACGTAATTATATGAAGTTATTTTTTTTTTTAATTTTTTTTTTTTTTTTTTTTTTTTTTTTTTTTATTTTAGTTTTATAAATCGAGTCATGAAATATTGATTTACTTCAAAATATTGTACAAAGGCAAAAAAAAATTTTTTTTTTTTTTTTTTTATTTTTGTATATTTTTTTTTTTTATGTATGGCCATACTATATATATATAGAGAAATAAAATGATTATGAAACAAAACTTTTTAACCTATCCTTATGTACTGTTTGTTTTTTGTTTTTATTGCCTAGTATTGTAACGTTATCGTTATCTCCTATGCTTTCTACCTTATATGGTCCTGTATATCTAAAATCTAGCTTGTGACCTGTTTCGTTCTTTAGTAAAACCTGGTCTCCTACTTTTAAATCGAAATCAAAGATATTTCTATCGTAATTAACTTTCTGTTTTTCCTTATGTTTTTCTAACATTAATCTAGCTCGCTTATACGCTTGCTCTAGTCTAAACTTCGATTCCTTAGCATAATCTTCCACATTATAAAGTGGGTTTATACTGTCTATGCTATTGAAATGTTTTGGCAAATTCGATGTTTTACCAAATACCAACTCATATGGACAATAATCATGTGCCATAGAGGGTGTTGTGTTAAAGCAGTATACGAAGTATTGTAGCCATACATCCCAATCTGTTTTGTCGACTGAAATGTATGAGCGTATGAACTCATTAAGTGTTCGGTGGCTTCGCTCCACAGTACCTACAGTCTGATGATGATGTGCGGTAGAAGTAATATTTTTTATTTTCAAACTTTTGCATAAGTCGGTAATAATAGAATTTTTATATTCTGTTCCCATGTCCGTAATGAACGTCTTCATTGGACCGTACTTCAGAATAAAATCTTCAAATATAGCTTTTGCTACTGTTTTCGCACTTTTATCTTTAATTGGTATTGCTACCAGATATTTTGTCAAATCGCAGATTAAAGTTACTGCATATTCATTTCCTTGTTCTGATTCAGGTAATGGACCGATCGTATCCACTATTACCCTGTCGAAGGCCTTTTGTGGCGTTTCAGTAATAATCATTGGAGTTTTAGTATGTTTAGTCGTTTTTGACTTTTGACACTTGTTACATTTTTTTATATATTTTGAGATATCTCGTGTCATATTTCTCCAGTAGTAATGTCTTTTTATTTTTGCTAATGTTCTAGCTATTCCTGTATGACCTCCTTGTATAGGATCATCATGGAATGTAAACAGTATTGCTTCTTTTTCTTTATCATTATTTGCTAATAGGGTCACCGGCTTGAGTAGCGCTACTCTTAATGATTGTAATATGTTTTTGCCCATTATTTTAAAAGACTCTATTGAGATGGTCTCGAAGATCTTTTCGCTCGGTGCCACTTTGAGTTGGCTGATATTGAGTATACCGGCTTCTTTTTCGAGCCTTTGAAAGAATTGACTTAGGTCAAGAATTCCATTGGTGTACATATCGCTAACATCAAATCTTGCTATAATTTTCTTTCCATGTTTTAGTGTGCATAGAGTATCTGTTATTCGCAAGGTCACTACTTTTCGTACCTCGTCATTTACAATGACTTCGTATACGTTGGGCTTAGAAGCATCTAGAGTTTGCTTTTGCAAATCTTCTTTTTCTTTTTCGTTCCCTGCGCAGGATTTTAACTGTTTATTTTGGTTTCTGGTAGTGACTTTCAGAATTTTATTGTCGATTTGTATGTTTTGTAAGTCTGTGATTGTTATTCTTGATAGGGCATCTGCTACATAATTATCTTTACCCTTTAGATACTCTACTGTGAAGTCATATTCCTCTAATTCAAGTCTCATTCGCGTTAGTTTCGAACTTGGATTTATCATTGAAAATAGATAAGTAAGTGCTCTGTGATCAGTTTTGACGGTGAAATGTCTACCATAAATGTATGGTCTGAAATGTGTTATTGCCCAATGAATAGCTGTAATTCTTGTTCCGTTGTACTCTTGTTGCTCTCACCTTTTGTAAAGGCTCTTGATGCGTATGCAACTGGTAGCTGGAGTCCTTCTTTGTTCTGTGTTAGGGCTGCTCCACATGCGTGTTTACTCGCATCAGTGATTATGCAAAATTCTTTGCTGAAATCTGGGTATTGCAATAGAGTTGGGTTCATTAATGCCGATTTTAGATGTTCAAAAGCATTTTGACAGTCAGCTGTCCATTCAAATTTTACATCTTTTTTACATAATCTTGTTATGTGACGAGAATAGTCGGAAAAATTCTTTATGAATCTTCTGTAATAATTGCAAAATGCAATGAATCTTCTAGCGCTGTCCGCATCGTGGGGGACTGGATAATTTTGGATGACGTCGTATTTTGTGTCATCAGGCAAGATTCCTTTGTCTGTGCATTTATGCCCCAAAAAGGTAACTTCATTCATAAAAAATGAACATTTTTCGGGATGTAATTTTAGGTTGTGTTGCCTACATTTCTCAAACACATCTGTTAAGTTATTGAGCATATGTTTTTCAGAACAACCAATGACTATTAAATCGTCCATATAAAGGAATGCTTGAGAAGGTTCAAGTCCAGTGAATGCTATAGTCATCATTCTCTGGAATGAATTTGGCGCTATCTTTAGACCAAATGGTAATCGCGTGAAGCGATATGAACCATTGTTTGTTGAAAAGGATGTAACATTTCGTGACTCTTTTTCGAGTTCTATCTGATGAAAACCTGACATTAAATCCAGGCACGAAAAGTACTTCGCCCTTCCCAGTTGATCTAGAATATCATCAATCCTTGGGAGTGGGAATTTATCGGACAACAATTTTTTATTAATCTGACGATAGTCAATTACTAATCGCCATTTCTTCTTTTCGGAATTAGGCAGTGATTTCTTTGGTACAAGTAACAGTGGGCTGTTATAAGCTGATACCGATGGTTCAACTATTTTGTCATCTATTAACTTTTGGACTTGTTTTTGTATCTCGTCTTTTTGACTATGAGGATTTCTGTAGTTCTTTATATATATTGGTTCATCATCTTTCAGTCTCAGTTTTTGTTTATAAAAATTATTGGTAGTTATAGATTCGGTTTCCAAACCGAACACATCACTATACTGTGTGCATAATTTGGTTAGTTGGCTATTGAACAGTGGTGGGAAATTCTTCGAGAGTGTCGCTAATACCGTTTTCTCTCTATCTTCTGAACTTGTTTTAACTACTTCGTAGTTTGAAAGTGATTCGTACTGCAAGTTATTTATCTTGACTATTTGATTTGTGTTTGTTGTATTTAGTAATTTTATGAATGCGTTTTGAGAAGATGTTATGGTATTTGCTATGTAAATACCCTGCTGAATTTCTTGGTTCGGAATTAATATACTGTCTTCCGCTGAGGTTATTTCAATTTTTCGGACAACTTGTGATCTTGCTGGCAGAACTATGGAGTTGTTGCCAGAACTGTATGCTATTGGTACATATATGGGATATTGTAAATTATTTGGTCTAATTATAAGCCAATCCTCAGTCGGTTTGAAATCTAATTGACAGTTATATTTTCTTATGAAATCGATACCTAGTATTCCATCACAAGGAATAGCGAATTGTAAATTTACGATATGAAAATCGTGTGGAATTATGTATTTAGAGGTTTGTATTTCTATGGAAGTAAGTCCTTTTGATTTTGTTATTTCTTGACTTATTCCCTGTATATTTATTATTTGATTGGTTTGAATATATTGGAAGTTGTCGGAATTTTCTTTTAATATGGATATGTCAGCACCTGTGTCTATTAAAAATACTAACTCTTTTCCTGTTGCTACGTTAGTGAAACTTGCAAATGTGCTTTTACTGAGACTGATGGTGTAAACCTTGTAATTTTTTATTGTTGAGTATCTAAAGGTTGTTGGGAGTTTCCCGAATTATTCTGGGCTACCCTAACATTGCTATTATTAGAGTTATAACCTCTGTTTTGTTGGTTGTTTCCTCTATTCCCTCTGTTATTGTTTCTGCCGTAACCTCTGTTGTTTCCTCTCTGGTTGTAGTTCTGGTTATAATTTTGGCCATTGTTGTAATTATTATTATAATTGTTATAATTATTATAATTACCGCGACCATTACCTCTACCCCGATAATTATATCTGTTATTATAATTACCACGGCCTCTTTGGGCAAACATAACAGAGTTTGGCTTTCCATTTATCTCAGTACTCTTTCGTAAGTACTTTAGTATTACTTCATCCATGGTTTTAAAATTGCCGGCGTCAAGAATTGCTTTAAGTCTTGCTTGCTCACAATTTTGGACCATTGCTTCTATAGCATCGTCAACGCTATACCTCTGGGCCATTTCTGCCGACATACCGTCGTCAATATACGCAGCTTCTAGGAGTTTGCGTAAATTGTCGACTTCCGATGTATACTTTTCAGCTGTTTTACCACTCTGAGTAGTTTTGTTTAGTTTGGCTTTAATCACGTTGGGTTTTTCACCAACTATAGTGTCTTGCAATTTTTGTATTATTGCTTCAATTGATGTTTCATTTTGGACTGTGTACAGTGTTGGGGCACTAATTTTTGATTTTATTACCACAACAGCTATATCTTCAAAATCACCTTTCATCATATTTACCATCTCTAAAGCTGTTATGAATCTTCGGAGATGTAATTTTTGTCCATTGAACTCTGGAATGGCGCTTGAAGTGTCCTTCATATATGCCCTTCGGGCGCTTAAATCAGCCATGATGTTTTCTTTTACTTCTCCTTCTGACTCTGAATCTTTATCCTGTTCTGATAATGTCAATCGTGCAGGGATTGTCAGATCGTTTAGATCTTTTTCTTCTACTTCTGCACCTTCGTCAGATTCCAAATTCTCCTCTTCTTCTGAGTCTATTTCTTGTTGGCTTCCTGATTCTTCGTCTATTGTTAAAGGTGTGTTTAGGATCGTCGGTATAAATATTTTAAGGTTATACTTTTTCTGTACGGTAACTAAGTTAGAACGTAACCTGGTTAATAGTTTTGATACTTTTGACCAGTTTGTTCCGTCTATCTTTTCTCTGTTTGCATGCACTAGGCTTCTTGCTTCGTTAAAAGAGTCAACAAGAATCTTTGCGTGCTTGTCTAACGTTTCTTTTTGGATTTTTCTGTTTTGGTTTAAACATTTATAAGATTTTGTAAACGTTTCCTTAATTCGAAGGATATATGGGACAAGTTCTTCCCAATCCATTCTTAGGGATTCTGTATTAATAAATTGGCATGTGTTCTGTCTCTGATCATTTTAATTTAATCCTCTGATTCTATTATTTCCACATCAGAATCATCTATAATTACCATTTCGACTGTGTCCATGAAAAGTTCGTGAACCCATTCAGGCAAGTCTTTTCTTCTTGGCACCTTAACAAGTAATCTATTATATGCTATCTTTATGGCTTTCTCCATAAGTTCTACTATTTTTCTTTCAAATTTAAAATTATTGGATATCCAATACCTAATTTCTTTGTATTTGTAATTTCTTTCGCCTGAGTGTATCAGGTAATCAAGAAATGGTATGTATACTTGTAAATGTACTAATTCTACTTTATTCATTATACTTTTCTAATTTCTGTGCTGTGTTTCATCCAACAAGTAGAAACGTAACGTACCCGCTGCGTTTTGATAACAGCATACATATGGTAGCGTTAGAATGAAACTCATTTGCAGTCTACTATTTCCTTGTACAGGGAATGTTTCTCCTGTGAAGTCTAAATATGCTAATTTGATTTGCGCTAAGCATATTGAGCGCTGAGGTGAGGTTATTTGCTCACTTCTAAAAATGTTCAACAAATCTTCAACTATTGTAGGGTTATTATCATTTACTTTCTCGAAATATCTATCCATAGTGGACATTTTTTTTTGAGATTTTCAGGGTTATAAGTTTTTTTTTTTTTAAAAAAAAATTTTTTTTTTTTTTTTTTTTTTTTTATTTTTTTTTTTTAAATTGCCATAATCAATAAAAAAAAAATGTTTCATTTGCGGAATGTATTGTTATATCAATTGTTTGTGTGCATATAGAAAAAAATTTTATACTTTATCTAAATCGTTTGCGACGCTGAGGGCTCTTTTAGTTACGCATTTATTGTGTAATAAATACGCTTTGTATAAAACATATGCACATAATATTACAACAATTATCAATAACAATACATTCGTGAATTTCAAATCAATATTTTGTGATTCAACCTTGTTAATTACGTTGGCAGTGGAATCCACTGTTTTAGTTTCTATTAGCCCCATTACGGGTGTAGTATATTCTTCATCAAATTTGCTGATACTATTTTGAAGCATAAAAATTAGAGTGACTTTTTTTTTTGATCTACTAATGAAGTATAATTAACAAAATTCTACCTATTAGTTCGCATAGCTTTACAGGCTATACTTCTATTGAGCAGATAGGATTCCGCACAATTTAACAATGGGTTTTTCTTTTTTTTTTTTTTTTTTACATTTGAAATTTTCTTATTCGTATGTGCAATATATGTAATATGTAATATTTAATATGTTTTTATAGTTATATCGATGTCAGCATGTCAGACGTCAGGTGAGCAGCATCAGCTGGTCGTCGCTGGTTAGCTCGCTGATGCTCCCTCGAAGGCGTAAAAGGCGGCCTGCCTTTCGCGCTTGTTGTCACCGCTGCTGCTGTCCGGGGCCTATGGGCTCAGGCGGTACCGGTGCCGGTCATCGCACCAGTTCTCAGCATACATGTGTACTCGCAATGTACACTGTCCAATGGTCCTGGGCAATCGTCAGGGCACTCTTTTTTCCTTTTTGGTAGCTCTTTTGTTGGGGGAGGAGTTTTTTTAGTTTTTATTGTTGTTATTTCAAAATGCACTGAGTGAGCGTGAGTTATGTTCCTTTTTGTTTTAAGTAACGTTGACTTTAAAAAGTCAAGTTCTTGTTGAAGCTTTTGGGCTGTTGCCCAGGGGGGTGGATTTTTGCTCGCATATAATAGCCACTTTATGTGTGCTATTCTTTTCTTTATTTTGTTTTGCACTCCCCCTCTTGACATAACTCACTCTCTACTCACTCAGTTTTTGCGTTTTTTTTTTTTTTGAACTCCAATTTTCCCTCCAGTGATTGTAGATTTCCTGTCCAGGCCTTATTCCTTGACCTTTGTCACGGTCGCCATGTACTAAGTTGATTTCATGTACTCATTTGATTTCAGTGTTTTCACTTCGTCTTCTGTTTATTGAATGAATTCTTAAATCTTAACAATTGTTCGGTATAGCTAATGTCCGCGTGACTACGCTGCCAGTGAAGCTAGCAGAGGAGCGGTAAGCTTATGTATAAATGTTTACATAATTATGTATGCTCGCTGCGGAAGAGTGAGGACGTCTCATGTTCACTTGGTGACTGAGTCGTTGCGCGTGTTAGATATGCCGACTCAGCACTGTCCAGTACCATGCATTCATGGATGGTCTTGTTACAGAAGACGCATGGTACTTGAATGTGTATACATAAATATTGTGACAAAGTGCTACAATATATTTTCGATATTATTTATGAATTATGTATGTACATAACTGGGTACAGTGATCATCCGATATGTGAACATGTTTTTTTTTTTTTTTTTTTTTTTTTGCCGCCCCCACATTTTTTTTTTTTTTTTTTTTTTTTTTTTTTTTTTTTTTTTTTTTTTTTTTTTTTACCCCACCTTTTTTTTTTTTATTTAATAAATTTTTTTTTTTTTTTTTTTTTTTTTTTTTTTTTTTTTTAAATAAATTTTTTTTTTTCAGCGTTTTTTTTTTTTTTTTTTTTTTTTTTTTTTAATTTTTTTAACGGAGGGGTTTTTTTTTTTAAAATTTATTAATTTGGTTTTTAAAACTTCCCCGGTGTGGTTATCCAGTCCTTAGTTGCAAGGAGTCCATATCGAATAGTTCCATGTTTGGTAGTAAAATTTTTATGCCGTTGGCAAACGACCTTATAAAGTACTCCTGGATTTTTAGTTTTCCGATAAGTTTGTGGATGGGGGTGGTTTGGGTTCAACCACTGTTTGGGCCTCCTCATTGTTCTCTTCGTCCCGCACTTGGAGTGGTAGGAAGTAGTTGGTGTATTGTTTAGAGTTTTGGGGCTCCCGTTTGTAAGTTTTTCTACGTTGAGACATGCAGATGCAATTGCATCGCCAATTGTGTTGCTACGACGTTTAATTTTGTTGGTAGGTTTCGACGGTCTCGGGAAACGGTTGTAGTTGACGTACAGATTCAAGCTCACAGTGAAGAGATCAGAAGTGTGACTAGCGATTATGGAATATGGGCTACTTTTATTTGTCAGTCTCTTGGTTATTCGCCCTATTTAAATCTTTTTGGTCTTGATATTATTACGCTTGGAGCAGATTACCGTCTTCTCAAAAACTTGCAATTATTGGAAGAGCCAATTACAACTATAGGCAGATCAGGAAATTTAGCATTGTTGTGTAAAGACATTTAGGCTAACATTCGAGAAGCCTACAATAAGAAATTTAAAGAACAAATTTTGCTCAAAGTAAATTTATAAAAAAAAATTTCAATGTTAAACTTGGTCGACAAATTGTGAAATGAAGAATTCGGAAAAAACAAGAAAATTGTTAATATGAACTAGAAGATTTGCAATGAAAAGGAAGTGGCGCCTATCATGCAAAGGACATCAGAAGTTAATTTCCGATAATATTCCGGATAATATTCCCAAGGATGATATATTATCGGTCACGTTTGAAAAAACTTAGATATATCTTTCTATGTATATCCATGTATAATATGTAAAATGAGGATTTTCGCATGCGACAAAAGACGTAGTACTGCTTGAACAACCGAGATTAATTTGCTGATAGAGAGCGTTTCGCAGCTTACAGTAGCGAAAATATACGCCTTTTGACACTGATCGCACATACCTTTTGATATACTTTGAAGAGCTTTGAGGAACGGACTTATTCTACTTCTTTTTCTTTACCATCTTAGTGGCTGTATCTAGATTAATCAAAATTGAGAAAAGAAAAAATCCCAACGAAATTATAGCCACGTGTATTTTAAAAAACCCAAAGATTCTTTAACCAGATCGCAGTTGTTACATTTTCTTAATATCAAATATATTTTGGATTTCTATACAAGAAAGGAAAACGTTATTGCGGACGTCCTAAATTTCAATTAATTATAAGTTTTGTCGAGATTCGCAATCAAGTATGTCACTGTAAATAGGATGTTATCTTCGCAACATTCTTCAATAAAATTTAATTTAAAACAAGCCGCATGAGGAGTATAAACAAGACGCAGGGAGAGAGCCAGGCATTGGGGAAGCCCTCCATTTGTTTGGAATCAGCTTGTATTTGTTGTTATTATGATGAAAGTATGTTAATAATACATTAAACAGATGATTATATTAACTGATTTAAATAAAAGATTAGTTATATGTCATATAGTTAGAGTTATATGTATGCTGATTAAGTCCAAATATGTATGAAAAGGCAAGAACAAGGCAAAGCTGGTATAATGAAGAGATCAGGGTGAGGTATGGGCGATGGCAGCGTTGACAGAGGAAGAGAAAGCGTCACAAAGCAACGGGAGAAGCGGTGCGATCAATGGGAAAATACCAGAGGCAAAAAGGAAGTGAAGGATACCCGCATAGCAGCAGAGGCGCTATGCATGACAAGACTAGTAAAAGAGAAAGTAAATGAATGGGCGCGAGACTTGACTGCCGCGTATGAGTCTGCGCCAAGGATTTTACGGGACTTTTACCACGCATGGCAACAAGGAAATGCGTGGGTAAAAGCAACGGCCGATGGAAAAGTACCAGCTACCAGTATAGCTACACCAATTGATTTCTGAGGCCTAAATAAGGGCAGCAATAATCAAAAAAGATCATCAAGTCGTGTTCAAGTCAACAAGTGAAACAACAAGTTTCTTAGGGCCTTACAAGTAACTTTAGAAACTTATCGAGCACAAGAGGTCCTTGGAACAGGACACAACAACAAGTCAATGAACTGATAAGGCCTTACGAGTAACCTCACAAGTTCAGCAGGCATCACCATGTGATCCATCCTTATGATCAGTGGGCACGCAGACCATCTCACAGAAGCATCATTACTTCCACCTCAAACCTAAAATCCCAAGAGACTCAGGATTTTGTCTTAAACCCAAACGAAAGGTTACAGAATTTGTTCAGGGCCAATCGACGTTCATGATTGATCCTTGTAGAAACTAAAAAGAAAATTGCAAGTCTGAACCTAGCAGTCAAGAGCCTGTCGCAACACCGACGAAGAGAACAAGAAGCAAAGAAGAAACACGACACGAGCAACGAGGGACCCACAGGGTTGGAGATGTGAATGATCGAGAAAAATGTCTCTTCAATAGTTCTTATATTTTTAATTAAACTCAATTGCCAATTCCAAATTTTGAATATGCTGAAGATCGCTGAAAATAACTAATGAGAAATTGTAATGAAAAGAAAAAAAAATTCAAGTGTGAGTGAAAATGAAATGAAGTAAGTAACTATCTCACAAGTATCCCGCTCACTAAAGCATACGAGCACCGTAGCGCCCCACAGCCAACAGCCAACTCCGCCATATGGAAAAACATTTATACGCATAACATAATTTTAAGTCCGATTTTGATCAAATTTGGTATTGTGCTGGACATTAGCATCAAATTTGATTGCTCACTGTAGAAAATTACGGGGGATAATTGAGTTTTTCCAATATCGGGGGCGGAAAGGGGCGTGTGTCCAGCTACAATAGTTTTTGAGATAAACTTTTTTTTTTTTTGAATTGCGGGGGCGGAAAGCGGCGTGGCAAAGGTTTGAAATAAACTTGATCATTCTACATGCTACATGTGCCTACATACCAAATTTGGTGACTCTATCTCCTATATGGACGGACGAACGGACAGACTAGATTGACTTGTTTTTTGATCCTGATCTAGAATATATATACGTTATGGGTTCGGAGAAACTCCCTTCTGCCTGTTACATACATTTTGGCGACTTTAATATACCATTTCACCCTATGGGTGTATAGTATAAAAAATATATAATTGTTTATTGTTGCGACCTTTTGATTGTTAGTTTTGTGTTTTTTGCCGGCTTGAGGTCAAATTGTTGAGTGAATAAAAAACAGTTTGTTCTTATTTTTCTTCTCCGATATATTTCGACCACTCATCGGTGGTCGTCTTCAGGGCAACTATAAACACATTTAATTGTGATTAACTTAACATTAATTTAACAAAAAGAAACACTTACTTATTTTTACACGTCCGCACACTGTGACGTGGAGCTACACACCGACTTGTCCCTAATAAATGCCTGTAAAAATGCGCGCAGTTGTCTGTATCTACCTTATAATTAAGTCTTATATTTGTCGGCGTATTTATTATGTGGAGCATCTCCAAAGTGTAACGTTTCTTGTAATGTTGTTCTTGGTCTATTATGTTTACTTCGTCAAAATTTGGGGAATGTCCACTGGCGGCACAGTGGGCCATAAGTGCCGTTTTTTGTACACTGGAGTGTTGACGAAGTTTATAGTCAGATCTATGTTGTGATAGTCTAGTTTTTAGCCCCCTTTTTGTTTGTCCCTATATACATCTTATCACAGTTTTCCTCATTGGTCCCCTTGCACGGTATTTTATATACTACGTTACTCTTGTCCATTGTATCAATCTTACTTTTTGTCCTGTTGAAAATACTCCGTAACGTTGTTGGGTTTATGTGCTATCTGAATTTGTTCTGTGTCATAGCAATCCGAGTTAGCTAATCTTTCCGACAGTTGTGGTACATATGTGACGGACATAAAGCGTTTTGTCGAAACCTCTTTATTGGTTTTCTTATTGTGAGATTTTAGTAAAGTACTTATGGTGTGGTTTGGAAAGTCTTTAAAATTCTTCGAATTTCTTCCTTCGTTTCTTCATGAAAAATTGGGTCCGATATGTTAAGCATCCGTTGTCATGCTTTTGTAAAAGCATGTCTTAGTATCTCGCTCACTCAAGCATTCGTGCACCCTAGCGCTCCCACCAGCCAACGGCCAACTCCGGCCTTATGGAAAAAAGTTTTTATGCATAACTTGGCTATTTTTAGTCCGATTAAATTTGGTATTTTGCTGGATATTAGTCTCAATTTTAAGTGTGCAAATTTGATTGCACAAGTTAGAAAATTACGGGAGATAATCAAGTTTTTTCAAATTACGGCGGCGGAAAGGGGCGTGGCCAAATCTTTACACATAAAAAATGTGCGCTTTTACTGAGCAAATATACATACCAAATTTGGTGTCTCTAGTTAGTATAGTGTTTGAGAAAATCGGTTTTGTTTAATTTGCGGTGGCGAAAAGGGGCGTGACAAAATTTTCAAACATACAAAATGTGCTCTAGCTAGAATAGTTTTTGAGATAAACTTTTTTTTTTAAATTGTGGGGCGGAAAGGGGCGTGGCAAAAATTTGAAATAAACTTGATCACCTTACATACTACATGAGCCTACATACCGAATTTGGTGGCTCTATCTCTAATAGTCTCCGAGATCTACGCGTTCATACGGACGGACAGACGGACATGGCTAGATCGACCCGGCTGTTGATACTGATCAAGAATATACATACTTTATGGAGTCGGAAAAGCTTCCTTCTGCCTGTTACATACATTTGGCGACTAAAATATACCATTTCATTTATGGGTGTATGGTGTAATAAGTTGGTAAATAACTGTAACAAACAACCAACCTAGCATATGACTAGAATTACAATCAACACTTGTAATTACAAAAAACACTTGTAGTTCTAAACTAACCCAAAAGATCACAATGGCAGGATGTCAAGTGTCTAGCATAAGATCTTCTAAGAACATTTGTTACCTCCTAGAGCCTAAGACAATCCTATATAAACTCCGAAGTTTTGTAAATAAAATCAGTTCATATTTTGAATTCAACGAATGAAGATGGGTTTTTTAGTTGTGGTTCTAGAATCCCTATTCAATAAGCTAAGATATAAAAAGTAAATTAGTGTAAAGTTTATTTTATTTTGGATTTCGAAGCAGAAGAGCGAGCGAGACAAAAAAATTGGGTGCTAAATTTCACCACCGAAATTCACGAGAAGAAACAAACACATCAGAAATAGTAATAGTAAAAGACGAGACACGTTTAAAAGACGACAATTTTGTTCAGAAAGGAACAAAAAGAAGGAAAATAAGGAAAAGCAACAACAAAGACAAACTGATGTGAAAGATGAAAAACGTTTAAGAGGAACAAAACAGACAAAAGCAACAACAAAGACAAAAAGATGTAACACACGAGGAACACCCCAAACTAAATTTGTTCAGAGGGGAATAAAACACGAAGAGCAACATAAGACGAAAAGACGACAAATTTGTTCAGATAGGGACAAAACGAGGACCACATAAGACGAAAACATGAGAAACATTGAACTTCAAGCAAGCAAAGAAATAACTTTGATCAGAGATCGGACTAGGAGTCACACAGAGAGTGGCTGCTAATTCGAGGAGTACCAGATCGAGACGAGACAACTCAATTTACTACTACAAGCATAGTCAGAAGGCATCATCATCCAACATTGCGGGTGTGTGAGTGAGAAAGACCTAAGGCGTAAAGAAATTAAGGTTTAAGTTTAAGTTTTTTAATACTAACAATATTTAAAGAATATTCAATTCAATTCATTATTTGCTTTATTGCTCTTCGATAATACAATGTTCTTAAAGCTATGTGATTCTGTTGAAACTTCACCACCATATCTGATGCATTTAAAATTCTCCTGTGTAGATAGTTTCGCAGTGAGGAAATTCAGAGCTGCGAAACTAGCAGGAACCAGCGAAACTAGGAAATTGATTGCTACTTTGAATGCCCGGCCCCAAACGTCGTCATAGTCGTCGCATAGTTCGGGAAGAATTTGTTTTTGCTTTCCTTAATAGCATGTCGCAGTATACCTTTCCTGTAGGCTGGTGAAAGCAATCCTGCCGCGTGAAATTTGTTTTCCGTATCACCGACTTATAGCCTCTTCGATATTCGCACTCCATCAATAGACTGCTGTCTATATACTATACATTTCAATTCAATTCATTATTTGCTTTATTGCTCTTTGATAATGTAATTTTCTTAAAGCTAAATGTGATAGGAAGATTATACAGAGTTATAGCAATTGCTTTTCAGCTGAGAAATTTTTATATACATAGTAATACAAGTTTAATGGATGATAATATAATATGGCAAAGAAACATGAGCAAAAACCTTTAATATATGCCTTAAATACGAACTTAAGCTAGGTGACTGGGACTAAGGTGACTAAACTAAGATTTAGCTGCTTAGTGCCAGTGGCTACCCTTAGGAGATATAAGTATTGTGGTCAAGAAAATATGATCCTAAACTGTCTAATAGTAGTTTAAGAGTAGTGTTTTCACTAAGAGTCGTCGGATTGGTCAATAATCTGTTTAATGGTTTTGACGCCAGCCGTATGATGTAGGGTGGATGTTTTCGTAAAAAATTGAAGGTTGAGTAGATGCTTTAATATTTTGTTTTCGCATACTTGCAATTTCTTGATGTGAGATGCAGCACAACTCTTCCAGGTACTTGCGCCGTAGGTAAGTATAAGGAGAAAAATGGTTTTGAATATGATAATTTTGTTAGCTGTAGAAAGTTTAGATTTTCGATTAATAATTGGGTAAAGGGTGCAAATAGTTTTGTTAATCTTATTGATTGTGGCACCAACATGAGTGCTAAACGTAAGCATTTTATCGAAGTGGATACCTAAGTATCGCACTGTATCTATCCAGTTAACTGGAGAATTGCAGATTTTCAGAGGCCCGTCAGGGAGAAAGCAAGCCTTTCTTTTCTTGGAAATAAAGATGGCATTAGTTTTGGTGGCATTAGTTTTTTAACCCGCTTTGAAGGGCTTGTTTAATGTCAGCATAATACATGCCTTTACAGTAGATGGCTGTGTCATCCGCAAACATCGATAGCTTACATCGGGGATGTTGCGGAATATCGTATATAAAGACGTTAAAAAGCACTGGCGCTAGAACTGAACCCTGTGGGACACCAGCTAGTAGCTCTTTTGTTGTTGACCTATTTCCATCTATTTCAAAATAAAAGCTGCGATCTAGCAAAAAGCTTTTCAGGATGTTCACAAGATATGTGGGTGTTTTAATGTTTATTAGTTTAAAAATGAGTGCTTCGTGCCAGACTGTATCAAAATTAGCTTCAATATCCAGAGTGACGAGTCCATCAGACTGTTTGTTGGAGAAACTATTTTGAACGTACCTTCTTAGTTTCTTGGTTGGGAACGATCAGTTTAGGCCAGCTCTCAAGCCGTATTGGGCAGGTGGTAAAATATGTGTTCCTAGGTGGACTAGGAGTCTACTTTTTAATTCTTTTTTTCAAATAATTTGGAGAGACTGCCTAATAGACTAATAGGCCTTTAGCTTTGTGGCTTGTCCGGAGGTTTTCCAGCTTTGACAATTGGGATAACTTTAGCTATTTTCCAAGGGTTTGGGAAATATCCTATTTGAAGGCTGCTATTGTATAGAGTAGCGAGAAAACTAATAGCATTTGCTGGAAGGTTTTTTAAGCAAATATTTTTTATGTTATCTGGACCGCTGGACTTTTTAGATTTGAGGCTTTTTATGATGGAAGCTATTTCGCTGGTCGTAATTTTATTGATCTGAATCTGATCTGGCATATTGTTTTGCACAGTACTGGCAACCAAGTCTATTGTAATCGGATTGGAGTAAGAGGATGTCAAGCTGTGTTTAGATGCAAAAGAATTGCTTAAATAATGCCTTTTCAATTCCGGATATATAAGCCACATAAGCCTCATATAAGGTGGGAATATACTGTTTCCTTCTTTTGATTACTTTAGTGGTATTCCAAAACGGCTTACTACATTTGTTCAGTTTGATTAGCTTTCGATTCTGAACATTTTCCAATTAGCTTTTTTGAAGATTGGAAACTTTTTCTCTATGAGAGGTATGTTTTTGGAATACTTGAGGGCTACTGGAAGGTGGTCCGCAAACAGATATGTTAAAACTATCAGGTTTGTTAAATTTGTTAGACAGAGATCGATAGTGGAGGGCTTAAACGTTACACATGTTGGGATATAAGTTGGATCAGTACGGCAAGGTCATGGAAAATATTTCCCCAACTATTTGCTCGAGTGCAGTTCCAGTTACGGTGCCTAGAATTGAGGTCACCAAGAACGAGGAATTCCCAGCTTAATTAAGAAAATTTGATCAGGTCTGACTTGAAGATATTTTTCATATGAATCCTATCGCCGGCTAAATTACCCGCACTGGAAAGGCATTTTGCTACTAAGGTAGCTATTCAAGTTAGTCTTAATTTGGATTCCTACGTTTTCTATGAGGTGCGTTTTGACATAATAGCTATAGCAACCACACTACCTCTGCTTGAGGTTCTGTCGTATCGGTGTAGGGTATAGTTGGGAACACTAATGCGATCATTAGCGGTAAGCCATGTTTCATTTATCAGGGCAATATGAATAAAATTATCATTTAGAAATTTGACTAATTCTATTCTTTTTGTTTTGAGGGCACGCGCATTCCATGCCATGATATTAATCGCGTTAATTGAGTCATGTATTTGCATAGACATGTTTAATAGCAAGTTCTGTAATAACTTTAAATTGTTCGCCTTTGTTAGAGCAGCAGCTTAATTTGGAGATCATCTCGTTTAGGATAGTGTTAATTTCTTCGAAAGAGATCTTTTGCTTGCGTTTGGATGTTAGACAAAGAGATGTTGCTTGTAAGAGCAGATTTGTAGCTTACGAACTTCGTTGGTTGGGCACTCGTGTGTTGAGAAGAAGCGAAGATATGCCTTCTGTCTGCAAATGCTCTGTTCAGTTTTTGCGCAGTTGCTGCATTGTTATGGTTTTGGTGGCAAAATATATGATGTACAGCAGCAGTGTATGTATGATTCGATTTTGTTTTCTTTTTAACAATCTTAACGGCAAGGCATTGTAGTCCAAGATTGACTAACATGGTTTTAACATCTTCACCGGTGTGTTTATCCAGTCCTGATAGTACTGCTTTGAATGGTTGTGTGGTCTTAGCGGCATGAGCGAAGATCTGATATTTGCTTTGCCTTATTTGCAAGGAGACCATATCGAATAATTCCATGTTTGGTAGGAAGGTTTTTATGCCGATGGAAAACAACCTTATAAAGTAGCCCTGGATTTTTAGTTTTCCGATAAGTTTGTGGATGAATTCTGCACTTTACCTAAGTACAGTTATTGGAGGTGGTTTATGTTCAACCACTCTTTGGGCCTCCGGTCAGTCTCGGGAAACAGTTGTTGTTGACGTACAGATTCAAGCTCACAGTGAAGAGATAGAGAGAACGTAAATTATCTCGCTCTTGTTTCGACTGTACGCGTGGAGATCAGAAGTGTAACTGATTTAAAGAAAATAAAGTTGAATAGTCATTCCAAAAAAAATAATTTAAGTCGAGTTAACTAAAGATTTTTGAACTAAGAGCAAAGACGAATTGCAATTTTTAAAAATAAGAAAAGACGAATTCAATTTTTTGGAAATTAAGAAAAGATAATTTTAAAGTTATGAAACAACAGAAAATACGAATTGGAATTATTGGCAAATAAGTAAGAAAAAAGAAAAATTCACCAAGGAGGAATCAGAATATTTGTAATAACGTAACTAACATTAAATTTAAACATTATTTAAATTACTAGCTAGCTTTTACTAGTATTCAAGGCGAAAGTGAAGAAGTTAATAGAGAAGTGACAGTGGTGTTCACATTAAAAGATATTGACGATTCGTTGACAGCTGTTGACAGGAGCAGCTTAGTTGCTTGTAAACAGTCAAGAGGGTCAAATAAGTTGGAGTAGCCTTAAAAGCGCGTATGTTCAAAAGTAATTAGAGGGTAAAAAGTAGAAGAAGTAATACAACTAGAGTATACATAGTTATGTAGTTTTATTTATTGAAGATAGCCAAAAGAGGTTACTTAGATAAGGAAAGCATTGTTGAATACATCATTGAGGGTATCCCTGACTCTAAATTTTTAAGTAACATTACCGTTTAATTTTTTTTATCAAATACAGCATTTCCATCGACGTGGTATAAAATATGTACTTGTATAGAGTTTTCAATAGATTATTTGGAAAACACGGCTACACTCACTTAAGGACACCAATCGTTTACATCATATATTTATATATAGAGAACGGTGGGGCTAATCGGCGCATTTTAATCCTTCATATATCCTGATCGGGAGCTCGTATCCTCTCATATAAGCACCTAAATAAAAGGTTAATTCATTGTCTTAGTTTTGGTAAATGATAAGTTCAGATGTGATTACCGTTAAAAAGTTATAACGTTTTTTTCCGAACATATCCAAAATTGCTAATTTCAAAAATCGCGGGGTAATGTGGCGCACTTAAGTTTGTAACTGCTCTTAGTACAATTAAGAAAATAATTCTAGCAAAATCCAATAGAAAATGTAGTTTATTTATTTATTTATGCTCTTTGTTCTAATTAATATATTTTTTTCAGCCAAAAATAGAAACTTAGTTTTTAAATAAAAAAATTTATGTCAAGTAAGAAATACATCTTAAAACTATGAAACAAGTTGGATATTTCAAAAAGTTAATAAAAATTATTTCGAAGTCTCATGCTGTTTTTTCATTTTCTTATATGCAATTTTTTATAACAGTAAACAATTTATTTTCTCTTGATTTTGGTTATTTGGCTGATCTTTACATGTGTAAAATTTCCGCGCCATATTACCCTATCACCAAATGCGCCATTGTGCCCCACCCTAGCTTCTAGGTTTAAAAACTAAAAATTTTAAAATTGTGTTATTTAGTTAAAATAATCGAATTACACATCATAAGTTAATACATTTCGGAACCTATTTTAGTTAACATCGATCAAAATTAAAAATGTAATCCATATTTTTATAACATTTTCTTGGCGAACCAAAATTTATTTTTGAGGTTAAAAATTACATAATCTTAAAAATTTCGGAGACTACGAATTGGATACGTCTAAGTTTATTATCCAAATATAGTCTGCAAAATGCGATCTTAGGACACTTATCACTTTTTGGATCGTGCTATTATATTTCAAGATAATTCGACTGCACCGGAAAAGAATATCGCTAAGAACTGCAAAGAGGAGGATTTTAAATGTCAAAGGATATAACGAAGTCAATTGCGAATAATCAACAGATGACTCTTATGTTTCGTTTAATCGTTCTTTTAAGAATATACCAATGATTCGGGCAGTGATCTTTCTACTATAAGCGAGAGTGCCTATAAGGAAATAAACCCTGTTAACTTAAAAAGTGATCGTAAAGTGCTAATTGGCGTAGGAGGATGTTTTAGCGTCAATACAAATTAAGATGGCAACGTCGTAAAAATAGCCTTTCATTTTTATCGAGATAAAGATATTTTGTACGACGGAGTAAAAAAAGAATAAAGAAAGGAATGGAGGCTGGAATCGTTCGTCAAAGTTTTTCTAAGCACTTATCTTCTATGATGCTGGTTTCAGGACAAAAGGGAGAGAAAATATTATGCTGTGAAATCCAAATCCGAAGATAATACGACGCAACATCCAAGACCATGATATGAAATACACAGATGCTTTAACCAGGACTAGTTGTTCAATGCCCGAAGACACGCTTAACGAAAAAATATCAAAGCAGCTAACTTCAGCAATGCCGAAGTTTATATACCCTTGCAGTCCTTTGCACCAATTTTTTCCATTGTCTGGATGTTGACGCGTACAATGCGAAGTACATTCAAGTGGCCCATACGACACCCTATGTCCTGGTGTCCTGGTGTTTCGCGCGAGCCCAAGCAGAGCGCTGTCCACCTCCCGCCCGACCAACCGTGGGGCGCAGCCGTATATCGGACGGCACGATCGCGTGGACAAATAAAATATAACGGACAAGCAATTCAGAATATGATTAACTACAGCTAATTACAAGCTACATGTGCTAAAATAGAGGTTTTCACAAGAGAAAAAGAGGCTTTTGATCTGAGTACGGGATACAGAAGATTGTAATCGGAACATAGGACTCGAAAAAGGTTCATACAAAGAATAGTTAGAACTACAATGTTTTAAGGATAGAGGAATACAGGGTACAGATAGGTTTAACTGGTTCAATAGGTGAGGAGAGTCTATTTCACTTATTAAAAGTTTATGAATAAAGATAGCACCAAGCATTACTCTACGACTAATTAATGAAGGAAGATTGATTAAAAGAAGCCTACTGGAGGAGCAAATAGCAGAAGTTGCTTTTGAACAGATTCAATTTTACTTTGGTGCGTCTCATATTGAGGTGACCATATGCAAGATCCGTACTCTAAGATAGGACGGATTAATGAAGTATACAAAAGTTTGGTTGTGTACGGATCGTCAAACTCTTTTGATTATCGTTTCACAAACCCAATTCATAGCGTTACTAACTGTAGCAGAAATATGAGGATTAAAGGTAAATTTATGGTGAATAAGAACACCTAAGTTATTAATAATACCTAACCGCTCTAAGGCAGTGTCATTAAAATAATAAGTTGCTAAGTATGGAGTGCATCTACAAAAAGACATAACTTTACATTTAGAGCCATTAAGGTTTAATAGGTTGTTTTCACACCAATTCAGAAGATCATTAAGATCCGATTGAAGTAGGCAAGACGACGATATGTCTTTAAAACTGAGGTAAAGCTTAACATCATCCGCGTACATAAGCACCCGAGAATGTGACACTACCAATCGAAGATCATTGATTAAAAGAGTGAATAGCAATGGACCCAAATGACTACCCTGAGGTACTCCAGAAGTCACTTAGATAGTCTTAGAAAATGAAGCTTAAAGAGGACCTATTGAGTACGCTTAGAAAGATATTGAAGAATCCAATCTAGCAAAAGGCTGAGGATGCCAAGTTCATTTAACTTATATAAAAGCAGAGTGTGATTAGCAGAGTCAAAGGCCTTGCTGAAGTCAGTATAAATGACATCAGTTTGCACGGCAGTCTTGAACCCTTTGATTGAGTGAGATGTAAATTCTAATAGGTTAGTAGTTGTCGATCTATGTTTATTAAATCTATTTTGGGATGACGAAATAATTAAGCTACAAAAATACTGCAATTGACATGTTATTATTTTCTCAAATGCTTTAGGTATGGCAGACCATTTAGAAATACCCCTATAATTGGAGGCTTCGGACGTTTTCCCCTTTTTATGAATAGGAATAATATGATTCCTTCCAGATGGACGGGAAGGCGGAAACCTAAGTTTACATTTCTGAAGATAATCCTTATAGCATTGTGAATTCAGCACCATAAAATTTGATCGAGCAACTACGTATAGGGAAAAATCCGATGCTTTACCGGATTTTTTAAAATTTTTTATAGCATCTCGATTTTACGTTGTTCAAGTTACATAACTCACGTGAGAACCAAGGAGGTTTATTAGACCATCTTTTGGTCACACGCGCGACACAAACATGAAAGAACGACTCAAGAGTTTTATAGAAGACAGAAATGGCAGAGTCCATATCGGTGCAAGTATACAGATATGTCCAATCATTAGTTAACAAGAGTTTTTTAAGTTAAGTAAAGTTTGTCTTAGGAAAACATCGGGTTTTAGGCATCGAGTTATTATATCGAGGCATAACCCCAAGAAGAAGGTCAATGGTTACATGGTTGGATGAAAGTTGTCTTCATAACTAAAGGATCAGTCCTGGAAATATCGCAGTTGGAAGAATCCAACACAAACACAAGATCTAGTGATCTGTTCCGACTATTCCGGACAGGATTTATTCATATGAGTTAGGGACAACTCAAACAGACTATCTATGAAACAATGTGACGAGGAGAAATAAAGAATCCAAATCGCGTGCAGACATGTTTTTTAATGCACTGCGAAAAATTTATTGTAAAAGATAAAAAGATCGCGTTCGCAAAAATTGTATAGGGCTTTCAGTCGCCTCAGAGACGCCTATTTACAATTGAATAGGGATATTCGTAGAGAAATAAAATAACCCAGTCTTCATTCGTTGAATTCAAAATATGAACTGATTTTATTTAAAAACTCTTAAACTCTAAGAAGCGACAATTGTTCTTAAAAATGCTTATTCTAATGCCCCACGTTTGCGGGGGTTGAAAAATGTTTATATTTCATGCTGAGCGCTGGTTACTTGATACCGCGCCGCTGTTTGATCTTAAGTGTTTTCCACAAAATGTGGATGCATGTTTTGTTTGCTATTAAGCAATAATTGTCATATGAATTTTATGACTTACTTTTGTTTATGTTTCGTTTTTATATTTCTTTGGTCAATCTGATTTGGTGAAGCCATCTCAGATGAACACGATGTTTATTCTTAAACATTCTGCAAAGGGCCGCCAAATGCGGCGTTTTGGACTTTATCTTTATAGTTAGTTGTCATATCCAAATTATTAAAATTATTATCATTAGTAAGAAAACTATTGTTAAAGAAGCATGATAGACGTTGAACCTAGTCAATCTGATGTTCCTTTACTGATTGTAACTGACTTCTTATTCTTACCAATTCTCCCATATGTATTACTATGTTGGCTTCTACTGGTTTTTATAATATTTGGCATATTACTTAACGATTTCTGTTTGGGGATGTCTACCCACTCCTGATGTGCATTACTGTGCTGACTTCTAGCCTTTTTATACGGTGGTGAATTTAAAAAATAACTACCTTTACTTTTTGACTTGTTCCAATGTGATCTTCGCTCCACTATTTTTAAATATCGCTGATTGCTGAAGTGTGAGTTGCTATTCTGGTTACCATTAAATGTTGTCCTTTTATAATTATTTTGCCATATCTGATTTTTTGGTACTATAGTTTCGGACAATTTGTTACCGGAATCTATTTTAATATTATTTTTTAGATAAGCATTATCTAATTGACCCATTGCCTTCTGAATATTTTCATGTTTTACTGGCTCTGGGATATATACTTTTTCTTCCCCAATTTTCACTTTACCTCCAATGTGAGGTCCTGCCGGGGGCCATAAATTTATGTCTTGAGTTTTGCTGTTGTATTTCTTTGGAATTGTGTTGTTTTTATTTTGAAATTTATCTTTCTTTTTCTCCCAACTTTGTTCAAAACATGTGACATCTATTGTTGTTGCCACTACAGATTTATTCTGATTGGATTTGGTGCATCCCGATACGATCCAGCCAAATTGAGTGTTTTGTCCAAGCAAGCCGTTAATCTTGGCAACTCCACTCTTTAAGATATGGGTATATACGTCTACCCCTATTATCATATCAACCCTACCCGGTTTATTAAATGTGGGGTCAGCTAGCACGTAAGTTTGCCATTTTGACATATCTACGTTTGCTATTTTCAACGGAAGTGCTTTCATTAATTGCGGTAATACAATTGCTTCAACCTTAATAAGTTCCTTCTCCGAACCACGTGTTTTCATTTCAATCTTTACCCTATACTTTGACGTTCTACTTTTTGTTGCAGATACGCCACTTATTTCTGTTTGTTTCTTGATCTTAGGTAATTTCAACATTTGAGCGGCTTCTTCAGACAAAATAGTGCTCTGAGAGCCATTATCAATTAAGGCTCTTAATGTTTCATACTCTCCATTTATTTTTTTAACTTGTATTAGAGCTGTGGCCAACAGTTTTTGTTGTTCCGTAACACAAGTATTTACCTTCGCCTGTTTTTCCCCAAAATGAAGCAGGGTATGGTGCCCCTTGCTGCACAATGAGCATACCATTTCATTAGTGCATTTCTTGTTGCTTGAATGCTTCAAGCATCGTGTACACAATTGCACTTTTTTGGCTATTTCCACCCTTTCTTTAGGTGTTAGCGCTTTAAACTTATAGCACAGAAGTGCGTTATGCCATGGACCTTTGCATATCGGACAACTATCTTTGAGCGCCGCCGCCGACGTTTTTCGTAACGGTTTATTCTCTTCTTTTTTTATGGCACTTAGCGAGCAATATCTTTGCTCCAAGTATTCCATTACATCAGATAACAATTGTATCTGCCTTGTTTTTCTAATTTGACTCTCATATAATTGTAGAGTCTCTCTGTCGAATTTCCGAAGTATGAGTTGAGCGACTATTACGTCAACTTCATCGGACAAATTTGCTTTAATTTTAATTAAGTGTATTGACTCATTAATTATGTCAATCACTCCTTTTATACTTTTTGCGGATTCATTGTTGATCATCGGTAAATCAACGATCCGACTTAATTGTTCGGAAAATACCCTCCGATTATTTTCATACCGCTTGGTTAACAATTCCCAAGCGGCACTATAGTTATCAGCTGAACCTGACAATAGATGGGCTACCATGCTTTTTGCTTCGCCCTTTAATGCGGATTTTAAATAATTGAACTTAAGAGCAATACTTAAATCCTCTCTTTTTTCAATCAGTTCCGCAAATAGTTCTACAAACAGGTCCCATTCTCTAGGTTCCCCAGAAAATGTGGGTACCTGTATTTTCGGCAACACCGGTAATTCGCCTCTCACGGTTACATTCTCAATCTTACTTTCCTTATTGTTTATCTTTATTTCTAACACTGATACTGAATTGCGGACATCGAATTCTAAATCATCCAAAGTATTTTTAAATTTTTCATCCTTTCAACACAGCCTGGCACGCCTGTACTTTCTCCCATAAATAATTGATCTTATTAATATATATTATGCATGCCTCATTGCCTGTTGAATTATCTATAGTGCGTAACTCTTTGGTTACCCTATCCAAATATTCCTGGAGCTGTCGGACTCTATCCATAAACATCTCCTGGTTACCACTACCGTTTTCATGACTGGAGGTCGCATTCCCGCGCGACTCTCCTTTGCTATCATCAAACATTTCTGACATATCCGCTTCTGCTTCAACTAACACTGACTTACTAGTGCCTGGTTTTTCTGACTCTCCTGTAGCTATTATTTTGGCAACTATCGTTAAAACCTCTTCATGTACTTTATCTCTGTAGTACTGATGATCGAAAATACCCTGCTGGAGCAATTTTTCATGGTTAGGCATCCATCGGCTACTAATCACTTTTACTTCCTCAACCACCTTGCTAGTAATGTCTCTGGGATTCAGTGCTTCCAATTCCCTTAATCTGGTATGCAACCCTACCTGCTTCTCTAACAATTTAGCAGTCTTATTACTGAACATTTTATATGGTGGATGTATATATATGTGACAATTGATTCTTATTTTTTTTTTTTTTTTTTTTTATATTGGTTTTTAAATGTTTTTTTTTTTTTGGTGTTTTGTTTTCTTTTTTTACATATATCCCTACCTATTTTTGCGTATGGTTTTCAGGCCACACTCTAATCGGACAGCTTTTATTGCCGCACAATTGTACATAGTTTGTTAGGAATATGAAAAAAAAAATATGCATCGCAGTGCATTAAAAAAAATGTGCGACGCAGCGCATAGTTGTTTATTTTGTTGGGCGCTCTTTGTAGCGCTATCGGTCCAGACGTTGAACAGCTTTCAAGTTGCCGGTGCTGGTCTTCGCACAGGCTGTTGGGGCGCCGATGCTGGTTTCTCCGATCGCTCTGTTCCGGGGTCTAGCTTGTCGCGCTAGACGGTGCCGGTGCTGGTCTTCGCACAGGCTGTTGGGGCGCCGATGCTGGTTTCTCCGATCGCTCTGTTCCGGGGTCTAGCTTGTCGCGCTAGACGGTGCCGGTGCTGGTCTTCGCACAGGCTGTTGGGGCGCCGATGCTGGTTTCTCCGATCTCTTGGCTCCCGGGTCTAACTTGTCGCGCTAGACGGTGCCGGTGCTGGTCTTCGCACAGGCGTATTCGCAATAAGGTGAGTCGAATGGTCCAGGGCAGTCCTTGGGACCCGTCTTCCCCGGTATGTTTTTTTTTTTTTTTGCTGTGTCGTTGCTCAGCTGCTGTTGTCCAGGGCCTATGGGCTCAGGCGGTACCGGTGCCGGTCATCGCACCAGATTTTCTCCTATTAGCCACCTCTTCTCTGCAACTATCTTGTTGCTCTGCTGTTTTTTGTAGTTGCTGACTTGCAACTACATATGCACTTTTAACTTTAACTTTTTTTTTTTTTTCGATATTAGGGCTTCGAATACGCCACACACAAAACTCCCGCCGCCGATATTACTACAGTTGCTCCACTAGCCAAACTGTCTTTAAAATCGGACGCACGCACTTTTTAATTATTAAGCAATATTTTGCTTTTTATATTACACTCTGTCTCTTACCACGGGTGGGGGAAAACAAGAGTAAATTTATTTTTGCTACCTTTAGCTGATCTTAGCATTTACACTTGCATAAGATCAGACTTCAAGGAGCTGATTCACACTCTGAGTCTCTTACCACTGGTGGGGGAAAACTACAGAGTTCCTTTTTCTCGAAGGACCAAAATGAATCCCTCGAAGGACCAAAATGAATAGGGATATTCGTAGAGAAATAAAATAACCCAGTCTTCATTCGTTGAATTCAAAATATGAACTGATTTTATTTAAAAACTCTTAAACTCTAAGAAGCGACAATTGTTCTTAAAAATGCTTATTCTAATGCCCCACGTTTGCGGGGGTTGAAAAATGTTTATATTTCATGCTGAGCGCTGGTTACTTGATACCGCGCCGCTGTTTGATCTTAAGTGTTTTCCACAAAATGTGGATGCATGTTTTGTTTGCTATTAAGCAATAATTGTCATATGAATTTTATGACTTACTTTTGTTTATGTTTCGTTTTTATATTTCTTTGGTCAATCTGATTATGTGAAGCCATCTCAGATGAACACGATGTTTATTCTTAAACAACAATCATATTGCTATTAGTTTGTTCTAATAGCAATAAATACTAAGTTGCAACAACAAAGTGAGAACTTTTTTTTTTTTTTTTTTTGGAAAGCCATGTCCACCGATTCGGGCCCAAGCTCTCTCGATCCCCACCAGCAACAGCTACAAGAACTACTTGTACAACAACAACGTAAGCGTCGTCTCTCGGTACAACGCAACAACGCGTACTTTTCGGTGGTGTCGCCGACCTCACTGAATGCTACCGTAAGCAATAACACCGAAAGTGCAAGCCACTCAGCAATCAACAGCAATTTACCGTGTAGAGAGCAGTGTGCTTCTCCGTCAACCAGCACCGACCAGCACCGTCAGCTCGTTGACAGCAACTACAGCAACGTCTACCGAAGTATTGACCTGCCTCAAGCCGTCAACGACAAGTCGCCCAGAGTCAGCCACGACAATAAACCCAACGCCTTCTGTCCAAACTGGAATGGATAGATATATTAAAATAACTAAATGGAAGCTAAGCCCGGAAAAGAAAAAACTGGCAATACGCCGAAAATAACCAAACCAAATGAACGAGTAGCACTTCTAAGCGGGAATCGTTTTAAAATTCTTGCCGATCAGCAAGACGATCAAGCCATTGAGCCATCGGTCCCACCTCAAGAAATAGCAGACGCATTGGCCGAAAAAGGGTTTGCGGTTAAGTCCGTTGTCAAGATCATCAACAGGAATAAAGTCGCACAGCCGCTCTTTAAAATCGAGCTCCAACCAGATGCAAAGCGGACGAAGCCAAATGAAGTGCATCCAATCTACAACCTTCAGCTCCTATTGCACAGAAGAATCACCGTAGAGGAGCCCCATAAGAGATACCAACCATAAGAGATACCAACCACCTCAGTGTAAAAACTGCGAAGAATACAACCACACCGCTAACAATTGCAATCTTAGGACAGTGTGTGTTGGCTGCGGCGAACATCATAGAGATGGCATTTGCCCCAAGGACAGAAACAACGTCGCACTAAGGCTATGCAGTAACTGTGGAGGGAACCACACAGCCAACTACAGGGGATGTCCTGTCTTCAAGGATCTTAAATCGCACCTAAACGGGCGTAAACCCCCAGCTGGACCAAAAATCACCTTCAACGCATCCAAAACTACACCGGAGGTATTCTTCGCCAAGGCTGTTAGATCATCTAACATGCATGCTACAACCAATCCTAGTGTATCCTTCGCTAGTGTACTCCGAACTGGACAGACGGAGCCCGCGAAAGAGACCCCGTCACTCCACCATCTACAGAATCCGCAACCTAGCGCACCAAAACTTGACCAGCAAACTCCAAGTGGTTTAGAGGCCCTATTGATCTCACTTAATCAAAACATGACCGCTTTTATGACGTTCATGCAAAACTGTATGCAGGAACTGATGCGGAATCAAAACCTGCTTATCCAGGAGCTGATCGAGAATAAATAATGGCTTCCCCTAAGTCTATGTCTTTGGAATGCTAACGGCGTCTCCAAGCTCAAAAATGAACTGCAACTATTCCTAGACTCAAGTGAAATCGACGTCATGCTGATATCTGAAACACATTTAACATCAAAAAATAATTTTCAAATACCAAAATATGCCTTCTACGCAACAAACCATCCAGACGGAAAAGCTCATGGCGGGACTGGCATCCTAATCAAAAACCGTATAAAACACTCGTTCCTCAACAGATTCGAAACACAGCACCTACAAGCAACTGCTATAACCGTCCAAACCAGCTGCGGCAACACTACGTTGGTTGCCCTGTACTGCCCACCACGCTTCTCAATCTCTGAAAAGGAATTCACTGGTTTCTTTAACACACTCGGAGAACGCTTCATTGCAGCAGGGGACTATAACGCCAAACATAAGCACTGGGGATCTCGCCTGGTAAATCCTAAAGGCAAGCAGCTGTACAACACAATAGTCAACCCACTCAATAAGATGGATTGCGTCTCACCGGGTAGGCCTACTTATTGGCCCACAGATCCACAGAAAGTGCCTGACTTGATTGATTTCGCAGTAACCAAGAGGATTCCGCGTAATCGGATCACTGCGGAAACACTGCTAGATTTAACCTCCGATCACTCTCCAGTGCTATTCACACTGTTAACAAGACCTCAAGTACTTGATCGCCCATATATACTTACAAACAACAAAACAAATTTTCTTAAATTTAAAATGTACATGAGTTCGCCGAAGCTGGACGCTGCAGAGGACGAAACTTCGCCTAAGGCATGCCAGCCTCTCCAAGGAGTTAAGACAAGAGAAAATCTGGGCTCAAAGGAAATACATAGAAAAGCTCAGTCCATCCAGCACTAAACATCCTCTGTGGAAAGCCCACCCAACTTTAAGTGCTCCTCCAGAGACAGTTTCACCAATAAGGGGTCCAACCGGTAAATGGGCCCGCAGTGACGAAGAGAGGGCATCCGTATTTGCCACACATCTTAAAATGGTTTTCCAGCCAAATCCAACATCAAACTCATTTGTACTTCCGTCTTCGAGCACATTAACGGATAGTAAGTACTCGGAACTCCAATCGGATGAGATCACTGCAGTTATTTGTCGGCTGACTTTGAAATCGAAGCAGGTGTACCGCAAGGCAGTGTACTCGGCCCATTGCTCTACCTGCTTTACACTGCAGACTTACCAACGAGTTTAGGACTTACAACGTCCACTTTTGCCGATGACACGGCAATCCTCAGCAGATCCAAATGCCAAATGCACGCCTCTGCAAAATAAGAGGAACACCTAAAGGTGGTAGAGGAATGGCTAGCAACCTGGCGTATCCGGGTCAACGAGCAGAAATGCAAACATGTTACATTTACGCTTAACAGAAGAAACTGTCCAGCTCTAATGCTGAACAACGTACCAATTCACTTACCTTGGTATCCACCTAGACAGAAGACTAACTTGGCGCAAGCACATAGAGGTAAAAAAGTCACAGCTTAAACTGAAAGCGAGTAGCTTACATTGGATCATCAATGCTCGGTCCCCTCTACGTCTGGAGAATAAAGTCCTCCTATACAACTCCGTACTAAAACCCATCTAGACTTACGGTGCCGTACTATGGGGAAATGCAAGTACCAGCATAATCGACATTATACAAAGGGCGCAGTCGAAGATTTTAAGATCAATCACTGGGGCTCCGGGGTACATACGGAACGACAACATTCAAAATGATCTAAATATACCTAGCGTAAAATATGAAATAGGTAGTCAACAACTAAAGAATTTTGCACGCGAACTAATAATAGAACTCGTCTTAAAAGAAATGACAGACAAACCCAATAATAAATGATTAGGGCCGCCTGCAATATCCCCTGGATATATCATATGTAATTACTAGATTAAGAAAAATATCTCAAACTTGTTGTTAGGCTCTAATTTAAGAGTAGATTCAACAAATATATATTAAACGTTAAAAAAAAAAAAAAAAAAATATGAGAGGGTCCAGGCAATCTTAGGTAAATTAAAATCTTCCAGAACAACGAGCAAGTCTTTGTCAGAGAGATATGAGGAAACAAGTTGAATAGCTTCCAAATGGTGAATATATACTGCCAATTCGGACTGTGGTGGAATATACGAACAAGTAATATAGGCAGAAAAAGAATTAAACGAAATTTTAACACAAACAAATTCAATATCCTGATTGGAAGACTGTACAATAAATAAAATACCACCACCATTACGGATAGTCCGATCATGTCTATATATTAAATATTTTGAGGGGAAAATTGAAGCATCGGCAATATCAGGCTTCAGCCAAGTCTCAGTAAAGACAAGAATATGAAAGCCAAAAGCTAAACTATCTACATAGAGGCTAGAGAGTTTAGACTTTAGTCCCCTTACGTTCTGATAGGCCAGAGTTAGGGACGAAATTAGTTTTTTTACTCGCCAACAGGTGCAGACGAGCCGGAAGGAACGTTATTCACAGAGGCAGGTAGCGTAGTAACGGGGGGTTTTGGGGATTAACCCAACCACTATTATTGCGAATGCATGTGTTTCTGCTGCACATCTGGCGCCACTGGGAAGGGGAATCTGATTTAGGCTATGGAGCATTCGAAAGTAAGTTTCCATAGAGAAAATAAAAATATGTGTCATCATAGGTCTGAGTTTGGGCTTTTAATGATGGTTCTATGCATCCCATTGTCAACAGTTCGTCGACCTTTGCGTTGATTTCTCCTTGTATTTTTGGATTTTTCGAGTAATACATTTGTTTTATTGGGATATCATCCTTCATAGTTATGCGATGTATACCCACCTTTGACAGTCCTTTAACTTTCCCCAATTCCTTCAACTCATGACTCAGAAAATTTTGTATTTCTTGTTGTTCGACATTCTGAGTCACCATGATGGATATTCTTTCCACCAGCCTGCCCTGTATTCGCCTTATTGTTGGTATTCGCACTTTGTGGCCTCCACACGATATTTCTGTATTCATGATCCTGAGGAAATTCCACCCTAAGATCAGTGCATCCATTCCCTCTGGCATGACAAGGAACGGCATGTGAATTTCCTTATCCCCGAATCTCACGTATCCTGTCCATTGCTCTTCAATGTCTCGCACCTTTTCGTCTGCCATGTACACCTGTTTGTGTGTGTTCTCCCATTTTCCTTTATTCCTCACTGTTTCCAACATCTGCTTGCTAATAAAGCTGCTCGTGACTCCGGCATCAATTGTCGCTTTTTTCTGGATTCCTGCTACTTCGATAATCGCTGACAATTGATCCTCTTCCTCTACTAGTTGACCTTTAGTGGTGAGGAGCTTGTTGGCTGGGTCCCTGCTCGCCTCGGATAGGCTGTAACCGCCTTTCGGTTCCCGAACTCCAACAACATTCTTTTGTCTTTTTCATAATCTTTCCACACTGCAAGCAGAAATTGAGTCTCTGATTGTTGCATTCCCTAGACCAGTGTCCGGCTCCCCCACATCTGCGGCATGCCTGGTTTGGGTTCAAGACTCTTCCCTCTTGGATGATCTTATTTTCTTGGTTTGGTCTTGAATTATCCTCCATGCTGTTGTTCTGGCATCTTTGACACTGTGTGACTGGTGGCCCGTGATTATTTCCTGCTCTGTGGTTTGATTGGTTGTTGTGTGTTCTTTAAGCATTGTTTTCGTGATGGAAATTGAATCGCTCCTGTTCGAGCATCTCGTGTTCTTCTGCCAATTGCATCATTTCATCTAGATTTCTGGCCCTGTGCGGCCGAACGAATATTTTCAAATCTGGGGTGCAATTTCCCAATATGACCTCCAATTGTTCGTAATCTGGTATTTTTTTAGTTTCATCATTTTTTGCATGTCCACCATATAGTCCTTGAAGTATTCATTTTTATTTTGCTTGCGAGCTTTCACTTGATCAGCCAATTTGTTGAAAAATCTCCCCGGTAGAAAGTATTTCTTAAAGCCCTCAACAAACTCATTCCATGATCGCCATTACTTATTGTTTGCGACGTACCATTTGAGTGCTCTTACTTTCAGTAGTTCTGGCATTGCTCTTGGGATCATGTCCAACTCGATGCCATACATATCTGCTGACCACTCGATCTGTTCTATGAACTCTAGTGGTCTGAAATAGCCATCGAATCTAAAGGTCCACTCCCTCACTTGTTTTGCCACCTTAGCGTATTCGGTGGTCCTGTTTGTTGTATGTGGTGCTGTTTTCTTGGGGTCCATCGTTTGTCTCCTTATGTCCCTCTTTGTCTCGTTGCTATCTAGGGCTCCTTCGCTTCCCCATCTTGGTGGTAAATATGGAGGGATTGCTAGTGTGGCGATATTTATTTTCTGGAATTCCTCAGCCTCCTGTCTAAGCCATTTTCGTATGTTTTTGATGTGCTTGCTACTGTTTTCAATTTAAGATTTTTCGTGTATTTTGTTTTCAATCTGTTTATTTCCTCCACCCAGTCTGGGTCCGTTTCATTCTTTTCTACCCACTCGCCTAGCTGTTTCCTCATTTCCTCCACTGTGCCTGTGATCTCGATCCTTATCCTTTGGCCTGTCTGTATCAGATCCTCCTTCTTCATATGGTAAATCCACCCTTTTCCCATTTTGATCCCTTCTTTTTTTTTGATTTACCAACTGTATTTTTTTTTCTAATTTCACCAGTATAGCACGTTGGGCGCCAGTTGTAACGATCCTTTTTCGTCCTGCAGGATATTTAGAATATCTCTTGGGCTAGGTTTGGCACAACAAAATTTATTTTGTGCCCCGGTGAAATTAGAACTCGTTTGTTTGATTAATGGTTTTAGATGACGTATTTATTTATGATTATTTTGGGCTCGGCTGGGTATGACTAATTTCTTGGGAGGAGTCCTGAACTTGGGCAGCGCGGTCCTTCGATGTTTGCTCCACTCCCTCTTTCGTTCCTTGCGTCTCCGTTGAATCCTATTCCGGACTCGTGATGTAAATGTTTTGTTTGATATCTCCCTCTTCAGAATATCTCTGGAGCGTTGATTAGCCTCAGGATATATCTTATGGCTTTTCTCTCACGTTCCTGGCGTATCCTGATTTTCTAGGGACGTTGCTTCCACCTCAGTGCCTCTAGCCGCGTTTTAGAAATAGTCTTTGCTATGTAATAGGATTTTTCCAGTGATTGGTTGTTCTTCAGGATATATAGATCCTGGAATTTTGGCAGTAGGATAATCCTCGTGCCTTCCAATGTGCTGTGGATCGTCCTGTGGCCGCTTGACTTTTCTTAATTTGTTGCTTGGCACGGTGTTCTAGTCCTATTCTAAGGACTTGTTGGTTATAGGATAATTTAAGAGGTTACTCGTAAGGCCTTCTCAAATATTCTATTCTTCTTGATCCTTTTTTACTGGTTTTGTTTCACTAGCATGAGCTTTTAAGGTTACTCGTAAGGCCTTAAAACTCCCTTGGTTGATCACGACTTGTTGACTTGATGATTTCCTTGATGGGTGTTGCCTTTATATAGGCAGCTCCCACGGCCTTAGGAATTGATTGGTGTAGTACCGCCATACAGCTGGTACTTTTCCATCAGCCCTCTGCTTTAACCCACGCATCCAGTTGTTGCTATGCGTGGTGAAAGTCCCGCAACTCCTTGACGCATATGTGTCCACTTTCTTTGTGGCTGCGCGCCCATTTGTTTCCTTTTCCTTGTCCTTGTATATGTTGGCTTCTATCACTTTCACACATTGGCGTCGCTTCCCCATTGGCCGCCCATCGTATCCCGTTGACTTTCGCTGCTTTCTTTTCTTTGGCGGCGCTGCCGTTGCCCGTCGCTCCCCTCGATCCACTCGTCATAACCAACTTCGCCCACATTCCTTCCACATTATATTTATGTATAAATACATTAGTTGTATTAACTCAAACTATTGTTTAATAATAATTAGTCTGATTAATTTAATATATAATGTTAATATTGTTTGATTTCATCTGTAACGCGACCCCACGCGCATATCGTATCCATTGGATAGAGGGCTTCCCTGTTGCTCATCCCTCCCCCTTCGGCTTTCATATTCCCCTATCTAGTCCACAAACCATTATCGTTTCATACATTCATGCATTCCCCGCACCCGTCTCATGGACTTGCTTGGCCCTCACTTTTGTTTTCTTTGTTCGCATGATTTCGGCTGCTCGCAATCTAACTACTTTCAATCTCGCATGCATGACGTAGGCAGAGGGCACCCCATTGGCCACCGGTACTCTCCCTCTCGGTCGTACACGCATTGTGTACGTGTAATGTAAGTGTGCATGCATCTCTATGATTGCCTCTCCGTGCTATTGATTTGTCTTACAAGGCCAATGCCCTCTTTTGCATACAATTATGCCCTCAAGCCTCGTCTCATTTGCTCTTATACAGCCGATATCGTAAATTATGCCTTCCCGCTTGTACGAAATCGCCAGCGGATGCATGTGGCTCGATCGGTCATATTTGATCTTAAACCATTTGCCTTGACTTGGTTCGATCGACCAGTAGCATGCTTGGTCGTATGTTACGCATGACGCTTCCCACGCATCTTCCCGCTTGTACGAAATCGCCAGCGGTTGCGTGTGGCTCGACCAACCACGTTTGATCGTAAACCATTTGCCTTGACTTGGTTCGATCGACCAGTAGCATGCTTGGTCGTATGTCGTATTGGTTGGTGTCCCGGCTGTATCTTGTATCTGGTGCATCCTTTGCACCGTTGGATTGCGTTGTTGCTTACTTGTTGTGTGGGTTAATATCCATAATTATAATGTTCCTCTCAAATGTTTATGAATTTGTCCTGTGAACGGTTTTTTTTTTTTGTTACCATGTCCTTAGTTCTTAAATAATTTTTATATATGAGCATCTGTGATGCCTTGTCGTCCGAAAAATGACTGAACCCTACATAAATAATCTAACAAGGGGAACTTCAGGTATGCGAATCACCGATTTGGATGAATTTTGGATATGTTGTAGAATACCCCGTCATTTGAAGCTGTGTGAAATATTTCCACGCACTATTCTATATTTTCCTTATAAATCGCGTTTAAAGCTATAGCTTCGGTGACTTATACGTAAAACGCCGAGGCGACTTCAAGAAGCTCGGCGGTGTAATGGGTAGAGTTCCTGACTAAAGTTGACAGAACCCTGGTTCAACCCCAGCCCAAAACTAGTTAGTTTTGGATTTTCATTTTTTTGCCGTTTTAATAATTTTTTTTTTAAATACATGGCAGTATATGTTTTGTGGTGATTTGTCATCGGAAACATTTTTTTTGTACATATGTTAAAGCTTGTACGCTTGAGGTAATACTAGCTATAAGCACGACATTACGAACTGTATTTTTCGGGCAGGTTAAAAAATATGATTAAGCAAATGCAAAACTCCTCAACGCTTATAGAAGAAAATCTAGAAATTTCATTAAAAGAAGACCACTTGTCTACTTGTCATCCCTGATATTGATATTAAGACAATAAAATATTTACATTTATAACGCACGATAACTCTGTAGTACTCTGTTGAATCTGAATTGAACCTGGATTCTGGTGACAACTATCCGACTTAAACTTTTTCTCTTCACCACACGTCCCGTGTGTTGCCACCTCGATCGCTGATTAGTGCGACCCTCTTTACATATATTCGTAAACGAGAAATCAAAACTTTTTGAGCCGTTTATTTTCCATTGTTGTGTCCACACACAATGAGAGTAAGATTCTTTTCTCATATGTAAAAATATTACAGTACATATATTATTGTCAAGCTTTTCAACTCTAATCGGGAAATCAGATGTATAAAAAATATCACGACTCTCGTTTTACTAATTGGGACTAAAATTGGAAGCACAAATGAGGATCACGATACTACCACCGACTACGCTCGGAACCAAAGAAAGTTTCTCCTTATAAGGGGAAAAATACTTAGGATCCGAGCGTAGCGTCGGTTGTTGTATTCGGATCCTCAATGTCCCGTTTTATGTCCCAATAAGATCCGCAGGATCTCTTGCTGATTAACGTGCATTTAAACGCCCCTGAAACGCGATTGGGCACTCCCGCGGAACGCTCTCGGAACACTTGCCCTGGTCATTTGCGCTTTACGAGATGTTAAATAAAATATATTATGATAATTTAATTTATTAAATGTTTTTCGTTTTGCACGAAATTCACAACTCTTCTGCAGAATCTGATGAAGGCTCCAGTATGAACATAGATCTTCGTTCAAGAGATATCAGTATTCATTTTGACAAAAAGTTTACGGATGAAGAGAAATACTTTTTCTTGAAAAATCGTTGGAATCCGGAATATTTACATGCATTTCCAGCCAGAGGTCCGAGAAACCTAAAGTTTCTGAAAAAAATGGTTGGTGAAAGTTGGGAAAGGAAGTCACACGCCCGTTCTATCTCTAGTAACACTCCCTTTTCATCAATGGAAAGATGCTAAAGAAAACTTCCGCATGCACCAAGATCTAGAATATCATAAAGCTGCAATCGTTTCAGCAGAAAGTTTCATTGCTATCATAAAAAAAATATGGTTGATGTAAGTTTGCAGTTGAATACTGTAAAAAGTGCTGAAATTCAACGTAATCGAGAGATTTTACGATCCATCGTCGAAACAATCATTTTCGTCGGTAGGCAAGAAATTGCTTTAAGAGGACATCGTGATTCTGGTTCAATATCTCTCGAGACTCCTGTCCAAAACGATGGAAACTTTAGATCTATATTGAGATTTCGGATGAATTCTGGCGACCAAATATTAAAGCAACATTTACTTCAAACAGCAACATTGAAATCGTGTTTCAACTTACACTAGTCCACAGATCCAAAATGAGCTCATCGAGATTTGCGGGAACATAATTCTTAAAAAAATTGTTGCAAAAATCAACGCAAGCAAGTGCTGCACTTTACTTGCAGATGGAACGACAGATATAAGCGGCGTAGAGCAATACACGTTATGTTTTCGTTATACCGAAAAAACTAGCGACCAGATTGTTTTGAAAGAAAATTTTTTAATGTTCATCCCGATCGAAGATTGCACTGCTAGAGGACTATTTGCTATTCTCAAGGATGCCGTTCAGACTTTGGATTGTTCAACAAAAAAAGAACGATTAAAGAAATTGTGTGAAACAAGATGGACTGAAAGACTTGATGCTGTAATCTGCTTCAAAGAAATGTTTGTTCCCATTTGTTCGAGTTTGGAAAAAATTAATGAATGTGGAAACGCTGAAAGTTCCAAAAATGCTTTTAGCTATCTACATACATTGAAAAGTGGAGCATTCATTGTGTCGATGACAATAATCCACGAAATTTTTTCTCTTACACAACCATTAATTTCTTACCTTCAAGGGAAAAGAGTTGATCAAAATTACAAGAACAGCTCGGAAGAAGAATATTAACGCCAATCAATATTCATACCGTTCCTTGATCACTTCATATCTTCCTTATCTGACAGATTCGTTAAACACAAAAAGACATTTTCATTTCCATAGTAATAAATGAAGTCCTATTGTGGAGACAACGTTGGATTGGGGCAGAAACTCTTCCGAAGACATTCATCGACGCATTAAATCTTTACAACGAAGGACTTTTTCCCAACGTTACAAAATTTTTGAAGATAGGAGCAACGTTAGCTGTGACCATTGCTAGCAGCGAACGGAGCTTTTCAACATTTAGACGTTTAAAAAATTGGATAAGAAATTCAACTGGAGAAGATAGGCTAAACGGACTTGTTCTAATGAGTATTAACAGAGATATTGATATCACGGTGGAAGAAGTTATCGACAGATTCGCTCAAAAACAGAGGAAAATCGATTTGTGATTTCGTACATTTATGTTTTTCAACAGTTTTTATGCTACAGAATTATCAATAAATTGATCAATACTTATTCAATAAAATATGATTTCAACTGTTTTTTCCATGAACAATTATTTACATGCAAATTTTGTTTAGTTACTTATTAAAAATGTTTTATCAATAATTAAACTTAGTATAAACTACAATGGAAAAGCGTACGTCAAAGTTTATCTTGAGATGCTCACATATACACTTTATACAATTAAATTTTTATATTCTATACAGCATTGCAATATACAACACCCTATATGTTACACATTATCTAAGTGATATCTCATATTTAGAATTTTGGTCAATATCTTTGATCCTAAACCCCCCCCGGACTGAGGGACGCGCCATGAAACCTGGCTCTCTTTCGGGACGGAGATTTAATCAAAAGTTTAGAACTTCTGAATTGAACCTCCATCGCTAAAAGCTCTTCTTCTCGAGCTCTAAGCCACGACACTAATTAAAGCCCCATTTAAGGCCGCCACCCTGTGCAACACTATCCCGCACCTTGACTGTATAACATTTTTTTTACATTTTGCAATTTTTTTCCCTGCAACTCAATTCATCAATACAAACAAAACATTCAAAATATTTTTCTTTTTACTAAAAATTTTTCTTCTTCTTTCAAAGAAGCAAAGCACAACACGCATACACATACAGTTCGTGTAGCGCTGCGTCTGTGTGTGTGTATCCATGTGCTCTGTTTGATTAAATGATGGCGTAGTATGCAGCAAGCAGCGCTGTAACTTGTGTTCTATTTATCCGATCAGATTCAAATCTGAGATTTCATATCTAATGCTATCATATTGGTAAATTTCATGGAGATACTCCAATTTTTGCAAAAATTATTGTTTTAGAGCCTTATGATATAGAAGTCCGATCCTGATAATTTTCATACTTTATCTAACTCGGGTAATAAAAAACTCCCAAAAAAAATTTCATCCTGATAGCTCTTAAGATGGCTGAGTAAAACGCGTACGCACTCAGACAGACGGACAGACGGACATGGCTATATCGACTCAGTTTCTCATGCTGATCAAGAATATATATACTTTATGGGGTCGGAAACGTCTGCTTCTGTGCGTTACAAACATCTGACCAATTTTATAATACCCTCTGCAAGGGTATAATGAGAACAACATATAATCAAGGTTTAAAGTCTATGTCAAAGAAAAAATATTTATTGAGCTATAGGGAGGAAAAGATGAAATGCGTAGATCAGAAAAAGATAATGCAGGGAATGTTGGGGACAACGAGGGCTATAAAAGACTACTACCGTAGCAGAGTACATGAAAATCTGGTGCCGATTATTCGGGACGAATCGGGCTGTAGAATGGCCGAATGTAGGATTGCGTGAGAACCCATAATGTTTAATGTTGCAAAAACAGTGTTTTAAAGATAAAGGAATAACAGGTCTACGGGGTACAGATAGGTTTAACTTGTACAAAAGCTCAGAAGCGTCTATTTCCCCTATTAAAAGTTTGTGAATAAAGATAGTACCAAGCATTACTCTACAATTAATTAAAGAAGAAAGATTAATTAAAACAATTACTGGAGTATGATGGCAAATCGACATTCCGACCCCAATTTAGACCGCGAAGAGAAAGAAGCAGAAATTGCATGTGATCTCATCAAAATGAGGATTCGCTTAAAAAATCAAAGAGGAATAAATTGGTTTAAAAAAATTAGCAAACATATTGGCAATTGCTTGATCAGTGTTAGCTTTTTTTGTTTTCTGTATGCACTTTATGAACATACCTGACCTGTCCCAAAAGTTGTATGGTATGCTTCAACCTATCCTGTGTCATTCCAGTGCAGTTTTTTTCTTCTTCGATACTCTAATCTCCAAAATGTATGTATATTCTGACAGATCTTCCTTCACATTTTAACCGTAGGCTCGTATTTGGCATTCTTTTTCTACATAAAGTAGTCAACGGCGAAGTCATTTCTACCAATTTACTAGATACGCTATATTTTTGTGTTCCCTCACGTCGGACCAGAAACTTTTTTCCTCTTCACCTTAGTAGATGTCTGACTAACTACTCTCTTCACGAACCTCTTCGTGTTCTTTGCCAATCTTTTAACAACCTTTCTCACCTTATTTCTCCTCATCTATCTGTCACTTCTCTTCGCGCTATACTTTTAAATTATGTACAGCGTAGAAAGTATTCCGGACTGGATATTGGATTTACTGCAACTTATCCCTGACCACATTGGCTGTGAATCGGGACATAGCTGGCACCTTGTTGCAAATAAAACACCTCCACCGGGACAAGGATGTTTAGTTGTGCATAAAGCTAAGCTACCTTCGTGAATTAATTATTATCTGTATTTTAGCTTAAGCTTTTTCGTCGACTGCTGATGTAGTTGACGTAAATAAATAAATAAATAAATAAACAGTCAGAAGGAAGCATTTCCGACCCCATAAAGTATATATATTCTTGATCATGAGCAACAGCCGAGTCGATTTAGCCATGCCCGTCCCTCCGTACGTCCGTCCGTCCGTCTGTCCACGTAGAACGTGGAACTTGGAGATGTTAAATAAAATATATTATGATAATTTAATTTATTAAATGTTTTTCGTTTTGCACGAAATTCACAACTCTTCTGCAGAATCTGATGAAGGCTCCAGTATGAACATAGATCTTCGTTCAAGAGATATCAGTATTCATTTTGGCAAAAAGTTTACGGATGAAGAGAAATACTTTTTCTTGAAAAATCGTTGGAATCCGGAATATTTACATGCATTTCCAGCCAGAGGTCCGAGAAACCTAAAGTTTCTGTTTTCCGTTCTATCTCTAGTAACACTCCCTTTTCATCGATGGAAAGATGCTAAAGAAAACTTCCGCATGCACCAAGATCTAGAATATCATAAAGCTGCAATCGTTTCAGCAGAAAGATTCATTGCTATCATAAAAAAAAATATGGTTGATGTAAGTTTGCAGTTGAATACTGTAAAAAGTGCTGAAATTCAACGTAATCGAGAGATTTTACGATCCATCGTCGAAACAATCATTTTCGTCGGTAGGCAAGAAATTGCTTTAAGAGGACATCGTGATTCTGGTTCAATATCTCTCGAGACTCCTGTCCAAAACGATGGAAACTTTAGATCTATATTGAGATTTCGGATGAATTCTGGCGACCAAATATTAAAGCAACATTTACTTCAAACAGCAACATTGAAATCGTGTTTCAACTTACACTAGTCCACAGATCCAAAATGAGCTCATCGAGATTTGCGGGAACATAATTCTTAAAAAAATTGTTGCAAAAATCAACGCAAGCAAGTGCTGCACTTTGGAACGACAGATATAAGCGGCGTAGAGCAATACACGTTATGTTTTCGTTATACCGAAAAAACTAGCGACCAGATTGTTTTGAAAGAAAATTTTTTAATGTTCATCCCGATCGAAGATTGCACTGCTAGAGGACTATTTGCTATTCTCAAGGATGCCGTTCAGACTTTGGATTGTTCAACAAAAAAAGAACGATTGAAGAAATTGTGTGAAACAAGATGGACTGAAAGACTTGATGCTGTAATCTGCTTCAAAGAAATGTTTGTTCCCATTTGTTCGAGTTTGGAAAAAATTAATGAATGTGGAAACGCTGAAAGTTCCAAAAATGCTTTTAGCTATCTACATACATTGAAAAGTGGAGCATTCATTGTGTCGATGACAATAATCCACGAAATTTTTTCTCTTACACAACCATTAATTTCTTACCTTCAAGGGAAAAGAGTTGATCAAAATTACAAGAACAGCTCGGAAGAAGAATATTAACGCCAATCAATATTCATACCGTTCCTTGATCACTTCATATCTTCCTTATCTGACAGATTCGTTAAACACAAAAAGACATTTTCATTTCCATAGTAATAAATGAAGTCCTATTGTGGAGACAACGTTGGATTGGGGCAGAAACTCTTCCGAAGACATTCATCGACGCATTAAATCTTTACAACGAAGGACTTTTTCCCAACGTTACAAAATTTTTGAAGATAGGAGCAACGTTAGCTGTGACCATTGCTAGCAGCGAACGGAGCTTTTCAACATTTAGACGTTTAAAAAATTGGATAAGAAATTCAACTGGAGAAGATAGGCTAAACGGACTTGTTCTAATGAGTATTAACAGAGATATTGATATCACGGTGGAAGAAGTTATCGACAGATTCGCTCAAAAACAGAGGAAAATCGATTTGTGATTTCGTACATTTATGTTTTTCAACAGTTTTTATGCTACAGAATTATCAATAAATTGATCAATACTTATTCAATAAAATATGATTTCAACTGTTTTTTCCATGAACAATTATTTACATGCAAATTTTGTTTAGTTACTTATTAAAAATGTTTTATCAATAATTAAACTTAGTATAAACTACAATGGAAAATCGTACGTCAAAGTTTATCTTGAGATGCTCATATATACACTTTATACAATTAAATTTTTATATTCTATACAGCATTGCAATATACAACACCCTATATGTTACACATTATCTAAGTGATATCTCATATTTAGAATTTTGGTCAATATCTTTGACCCTAAACCCCCCGGACTGAGGGACGCGCCATGAAACCTGGCTCTCTTTCGGGACGGAGATTTAATCAAAAGTTTAGAACTTCTGAATTGAACCTCCATCGCCAAAAGCTCTTCTTCTCGAGCTCTAAGCCACGACACGAATTACAGCCCCATTTAAGGCCGCCACCCTGTGCAACACTATCCCGCACCTTGACTGTATAACATTTTTTTTACATTTTGCAATTTTTTTCCCTGCAACTCAATTCATCAATACAAACAAAACATTCAAAATATTTTTCTTTTTACTAAAAATTTTTCTTCTTCTTTCAAAGAAGCAAAGCACAACACGCATACACATACAGTTCGTGTAGCGCTGCGTCTGTGTGTGTGTATCCATGTGCTCTGTTTGATTAAATGATGGCGTAGTATGCAGCAAGCAGCGCTGTAACTTGTGTTCTATTTATCCGATCAGATTCAAATCTGAGATTTCATATCTAATGCTATCATATTGGTAAATTTCATGGAGATACTCCAATTTTTGCAAAAATTATTGTTTTAGAGCCTTATGATATAGAAGTCCGATCCTGATAATTTTCATACTTTATCTAACTCGGGTAATAAAAAACTCCCAAAAAAAATTTCATCCTGATAGCTCTTAAGATGGCTGAGTAAAACGCGTACGCACTCAGACAGACGGACAGACGGACATGGCTATATCGACTCAGTTTCTCATGCTGATCAAGAATATATATACTTTATGGGGTCGGAAACGTCTGCTTCTGTGCGTTACAAACATCTGACCAATTTTATAATACCCTCTGCAAGGGTATAATGAGAACAACATATAATCAAGGTTTAAAGTCTATGTCAAAGAAAAAATATTTATTGAGCTATAGGGAGGAAAAGATGAAATGCGTAGATCAGAAAAAGATAATGCAGGGAATGTTGGGGACAACGAGGGCTATAAAAGACTACTACCGTAACAGAGTACATGAAAATCTGGTGCCGATCGGGCTGTAGAATGGCCGAATGTAGGATTGCGTGAGAACCCATAATGTTTAAGATTAAACATTCTAAATTCTAAAAATTAAACGAGAAACAACGGAATAACCAGAACTCCCCGAGGGTTCTCCAGTGTATCGCCATCATTAATCCAGTTCGCTTTTTTCCACGATCATACGTATCTTTGCCTTCTTTATTTTTTTAAGTACTTTATAGCCCTTTCAAATCGTGCTTGACTTCACTTTCTATAAATAAACATAGTGTTACAACGTAGCATCCCGCGCGTTTTTAATTCCTTTGGACACCAGCCACTCACCCAGAAGACATTGGCAGCCGCCAAGTGTTGGTATTGGATAGGATTTAACCACCCCTCCACGAACATTGGTCCGGTTCGAGCTGGATATGCGACTTGTGGTTTCATATATTGTCTGGACGTTGACGCTTGCAATGCGAAGTACGTACAAGTGGCCCATACGACACTACAGCTAATTTAGAGCTAAATGTGATAAAATAGAGGTTTTCAACAAGAAAGAGAGGCTCCTGATCTGATTACGGGATAAAGAACATTGTAATCAGAGCATAGGACTCGAAAAGGTTCATGCAAAAACAGTGTTTTGAAGATAAAGGAATAACATTTCTGGCAGGTTTACGGGGTACAGATAGGTTTAACTTGTACAAAAGCTCAGAAGCGTCTATTTCCCCTATTAAAAGTTTGTGAATAAAGATAGTACCAAGCATTACTCTACAATTAATTAAAGAAGAAAGATTAATTAAAACAATTACTGGAGTATGATGGCAAATCGACATTCCGACCCCAATTTAGACCGCGAAGAGAAAGAAGCAGAAATTGCATGTGATCTCATCAAAATGAGGATTCGCTTAAAAAATCAAAGAGGAATAAATTGGTTTAAAAAAATTAGCAAACATATTGGCAATTGCTTGATCAGTGTTAGCTTTTTTTGTTTTCTGTATGCACTTTATGAACATACCTGACCTGTCCCAAAAGTTGTATGGTATGCTTCAACCTATCCTGTGTCATTCCAGTGCAGTTTTTTTCTTCTTCGATACTTTAATCTCCAAAATGTATGTATATTCTGACAGATCTTCCTTCACATTTTAACCGTAGGCTCGTATTTGGCATTCTTTTTCTACATAAAGTAGTCAACGGCGAAGTCATTTCTACCAATTTACTAGATACGCTATATTTTTGTGTTCCCTCACGTCGGACCAGAAACTTTTTTCCTCTTCACCTTAGTAGATGTCTGACTAACTACTCTCTTCACGAACCTCTTCGTGTTCTTTGCCAATCTTTTAACAACCTTTCTCACCTTATTTCTCCTCATCTATCTGTCACTTCTCTTCGCGCTATACTTTTAAATTATGTACAGCGTAGAAAGTATTCCGGACTGGATATTGGATTTACTGCAACTTATCCCTGACCACATTGGCTGTGAATCGGGACATAGCTGGCACCTTGTTGCAAATAAAACACCTCCACCGGGACAAGGATGTTTAGTTGTGCATAAAGCTAAGCTACCTTCGTGAATTAATTATTATCTGTATTTTAGCTTAAGCTTTTTCGTCGACTGCTGATGTAGTTGACGTAAATAAATAAATAAATAAATAAACAGTCAGAAGGAAGCATTTCCGACCCCATAAAGTATATATATTCTTGATCATGAGCAACAGCCGAGTCGATTTAGCCATGCCCGTCCCTCCGTACGTCCGTCCGTCCGTCTGTCCACGTAGAACGTGGAACTTGGAGATGTTAAATAAAATATATTATGATAATTTAATTTATTAAATGTTTTTCGTTTTGCACGAAATTCACAACTCTTCTGCAGAATCTGATGAAGGCTCCAGTATGAACATAGATCTTCGTTCAAGAGATATCAGTATTCATTTTGGCAAAAAGTTTACGGATGAAGAGAAATACTTTTTCTTGAAAAATCGTTGGAATCCGGAATATTTACATGCATTTCCAGCCAGAGGTCCGAGAAACCTAAAGTTTCTGTTTTCCGTTCTATCTCTAGTAACACTCCCTTTTCATCGATGGAAAGATGCTAAAGAAAACTTCCGCATGCACCAAGATCTAGAATATCATAAAGCTGCAATCGTTTCAGCAGAAAGATTCATTGCTATCATAAAAAAAAATATGGTTGATGTAAGTTTGCAGTTGAATACTGTAAAAAGTGCTGAAATTCAACGTAATCGAGAGATTTTACGATCCATCGTCGAAACAATCATTTTCGTCGGTAGGCAAGAAATTGCTTTAAGAGGACATCGTGATTCTGGTTCAATATCTCTCGAGACTCCTGTCCAAAACGATGGAAACTTTAGATCTATATTGAGATTTCGGATGAATTCTGGCGACCAAATATTAAAGCAACATTTACTTCAAACAGCAACATTGAAATCGTGTTTCAACTTACACTAGTCCACAGATCCAAAATGAGCTCATCGAGATTTGCGGGAACATAATTCTTAAAAAAATTGTTGCAAAAATCAACGCAAGCAAGTGCTGCACTTTGGAACGACAGATATAAGCGGCGTAGAGCAATACACGTTATGTTTTCGTTATACCGAAAAAACTAGCGACCAGATTGTTTTGAAAGAAAATTTTTTAATGTTCATCCCGATCGAAGATTGCACTGCTAGAGGACTATTTGCTATTCTCAAGGATGCCGTTCAGACTTTGGATTGTTCAACAAAAAAAGAACGATTGAAGAAATTGTGTGAAACAAGATGGACTGAAAGACTTGATGCTGTAATCTGCTTCAAAGAAATGTTTGTTCCCATTTGTTCGAGTTTGGAAAAAATTAATGAATGTGGAAACGCTGAAAGTTCCAAAAATGCTTTTAGCTATCTACATACATTGAAAAGTGGAGCATTCATTGTGTCGATGACAATAATCCACGAAATTTTTTCTCTTACACAACCATTAATTTCTTACCTTCAAGGGAAAAGAGTTGATCAAAATTACAAGAACAGCTCGGAAGAAGAATATTAACGCCAATCAATATTCATACCGTTCCTTGATCACTTCATATCTTCCTTATCTGACAGATTCGTTAAACACAAAAAGACATTTTCATTTCCATAGTAATAAATGAAGTCCTATTGTGGAGACAACGTTGGATTGGGGCAGAAACTCTTCCGAAGACATTCATCGACGCATTAAATCTTTACAACGAAGGACTTTTTCCCAACGTTACAAAATTTTTGAAGATAGGAGCAACGTTAGCTGTGACCATTGCTAGCAGCGAACGGAGCTTTTCAACATTTAGACGTTTAAAAAATTGGATAAGAAATTCAACTGGAGAAGATAGGCTAAACGGACTTGTTCTAATGAGTATTAACAGAGATATTGATATCACGGTGGAAGAAGTTATCGACAGATTCGCTCAAAAACAGAGGAAAATCGATTTGTGATTTCGTACATTTATGTTTTTCAACAGTTTTTATGCTACAGAATTATCAATAAATTGATCAATACTTATTCAATAAAATATGATTTCAACTGTTTTTTCCATGAACAATTATTTACATGCAAATTTTGTTTAGTTACTTATTAAAAATGTTTTATCAATAATTAAACTTAGTATAAACTACAATGGAAAATCGTACGTCAAAGTTTATCTTGAGATGCTCATATATACACTTTATACAATTAAATTTTTATATTCTATACAGCATTGCAATATACAACACCCTATATGTTACACATTATCTAAGTGATATCTCATATTTAGAATTTTGGTCAATATCTTTGACCCTAAACCCCCCGGACTGAGGGACGCGCCATGAAACCTGGCTCTCTTTCGGGACGGAGATTTAATCAAAAGTTTAGAACTTTTGAATTGAACCTCCATCGCCAAAAGCTCTTCTTCTCGAGCTCTAAGCCACGACACGAATTACAGCCCCATTTAAGGCCGCCACCCTGTGCAACACTATCCCGCACCTTGACTGTATAACATTTTTTTTACATTTTGCAATTTTTTTCCCTGCAACTCAATTCATCAATACAAACAAAACATTCAAAATATTTTTCTTTTTACTAAAAATTTTTCTTCTTCTTTCAAAGAAGCAAAGCACAACACGCATACACATACAGTTCGTGTAGCGCTGCGTCTGTGTGTGTGTATCCATGTGCTCTGTTTGATTAAATGATGGCGTAGTATGCAGCAAGCAGCGCTGTAACTTGTGTTCTATTTATCCGATCAGATTCAAATCTGAGATTTCATATCTAATGCTATCATATTGGTAAATTTCATGGAGATACTCCAATTTTTGCAAAAATTATTGTTTTAGAGCCTTATGATATAGAAGTCCGATCCTGATAATTTTCATACTTTATCTAACTCGGGTAATAAAAAACTCCCAAAAAAATTTCATCCTGATAGCTCTTAAGATGGCTGAGTAAAACGCGTACGCACTCAGACAGACTCATGCTGATCAAGAATATATATACTTTATGGGGTCGGAAACGTCTGCTTCTGTGCGTTACAAACATCTGACCAATTTTATAATACCCTCTGCAAGGGTATAATGAGAACAACATATAATCAAGGTTTAAAGTCTATGTCAAAGAAAAAATATTTATTGAGCTATAGGGAGGAAAAGATGAAATGCGTAGATCAGAAAAAGATAATGCAGGGAATGTTGGGGACAACGAGGGCTATAAAAGACTACTACCGTAGCAGAGTACATGAAAATCTGGTGCCGATTATTCGGGACGAATCGGGCTGTAGAATGGCCGAATGTAGGATTGCGTGAGAACCCATAATGTTTAATGTTGCAAAAACAGTGTTTTAAAGATAAAGGAATAACAGGTCTACGGGGTACAGATAGGTTTAACTTGTACAAAAGCTCAGAAGCGTCTATTTCCCCTATTAAAAGTTTGTGAATAAAGATAGTACCAAGCATTACTCTACAATTAATTAAAGAAGAAAGATTAATTAAAACAAGCCTACTGGAGTATGATGGCAAATCGACATTCCGACCTCAATTTAGACCGCGAAGAGAAAGAAGCAGAAATTGCATGTGATCTCATCAAAATGAGGATTCGCTTAAAAAATCAAAGAGGAATAAATTGGTTTAAAAAAATTAGCAAACATATTGGCAATTGCTTGATCAGTGTTAGCTTTTTTTGTTTTCTGTATGCACTTTATGAACATACCTGACCTGTCCCAAAAGTTGTATGGTATGCTTCAACCTATCCTGTGTCATTCCAGTGCAGTTTTTTTTCTTCTTCGATACTCTAATCTCCAAAATGTATGTATATTCTGACAGACTTCTTCTTATTAATCTTCCTTCACATTTTAACCGTAGGCTCGTATTTGGCATTCTTTTTCTACATAAAGTAGTCAACGGCGAAGTCATTTCTACCAATTTACTAGATACGCTATATTTTTGTGTTCCCTCACGTCGGACCAGAAACTTTTTTTCCTCTTCACCTTAGTAGATGTCTGACTAACTACTCTCTTCACGAACCTCTTCGTGTTCTTTGCCAATCTTTTAACAACCTTTCTCACCTTATTTCTCCTCATCTATCTGTCACTTCTCTTCGCGCTATACTTTTAAATTATCTACAGCGTAGAAAGTATTCCGGACTGTATATTGGATTTACTGCAACTCATCCCTGACCACATTGGCTGTGAATCGGGACATAGCTGGCACCTTGTTGCAAATAAAACACCTCCACCGGGACAAGGATGTTTAGTTGTGCATAAAGCTAAGCTACCTTCGTGAATTAATTATTATCTGTATTTTAGCTTAAGCTTTTTCGTCGACTGCTGATTTAGTTGACGTAAATAAATAAATAAATAAATTAATAAATAAATAAATAAATAAATAAAAAAATAAATAAATAAATAAATAAATAAATAAATAAACAGTCAGAAGGAAGCATTTCCGACCCCATAAAGTATATATATTCTTGATCATGAGCAACAGCCGAGTCGATTTAGCCATGCCCGTCCCCTCCGTCCGTCCGTCTGTCCACGTAGAACTTGGAGACGATAAGAGCTAGTCACCAAATTTGGTACTTAGACTCCTCTAATACCTACGGTGTTTGAGTTCACTTCAAATTTTTGCCACGCCCTCCGCAAATTTACCAAAGTGCTCCTGTGGATTGGGTGCTTGGGGTCGAGCTCCTTCCTACTATCCTTGGGGAACGAATCATCAAGAATGTTGGTGTTTCTTTCGTAGGGGGTCGAAACGATGCTCAGGTGGGTTCTCTGCGGTTCCTTTTCTGCAAAATCCAGTAGGTCTCGATACACCTTCTCCATCACCCCGAAGATTTCTTTAAAATAGTAGCACCATCCCATTTAATACGCAGTTCTAATTGCCCCAAGGAGCACCCCCGCTGCGGCAGTGCCGACAGTTTCAAGGATTACGAGCTGATGAAAGGTTACGGATAATTTTGAGCATCGTTTTGGTTCATGAGCATTCCAATGCAGGAGCATCGCAGGATGCCGTCGATATGGCAAGCAACACCACATGGTCTTGCGCATCTGTCGACCTATGACCCGAAAGCCACCTGCCTTTCATTCGGACTTCCATCCAGAGATCATCATCCTGCCGTCTATTCCACCTGCATCCGGAGTTCCCCCTCCTTTCAAACCAAAGTCTTAGTGATTCCTCATCCTGAGACAAATCATTACGAAATCAAATATAATACACATAGCTTCCAGAAAGAATGTGAGTTCAAGGGTACGCATTAGTCAATCTGTAATAAAGCGGACACTCAAAGAAAAGATAGAGCCGTCAATCAAATGCTTTAATTGTCGAAATGTGGGACATTATTCCTCAAATTTAACAACATTTCGAAAATAAATAAAATTTACTTTACCATCAACTCAGATATCTGTAATTTTATTTCAGTTAACGGAAATGAAACCAACGCATTCCTTCGGTTTCGCGGTACCCCTCATGAATCGCCATCGTACATTAAAAGAATGGAAAACATCGTTTTTGCGTCGACAACCGTCGCATTAACACTCTACGGTCAAAATTCTATTTCCTATTTCAGAAATAAAGAGCAATAGCTGGATATGAGTTATCATTAGGTCGAGATAAGCAAATCGTCCAAACAGTACACAGCGTTTGTTACACCTGACGGGCACTACGAATACAACAGAATGCCCTTTGGACTCGTTAACGCTCAAGTCGATACTGAACCAAATCATAAAACGTAAGGAACCATGTGAGGTACTCGCATATTTATATGACGTAATAATCACAACTAAGAAATTGTGAAAACGTTTTTCTCGATCTTACAGGGCAGTGGTTAAACCCTGCGGTACGACAAATACAATACGATTTGGAAACACTTGCAGTAGTATAAACACTGCAAGAGTTCAGAGTGTATCTTTTGGAAAAATCATTCCGCCTAATGACCTATTGCTCCGCTATTGCCAAACATAAACAAATAAATAGTTTGCATTACGACTGTGAATTAGGTAATCGAGATGGAAGCAAAATGGCTCATGTTTATGCGTTGAGCCGAGCTCCGACGACTGGTTTTTAACAATTCAAGTACAGGGTAAATAATCGCAGTACTGAAAGGCAAACGTCGCAGTGATCAGCTGAAGAATTTACGTACTAAATATGTCATCGGACGTCATCGCCTTTATCGTAAAAAGGAAAATACTAGTACGTACATATAGCAAGTTAGTTAGATGGCGTGTTGTTAAAAGTCGCCATGATGATGTCGGACACTTCAATCTTGACAAAACAATTGTGAGGACTGCAGATCTCGGTAGATGAGGTGTGTAAGTGGACAAATCATTTAGTCAACTGAACAACGAGGATCCGGGTTCGAATCTCAGGCTAGTGTATGGATGTAGTTTTCGTCTAAGCCGAATGGCCTTAATTGCCAGTTCTTGTACAAAATAGTTAGGTTACTAGTTTACAACTATATCCTATACTTCAATAATAATAATATTAACAATTATGAGGATTAAAAAACGATTATGATTTTCAAAGATGAAGAAGTACGTGAAGGACTATATCTCACAAGCATCCAATGCTACTGCTATAAGTCAAAAGGAGGAAAGCCTGAAAGTTGCTTGCATAACAACACAGGGATCATTTAGGTTCTTTTATTTAAAGCAAACGAGGAAGCACTCATATACTGGCTACATCTAATCCGTTCAGTAATCGTAAAGGCGGTTAAAAGCACGAAAACATTACTAGTTCTATCAACGTTAAACGAAATTTCTAGATAATTAAGCTTACCTGTCTGCGGAACAGCGTGTACATCAAAATTTTTTGAGGATTACTGTAAGCAAAACCATATACAACACGTTAAGAACGTTATAGTTACACCCCGTGCAAATGGCCAAGTTGAACTCGCTAATCAAATAATTTTGAATTATACACGAATGATGAAAGGATTGGGACTTGACTCTTCATTGATCTCGTATTTAATTTTAACGCTATTGGTGTCGTGCGGAACAACTTTACTGCAGCAATACACGCAGACTTCGAAAGGCCATATTCCAAAGAAACCGTCACAGAAAATCAGCTTAAAATAGAGCTAAATGAAATCAACAGTTTGATTGCAAACACGCTAACCTCTTTTGTTTATTCCACAGGCAAATCAAGTAACGATATGGAACCACGATATTGAGATCGTTATGAAGTCGTCAAAGTCCTTGAAAGTCAAAGATATACCCGGCATCTGTATTTAAAATTTGCATTTTAAAAATCTGCTATACATACTTTGGAGCATAGGCCCACTCAGCGTCAGCATCAAGACATACACTATACTATGCATATTATAGAATGTCGCCAGAAAGTTTAATTAAAAGCTTTTGAACAGTTTTCGAAAAAAATCGCTTATCAATGGAGCAACCTATAATTATATGAAAATTATAATACAAACATTGTAAAAAAATTACTTTCGAGTTTTAGCTCGAATATCTCGGCTCAGGGCCAGCACTAGAGCCAGCAAATAATCTATGTATTGGCTTTTAAGCATTTTTTAAGGAGTTCGCTAATGAAAATTGAAAAATAAAGAAGAGTGCATATCGATGTTGCAAAGGGGATAATTGCTAACCAAAAGGAATTTATGGGCAAACATTTACCCCACAAATAAAACATGAATTTGGTATAAACTATTTAGATATAAAAAACATATAACATATATTTGTTGATTTAGCGACCTGTTGGTTATTTTGTTGTGTGTTTAGCCGGCTCGAGGTCAATTTTTGTAAAAGTACGTAGATGAAAATGAAAAACAATGTGTTAATGTATTCCTTTTCTTTCCGATATATTTCGACCACTCATCGGTGGTCGTCTTCAGGGCAACTAAAAAAACATTTAATTATAATTAACTTTAACATAAATTTAACAACAAGAAACACTTACTTATTTTTACACGTCCGCACACTGTGACGTGGAGCTACACACCGACTTGTCCCTAATAAATGCCTGTAAAAATGCGCGCAGTTGTCTGTATCTACCTTATAATTAAGTCTTATATTTGTCGGCGTATTTATAATGTGGAGCATCTCCAAAGTGTAACGTTTCTTGTAATGTTGTTCTTGGTCTATTATGTTTACTTCGTCAAAATTTGGGGAGTGTTGGAGTGTTGACAAAGTTTATAGTCAGATCTATGTTGTGATAGTCAAGTTTTTAGCCTTGATTTGGTTGTCCCAAATCACAGTTTTCCTCATTGGTCCCGTTGCACGGTATTTTATATACTACGTTACTCTTGTCCATTGAATCAATCTTACTTTTTGTCCTGTTGAAAATACTCCGTAACGTGTTGTTGGGTTTATGTGCTATCTGTATTTGTTCTGTGTCATAGCAATCCGAGTTTGCTAATATTTCCGACAGTTGTGGTACATATGTGACGGACATAAAACGTTTTGTCGAAACCCCTTTATTGGTTTTCTTATTGTGAGATTTTAGTAAAGTACTTATGGTGTGGTTTGGAAAGTCATTATTCTTTAAAATTCGTCGTATTTCTTCGTTTCTTCATGAAAAGTTCGGTCCGATATGTTGAGCATCCGTTGTATACAACCTCTTGCTGTATTTATTATTATCGATGGCTGATGGTTTTTTATACCATTTTAATTTTAGCTCGTTTCCTCGTCTGTGTATTGATGAGTCTAGATATGTCAATTTGTTGTGATTTTCCAGCTCTATTGTAAACTTTATATTTCTGTCAAATGAATTTAGGTTATCAAGTGTGTTTTGGATTTCGTCTTCTTTAATTATGGCAAAAAGGTCATCTACATATTTCGTCATAACTCTAGGTGGTCGCTGTAGTGTTTTCATCATTTTGTCTAAGAGTTCTTCCATAATTATGTCAGCTATTATCGGTGACGCTGGTGAGCCCATAGGCATTCCTTTTAGTTGTGTGTATATCTTGTCTTTGTATCTGAAATATCTGTTCTCTTGTATACAAAAACGTACTATTTCCATAAATGTTAATTTTGGAATGTTAGTGTGCGCTTTTATTTTTATCCACTTTTCTCTAATGGTGTCAAGTGCCAATTCTATTGGAATACTTGGAAAAAGTGATACTACGTCAAATGATATCAATCCTTCATCGTCGCAAATGTGTGTGTCATTAATCGTTGTCTTAAATTCTGAAGCGTTATTACCTTGTATGTTGAGTCTGCCCTTATATTTTTTTATATGTTGACTATGTATTTGCAAACTACGTTGGATGGAGAACCAATTGATGAACAGATTGGCCTCAATGGTGTGCCTTCTTTAGGAATCTTAGGTAATCCGTATATTTTTAGTGGAATTGATGTGTTTGGTACTAGCTAATTTCGTTCGGTCCGTGAAATAAGTTCATGTTTGTATAATTTTTCCACCAATTCGTTGTTTTTGGTGTGTAGTCTAATGCTTCTTCTTGTTTTTCTTTGTCTTTAAGAGTCTGTACTAGCTCCTCTCCGTCTGCTATATATTTAAAGAGAGGGAATACAGATAGCTCATAAACCCAACAACGTTACGGAGTATTTTCAACAGGACAAAAAGTAAGATTGATTCAATGGACAAGAGTAACGTAGTATATAAAATACCGTGCAACGGGACCAATGAGGAAAACTGTGATAAAATGTATATAGGGACAACCAAATCAAGGCTAAAAACTAGACTATCACAACATAGATCTGACTATAAACTTCTTCAACACTCCAGTGTACAAAAAACGGCACTTATGGCCCACTGTGCCGCCAGTGGAGATTCCCCAAATTTTGACGAAGTAAACATAATAGACCAAGAACAACTTTACAAGAAACGTTACACTTTGGAGATACTCCACATAATAAATACGCCGATAAATATAAGACTTAATTATAAGGTAGATACAGACAACTGCGCGCATTTTTACAGGCATTTATTAGGGACAAGTCGGTGTGTAGCTCCACGTCACAGTGTGCGGACGTGTAAAAATAAGTAAGTGTTTCTTGTTGTTAAATTTATGTTAAAGTTAATCATAATTAAATGTGTTTATAGTTGCCCTGAAGACGACCACCGATGAGTGGTCGAAATATATCGGAAAGAAAAGGAATACATTAACATATTGTTTTTCATTTTCATCTATGTACTTTTATAAAAATTGACCTCGAGCCGGCTAAACACAACACATATGTATAACATATATTTAGATATATATCTGTTTATCCAGCGCTTCAAAGCCTTTCGTTACCTTGGTGGATCACCGAAATGGAAAGGGTTTTAGACAAGTTAATTTCATAATAAATAAAGTTAAAAATAGGATGAATGAATTCAATAGGGTATTATAGGGTTGGTCAGATGTTTGTAACGCATATATTCTTGATCAGGATGAGAATCTGAGTCGATATGGCCATGTCTGTCGGTGCGTATGTGTTTTACTCAGCCATCTTAATGGCCAGCGGGCTGAAATTTTTTTTATGCTTTTTACTACTTGATATTAAGTACGAAAATATTTTGAATCGGACCACTATATTATATAGTGACACGAAAAGTCGAAAAATGTGATAGTTTTGGATGTTAAACATCATAAATTTCAATCACATCGGATGCTCAAGTGTTGCCTGCTGCCTACTACTTCATTGGTCGATATGAACAAAGCGGCAGACCACACACACACAGAATAAAAAACCTTACTGATAGGAACGCGCCAGTACACTCTTGTGTGTACCACACATCTACTTCCCGTGTTTCTGATCGTCTTCGGGTCGTAACTAATTCTGAAAAGTAAACAAACGGGGTGGATCAATGCTCGAAACGCGGGAGAAGGTTTTCCCAGACCAGCTGCCAGCAGTGCGGGAAATCAACTGGCGCCTGCCAGTGCCGTCTGTGGTCGTCAGATCGGAGAATTGAGAGGTGTTGTTTTCCTTTTTCTCGCCCCTCTCGCGTCCCATCAATAACTCTTTCACTCTTTAACATTCTTAGTTTGAGCGTTTTGGAGCTTTTTTTTTGTCTACTTGCGCAGTTTATTTAACCGAGCTCGTGGTACAGTTACCAGCTGTTGCACTGGCAAGGCCAACCCAGGATTTAATGCTCCGACTTCTGCACTTTCCAACCCAGTAATATCACTGCAAGTGCTCTACCTGGTATTCGAAAGTGCCAGTTTCAACACCGCAATGTGGAAAATTTTCAATTTGCATTTTGCACAAAAATTTATTATCAGAAAAATTTCTTATAATTATTTTGGATGTTTGGGACCAGCGGTTGTCACTTTCGTCAGTACTCAGACCGTAAGTCCAAGTGTGCGATAACTTTCCAGAGGGAAATCCCTGTTTGCAAGCATGGAGGGCTTGGGACAGTCTGCAACAATCTGTTTGTGAGGGCAACCCAGCTTGCCTACATGATATAAAGGCTGTGTTCAGGATTGGGCATTTAGCAGAAGTTGAGGATATTTTCTAACACCCGACTCCCAAGTTGCAACAATCCAGGGGCAATAGTTAAGCAGACATGTGCATAACTGGAGGAACGTGCATAGAGAGAAAGCAGCAAACAGTGCCATTTCAAAAACTGAAACGGCAGCCACGGATGCCCCGCCAGAGAGCAGTCAGCCCAGCGACCCCAACACTTTTTAATCTCTTGAAAATGAAAATGTTTTGCCGCGAGAAGTAACGCAGAAAGCCAGAACCAGCATAGCAGACGGTGACGGCGGGGCAACATAGGACTCTCGGCGCTCGTTTAAGGCAACGCAAGTGTGACATGCTAAAGCTGGTGCCAAGGAGCCAGGTTGCCAAGCTGCAGGCAGACTGTGTACGCTAAGACACACCGCCAAAGGAGTCCTCCTATTGGATCTGAACCCAGAATGAGCAGATAACCCTGAAGGAGAACATAGGATTCGCACTTGCAGGTTAAGTCGAGGCAAGGGCGTTATTGAACCTCACCAGACTTGAGATTTTGGATATGGATGGCGAAACCACAAAGGCGGAAATCGTTCAGGACACCTCCGAGCAGACATTAAGACATTTGCAATAGCCCGGTCGACAGGACGAATTAGTTTTTAACATGCAGCGGGGAGGACCACAAGGCGAGGGAAGACAGAAACGAACTCAACTGCTGTCTATGCGAGTCTAAAGGGATTTACGAGCGACAATAGGCAGCAGGTCCAGCATTGCCCTTCAACAATGCCAATTGCCCATTAAGCAGTCTAGACCAAGCCGAAATATTTAGTTTTACCCAGCTGAACCTAAATCACTGCAAATCGGACGTGGCAGTAATAAGCGAACCCTATCGTAGGAAAATCTACCCCAACTGGGCGTATAGTACAGCAGGTAGGGCCGCCATTTCATCAGGTGGCAATCCTTCGCACCTGTATTCATGCCTAGCAGGTGAGTACTTACTCAGAACTCATGTAAACGGGATATGGATGTAAAGCTGTTATTTGCCACCCAGTTTGTGCCTCGCAGACTTCTGCAAGGCCCTGGTCAACCGACGCCGAAGCTTTATTTTATTTATTTATTTATTTATTTATTTATTTATTTACTTACGTCAACTAAACCAGCAGTCGACGAAAGAGCTTAAGCTAAAATACAGATCATAATTAATTCACGAAGGCTTTATGCACAACTAAACATCCCCGACCCGGTGGAGGTGTTTTATTTGCAACAAGGTGCCAGCTATGCCCCGATTCACAGCCAATGTGGTCAGGGATGAGATGCAGCCAATCCAATATCCAGTCCAGAATATTTTAAGTGGTTTCGCTGTAGATAATTAAAAAGTATAGCACGAAGAGAAGTTACAGATAGATGAGGAGAAATAAGGTGAGAAAGGTTGTTAAAAGATTGGCAAAGAACACGAAAAGGTTCGTGAAGAGAGTAGATAGTCAGACATCTACTAAGGTGAAGAGGAAAAAAGTTTCTGGTCCGACGTGAGGGAACACAAAGATATAGCGTATCTAGTAAATTAGTAGAAATGACTTCGCCGTTGACTAGTTTATGGAGAAAGAGAATGATTGTAAAGTGAAGGAAGATTAATAAGAAGAAGTCTGTCAGAATAAGAAGGTAGGCGAAGACTCGGGTCCTAATTAAGACCGCGTAACGCGAACTTAAGGAATTGCTTCTGTACCGATTCAATACTACGCTAGTGAACACCATATTGAGGGTTCCACACTGGTGAGCAATATTCTAGAGAAGGGCGAACTAACGAAGTGTATAAAACCTTTGTCACATATGGATCATCAAATTCTTTGGCCCAACGTTTAATGAAACTAAGAATACTGCATGCTGTATTGACAATTGAAGATATATGAATATTAAAAGAAAGTTTTGGGTCAAACATAATGCCTAAGTCTTTAAATGATGGTACACAATCTAACAGAACAGACTTAATAGAGTAATGAGCTAGGAACGGCGACAAACGACTGAAAGTCATAAAAGAGCATTTAGAGGCATTAAGGTGTAATTAATTAACGTGACACCAAACACAGAACGCATCGAGATCTGATTGCAAGTGCTGTTGGAAAGAAGGATCATTATATGAATAACAAATCTTGACGTCATCCGCAAACATGAGCACGCGTGAATGAGCCAAGGCCAAAGGCAAATCATTTATAAACAAGGTAAATAACAGTGGGCCCAGATGACTGCCTTGGGGGACACCTGACGTAACTCGAACAGTTTTAGATATCGAGGAACGAAAAGATCAACCGTAACGAAAACCTTACTAAAGTCAATATAAATAACATCAGTCTGACACTTTTTACAGAAGCCATGGTGTACAAGGGAAGTCAATTCTAAAAGGTTGGTAAGCGACGAACGACCTTTCATGAAGCCATGCTGACAAGGAGAAATAGTAGATCTGGATAGGTGTTGAAGGGAAGACGTAATAATTTTCTCAAACAGCTTCGGTATTGCCGAAAGTTAGAAATATCCGCTTTGCTACCCTTTTTAAACAGAGGAATAATAAAAGACTCCTTCCAAATATCAGGAAAGCTACAAGTCTCACTCGATATAAAGAATAACCGAGATAAAGGCTTAGATAGTGTTCAATGATAGACGTTAGTATTTCTTGAATTTATTAATTGTTTATTTATTTATAATCAAGTAGGCATTAGCACTTAAACCAGTGAGTAATAGTCGTCGCAACCAACACATAAATTGGGTGGACTTCGGAGCGAGATTACAAAGGTAGAGATGGGGGCCAAAGACACAGCGATGCACACCCGATGTAGCTACAATTGGTATCTGCTCTTACAAAGAATAATGCATTTCTTTTATAGTAAAACTAGATAGCTCACTAGTGCATAGTTCGACATAGTGTTAGGTCAGCAAAATACGTCTTTATTGATAATAGCTAACTATAGCAACTTGATGAACTAGATCTTTATTGTTAACTGCTGACCATTTCAGATCTACTTGTGACTGATGAGCCATCGATATCTATATTCGGGTTAAATACTTATTTTGGCATACATTTCCGTTTGTTGTGGGTTTGCTGTAGCGGGAGTCGGTATAGGATTGACGATCCTCACGGTTGTCTGCTCTGGACCATTGTGCCTTGGAGTTTGGGAGCATCTCCTTATTCCATATACCATATGGTATTGTGAAACTCACAAGAGCCAATGGTATAGTTAGTGCTATGCAGTTTTCCTTGAATGTTGCTTAGTTCGTCGCTGCTTAGCTGCATCTTCGTGAATTGTGTTGTTGTTGGCGCTACTTTTGTTGGGCCAATGCTGAAGTTGCCAAATCGCACATATGACAATTTCATTGTGTCTGTCGTAGTAATACGGTGACCTGTTATTCGTATAGCAGAACTCCTTGCTGTACACGTCGGGTCTAGAGTTAACAATCCAGTCGTCTTGATAGTTACACCTTGTATATTATCGTCACAAGTCACGGCGAGTTCAATTGGTCTGGTGGTGGCAAAAATCCACTGATTTTTGTGATACATATCGTACCAGACAAATGACCTGTTTGTGTGTTGTATTTGACAGGTTGATGATTTTGTGTTTTTGAATAGCTGGAACTCACAGTTGCTATTAGCCGTAAACGTCGTTTGTTTATCAAAACAGATATATTGCTCGTTGTTGAGCTGGTGACATTGTTCCAAATCGGCTCTTGAGAGCCCAATGTATTGATTCTGTTCCTTGTTGACAGCAATGATGGGAATTTTAATGTTCATGATTACAATCCCATGAGTTCCAATTGCTGGAATGGGTACCAGGTTATACAGTTGCACTGCTTGCGTTGCCACTAATGGAAATGTGACCTTAAATATCACATGATTGTTTGCGATTGTGCCCTGTGCCTTCATTAAGCCATATAATTGCAAGACGTCGTTATCTGGAACTGGCAAATCCAAACCAAACGGAAGATGTCTCTTGAGTTGGTTCAGATGTTCCCGAAGCTGGCCTGGTGATAGTAGTAACGGGCCTTTTTTGCTATGATGGGCATAACTGTCATCTGAGTAGTTAGCGTGATGTACCATTGCAATGCCTTAACTGCATTGTCCTGGACCTTGGTCATGTCGTTCATTTGTTGTTCCATTAGTTTCATCTGATTTTCAATCGTGGCTTCGTCTCGCTTAATGATATTTATCGTTGAGTCAATTACAGATGTCTGATTTTGCAGCAAGTTCAATAAGTAGTCTTCATTAGATATAACCTATCTTATGGTGCCTGACATCTCTATTGCATATTTTAAGTCCAGCACACCAAATAAGCCGTTCGCAATGTTCCCAATTATTTCGAACGGCGATCGTCGTTGGCGTTCTATGTGAAGGAGATCATTTCCCGTCCGGAGCTCTGAGTTGACATGCTCAAAGTGCCTCTGCATTGCGGTGCATGCCTCTGGAACCTTCATTAACACGCATATTTCTCCAACCTTTACTAATCCGTCTGAAAATGTCTTCAGGTCGGCCCAATATGGTTCGAGATCGTAAAATGCCACAATAGTCCAGTCAGACGTTGCCATCCTTCCTGTGCCAATACTTTCATAGTATATGCCTGGTTTGGGGTTGAATCGAGTTGTGTTAGTCCTTTGAGCAAGTACCAGAGGAAGTAACAACAGCATTAGGCAGATCGTCATTGCTAACGGTGGCAGACCGATCGACAAACGTCTTTTTGTCTCTGGTTCTGCTTTGTCCTCGATACCAGTGTTTTCTTGGGAATTCGATCCTATGTCATCTGCCTCGATTTTACGTTTTATCCCCGTCTCTCTAAGCGAGGGAGCCAATTTATGGATAGCCCGCTTGTAGGTACCTCTGGCTGTTTTAACGTCAACTACGCGGACGTATCCATCCAGGCCTGGATATAATTTAACAATTCGTCCAATTGGCCACTGTAAGATTGGCACATTATCCTCCTTTAAAATTACTATCATGCCTTCTTTGACATTGTTATAGGGTTTTTTCCATTTAGATGTACCCTGCAATTCTTGTAGGTACTCTTGAGACCATTGTGTCCAGAATGTATGCTTAAGCCGTTGCACTAATTCCCATTGCTCTGGAATCGATCGCTGTGTTACTGGCTCTGCATCTGGTTGGGCTACTAGTGGTTCTCCGATCAATAGATGGCCTGGGGTTAGAGCTGTCAAGTCATTGGGATCGTCTGAGTTTGGGGTTAATGGACGAGAGTTCAACACTGCTTCAACATTGACAATGATGGTAGCCAGTTGCTCAAACGTTAAGTTTGCTGTCGATACGTTTTTTAACAGTAAATGCTTAGCGGATTTTACCGCAGCTTCCCATAATCCTCCGAAATGTGGAGACCGTGGTGGTATGAACTTAAATTGCACTCCTTTTTGATTGCAAAATTCCTTAATACTACCTGATGCCGTTTCTGAGTGTATTGTATCGGTCAACTCCTTAAGTTGGTTGTTTGCTCCAACAAAGTTTGTTGCATTATCGCAGTATAATGTCTGGCATCTTCCTCTGCGCCCAATAAAGCGCTGAAGGGCGCCCACAAATGAGGAGGTGGACAGGTCTCCAACCAACTCCAAGTGTACTGCCTTGGTTGCAAAGCATACAAATACTGCAATGTAAGCTTTGTCGGGACGTTTTCCCCGAACCTTATGGTGGATCCAGAATGGTCCACAATAGTCTACTCCGGCGTTGAGAAAGGGTCTATTCTGAGATACTCGATGCTCAGGTAAGCCGCCCATGACTTGTTTGAAGAACTGAGGCCGGTGCATGGTGCATACTACGCAGCCCTGGATAACATTCCGGACCATTGGTTTCACCTTGATGATGTGGTACTGTTGCCGAGCTATTCCGCGCAATGCCTCATGCCCACAATGAAGATTCTTTTCAGGAAGTTTCCGTAGTATCATTTTTACCACCGGATCATTATACGGCAAGAGATATGGATTCCTTGTTTCCGTTGATACTGGTGCTTGTTGTAGCCGAGTTGCTACTCGTATGATTGAATGTTCATCCAGTATTAGTGGCAATGTTCCCACCGTGCTTTTGCGATCTAGCGGTTGATCAAGTCGTTTCTTTAAGTGCCGTAATTCATATGCAAATCCTGTTTCTTAAATTTGCTTAATGATTACTCTACGTGATTGGTCTAACTCTTCCAACTCTAAATGAGGCGTTGGTTTCTTGTTCTTCTCGTAACAAAACCGTAGCACATAGGCCACTATTCGCTGTAGCCGGTAAAATGAATTTCTGTGATTTACCGTATATATCCATTCACTCGTGTTGTTGGCAGTGGCAGTCACCATGCTAAACACCTTGGTTTTTTTTTTCAGCGGTATCCATTGTGTGCTCTATAGGCTTAAATGGTGCTGGCCAGCCACGTTGTGGTCTATGCAAAAATAGTGGTCCATATAACCATAATGTATGTGTGCTAAGCTGGGCTGCTGATATGCCTCGAGACAGAACATCTGCTGCGTTGAGCGCTGATGACACATGACGCCATTGCCTTGGATGTGATACTGCATGTATTTTGGTCAATCGATTAGCCACAAAAGTGTGGAAATGTGATGCCCGTGAATTAATCCAAGAGAGTACTACTGTTGAGTCTGACCAGAGAAATGATTCAATACTTTCCGATCCTAATTGAAGATCCTGTCGTACTCTAACCGTAAGTTCAGCTCCAAGTACAGCTGCACATAGTTCCAGCCGGGGCAGTGTCTGCTTTTCAAGGGGAGCCACTCTTAACTTGGCGCACAACAATCTGACCGAAACTTGGCCATTTTTAAAGGTTGATCAGACATAAACTGCCGCTCCATTAGCCTTTTCGGATGCATCAACAAATGTATGTAGTTCCTTTGTAGTGGAAACCTTGCCATCAAAAATATGCCTTGGAATTTTTATGTGGTTTAGTGCCTGTACATCCTGTCGGTAGGCTTCCCATTGCTTCTCCAAATACGGAGGCAGGTCACCATCCATCTCAATTCGTTCGGTAGCAACATGTTGATGAAACATTTTCGCTCTTACCACTACCGGTGCGAACAGTCCTAGAGGATCGAAGATTTGACCGACTTCAGATAGTACCACTCTTCTGGTTATTCCTTTTGTATGTTTTTGAGCCTTTCCACATAATTGATTTTCTTTGGGTGCCCATATGATTCACAATGTTTTGATACTTGTCACCAAGATTGATGTCAGCAATGGTATCTTCCTTTGGAATTTCCTTTAGAAGCTGACTGCTATTTGAACACCATTTTCGTAGATTGAAACCCATAGGTCTCAAGATTTCTAGCAGCTCTTGTCTTATTTGCAGGGCTTCTGGTAAACTGTCTGCTCCTGTGAGACAGTCGTCAACATAAAAGTCATTTTTTAATGTTAATGCTCCAGACGACAATTTTTCCATGTTTTTCAGTGCCAAATTTTAAAGACACTTCGTCGCTAGATATGGGGCTGATGTGGTTCCATAAGTTACCGTTTTTAAACGATAAAACTTTAGTTCTTGACTTGGATCATCTCTCTCCACACAATCATCTGATTGAATTGATCGGCAGGGTTTATCCAAACTTGACGATACATTTTTTCAATGTCGGCAGTGAACACATATTTGTGTGTCCTGAACCGCAGAAGAATTGAGAAGAGTTGACTCTGTACAACTGGTCCAGGATATAAAATGTCGTTCAGTGATTTTCCTGACGACGTTTTGCAGGACGCATCAAATACCACTCTTAACTTGGTGGTGGTACTTTCTGGCTTTAGTACACAGTGATGCGGTATAAAGTAATGGTTCTTGGGAATTTGTTCCACCATTACCTGCTTCATATGTCCGAGCTGTTCATATTCTGATATAAATTTTACATACTCCTTTTTTATGTCAGGGCGAGAGGCGAATGCTCTAACGACATAAATCTTCCTATGGCTACTTCCCGAGATTCTCCAAGAGATGAAGCCTGTTCAGCAAATGGAAGCTTTACAATTAGTCGATTGTCTGCCGCCGTGTGTAGGTCATCGAGGAAGAATTTTTCACAATACTCATCCTACGGACTCCTGTGCCTCTTCATTGGCTCTAGTGTGTCTAGCTGCCAGAATCTTTATAGAGATTCCTCTGGATTCTTCATGCCTACAATACATGTGATTGATTGCCCAGTCTTCTTTCTGGTGGCAGTATAGCATAGTGATCATCAGATACCAATAGCATATCAATTTTTCCTGGTTTATCAAATGTTGGGTCAGCTAATGGAATGTTGTCTGGCAATGTGACTTTCTGCGTTATTTGTTCTGTAGGTTGGTCACCTGTTATGTGTGACAATACAAATGTCTCAACTAGCATTGCGAACTTGTTGTATCTTGACCTTACAACCAAGCTTACTCGCCCCTTGCTTATCTGTGGTTGACCACCCACTCCATTTATGTGCACATTAGTCTCATTAATTTTTAACGATAACTTCTTTACTAGCCTCTCTGAGACGAGGTTTACTTGTGAGCCGCTATCTAGGAGTGCTCGAAGCTCTCCTTTCCTTTCATTGATCCCTTTTACCACTACCTTGGCCGTTGCCAACACAGTGTATTTTCTGCTAATTCCATAAGCAGAAGCTGCAGAAGCAGATGTAGCAACTTGATTACCTGTTTCCAAATGCAACATTGTGTTTTTTTTTATAATTTTTAGCATTTGAAGCATCCCCTCCAAGAGCAATTTTTTTGACATATGGTCCGGCTTGAAGCAATTGACACACAATTTATGACTCGCACCCAATCAAGCCGCTCTACTGCGGATTTCATTTTAAACCTTTCACATTGGAAGAGTTTGTGCTTTGCCTTCTCGCAGAAAGCACACAAGGAACTGTTTATCCCAGATGCTGCTGCGCATGTCTTCGTTGGGTTTAGTTTTTCAATACTGCGATTTTCGTTTCTTGTTTTCCCAATCGCCTCTAATGTTAGGAGGCGCTGTTCCTAGAATGATAGGAAATCCTTTACTTCCTCTAGCTCCCTTGTGTTGGAAAAAGATTGCTCATATAGTGCGTGGTTGAATCTATCCAATTTCCTTGTCATATGAAACATTATGACAGCATCTGACGATTTCATATTGACGCCTACATTTTTTTAAGCTTGCAATGATTCCCCCCATTTGGGTGATCAAACAGCTTTGCCAGTATGGCTGTTAATAGAACTCTTTTATTATTAAATCGTTCCTGCAACACTGACCAAGCAGTGTTGTAATTGGCTTCTGTTAATTCCAGGTGCCGTATCAATCTCTCTGCTTTTCCAGAAAGGTTTGATTTTAAGTACCACATTTTTTCTATTGTGGATACATTTAACTCATCAACCAGCTTTTTATGTCATGTCATGAAATTGTTGCCATTTCAGATAATCCCCATCAAATTTTGGAATGGGAATTTTGGGTAGTTGTGATGATTGTTTCGATTGCAATACAGGCGGTGATTGTATCACTACATTTTCTGCTGGTGCCACACACAATTTTAGCATGGTATTTTCTGCGGCTACAAAAGTAGCTGTACTATATCCGGCTTCCGCTGGATTTTCCGCTAACCGATTAATCTCATAAAATAATTTCTTCAATTTGCCTCCATAATTTGTCGACTACCGATTTATAATTCATTTTTTCTTCAGGCACAATTTGACTTAATGTCCTGGACAATGAATCCAGCAGCGCACTTTGTTTGCGAACCATTGGTTTGATCCCGACTCGCTCTTCCTCTTGTTGGCGAGCTTGTCTCTCTATTTTTATCTTTGCCAAATGGTCCTCCCAATCTTCCACTATATTAGTTACAACCGCCTCCATTTTGCTGAAATAGTCCGTTACAAAGTAGTCATCTTCTGTTGGCACGTTGTTTAATTTGTCCATTAACTTATGACTTTTCTCGAAGTTCTCCCACATGTATTCCAGGAGCTCAAGTTTCTCCTCGAAATAAGATGGCTTCATTTTCCCGGCGAACGAATCCTTTTTGGTATTTCGAATAAAACCTGAATTGCTTCTCCTCGTTCTGTCTGCTGCTTATAAAACTCCTCCATGTTTTTATATTCTTATGTAATTGCTTATTTGTACTAGTACTTGACCCGATGGGAGTTTATTTATTTTGTCAAAGACAGGGAACGCTCCGACTCGTTCCTAAAATTGGTCAAGTGTAGCACAAATAAGAATAAGAAATAAATCGAAGTCATCTTTTGATTTGTGCGGTACCAATAGTTAATTTTTATTTCCAATATACCTTTTCTTTTACACTGATAAACGCCACGAAGCCAGTTTTTTTTTGAATTTCTTTTCTTTGTTATATATTTTCAAAAATTGCTGACCAATGCCAAACTATATACTCGTGCGTACTACCTGGGTTACTGACCGAGTTAACTAGGTCAGAGATTGCTGACGCCAGGGAATGCAACAGAGTTTATAAGTTGATCAAACTTTTATTTTATGAAAATAACTTTTTTATGATTTGGTCGCCTCGTTGACACAAATCGTGTTAATTGTATTTACCAAAGTGATCGCCTAGTTGATCAACTTTTATTCAATGGGTATGCATTGCTACCCCGTTGCGGAAAACTAACTCCTAGTTTTCCAATAAATTGTTTTAGTCGCCAAAGTGGCTACGCAACGATTGGCAAGTTAATCAATTGCGATGGTTTTAATCGGGACCCCTGATTGATGTGAAATGTTTATCAATTTGTGCCCTCGCTTAGGATTGTTCTGTGTCCAAAGCGTGCACTTTCCTGTTGTTGAGAGATTGGTCGCCTGAGTTAACCAAACCAATTCTCACTTGATGACGGTTTCACCAAGTCTGTAACTCTTTCAACTTGGAGCCGCCAATGTCGGGGTCACCAAAATGTTCAATGAAAGACGTTAGTATTTCTTGAATTTATTAATTGTTTATTTATTTATAATCAAGTAAGCACTAGCATATAAACTAGTGACTAATAGTCGTCGCAACCAACACATAAATTGCCACAATCTGTATCTGCTCTTACAAAGAATAATGCATTTCTTTTATAGTAAAACTAGATAGCTCACTAGTGCATAGTTCGACATAGTGTTAGGTCAGCAAAATACGTCTTTATTGATAATAGCTAACTTTAGCAACTTGATGAACTAGATCTTTATTGTTAACTGCTGACCATATCAGATCTACTTATGACTGATGAGCCATCGATATCTATAATCAGGTTACATATTTATATTGGCATACATTTCCATTTGTTCTATATTATAATTGTCTTACTGTTATCTTATTTTATATAATCTAAACACCAACAGATAGGAATATCGAACACATTTTAAGGATGCAACTAGGTATATTATCAGGCATTGAGCATTGTAGCATTGAGTATTTAAAAGACAAAAATGAGATTTGGCTAGAGAGAAATTTGTTTTACGAAAACATCTACTACGACAATTTAGGATGTTATTTAATGAATTATTAACGGAATTTTAAGAAGTAGTAACTTCAATGGTAGGGTAATAAGAATCTTCAGGCTGTGGCTGTGTTTGTGATACAGCACTAACAGTGGGATCTGAGACAAAAACAAGATCGAGGATTCTTTTAGGAAAGTTAAGAAAACAATTCAACTGATATAGAACATTCCAATAGGCTATCAAGAAAAACATGTTATGAAGGAATTAAGAAAGATAGATTATCATCAACAAGCCAAGAAACATTAGGCAAGTTAAAATCTCCTGAAACTATAAGAAAATCACGATCTTTAAGACGACTTAATATTTGCAAAGCTTCAGCATGGTGCATGTAGGTTATGATATCAGAAGTTGGAGGAATATATGAACAAGAGATATATAAGCTAAAGTTAGAACATGTAACTTCGACGCAAATAAACTCAACACCTAAGGGGAGATCAATCGGCACAACACTTGAACACAGATTCGAGTTGACAGCAATGAGTACTCCACCGCCACGTCGACCAACACGATCAAGCCTATAAGAAATAAAGTTATTAGAAAGAATTTCATTATCCAAAACAGAGGAATTAAGCCAAGTTTCAGAGAAAGCTAATATGTCAGCCGAAAAGGTTTGGCTATCACAGAATAATTTCGAGAGCTTGGTAAGAAGTCCTCTTACATTTTGATAATGAATGCAAAGACTAGACGTTATTAGTTTTTTGAAGCAGAAGATACATTGGGAAGGTGGACAGGCAAAGGACGGGAACGCTTATTGGGCGCAAACTCGTCAACAACTAGGCCCTCTGGCCAAAAGTTAGGGTCAACCATAGCTGAGAAATACTCATTTGGTACAGTAATTTTCAAAGAGGAGATTTCGCAAGGCATAGAAAACTTAAACTTTTGAATTAAAACCTTAGCAGGGCATATATTACCAATGTAAGCTGCGACAGACGACTCAGAAGTATCTGGAGAAAGCCTAGAGATAAATAATTGTTTGCGAAAAGGCACTATAGTAGAGCTGTTGAAACATCGATGTTTCGATGTTTTCCAGAAAAAAATATCGATGTATCGATACTACATCGAAGTAATATAAATCTTTGTTAAAAATAGCATTCTTTTTCCAAACTTTAAACTATGTTTGACCTGCCCAGTTGCAGATGGTACAAGACTCCAATGCTCATTAGTATGTGGAGTGGAATAAGGAAAATAGGCCTTCTCCTCTTCGACTTCAGAAGTCTTCTTTATATTTTGGTTTCATGAGTTAGAAGCTCTTCATGGGAACATGTTAATGTAAATACAGTGGTAGAAATTCCAATAATCTTAAACAAATAATATAAGAAATCTTAATATACATATACAAATCTAATTTCAACGATGACGTCTCCTCCAACAAACTATAAAGCAGAAATTTAATCTTTTTCAAACGTAATATATACTGGTTTTTTTTTTTATTATTATAGATGTAGTCGTACAACGCTCAGTACGAACAAGTGACACCAGGTCCGGGCCTGTTACGAATGACCCTAAGTAAAGTTAATGTTACCACCTCTAACCACTCCGACCTAAGGGCATAGACGTATTACATATACATATAAACATAAAATTAAACTAAAGAAATAGGAAATATTAAATGTAATAAGATAATAGGTTACATATAAAAAAGAAAACAGGATAGGTTTAAATAAAGATGATTACAACTAATTACGACCGAAGAAGGACAAGATCGCAGTTTTTATAACCGGAAGCGATGTTTCGGAACCGATAACGTGCCAAAGTCTGTTGTAGTCACTACATAGTATATGAAAAGGTTCATGCAGAGAAAAGTTAGTTGTGCAAGTGGGAAGTATAAGCGGTGTGAGTACTATAAAACATAATACTATAAAACATAATACTATAAAACATAATTCAATCTTTTTCAAACTTAAAAATATAAAACAATGCAATTCAGAGATTCACTTATGACAATGTATAAAAAGAAGCATGTCTACATTAAACTTAAGCGAACTTCTCTTCTCGCTTACTATGATTCCAGCCTTACTGAACAATCGTACGGTTTCAGTCGAAATGTTTTATTTGATGAGATCTTTTCTCAGTGATGGAAAAGCTAGCTAACAAAAACATCGAACATCGGAGAGAAAAAATCGAAGTTTTTTACGAAAAGAGAAACATCGATGTATCGATACTACATCGATGTTTCGCACAGCTCTACACTATAGTTATTGGAGGCAGAGGACCATTGGGATCCGCAAGTGATTGAGAGCCAGCATGATCCTGTAATTGATCAGAGTTCCCGTGAGGGATAGATTGAGGTACACCAGGGCTTGTAATGGGTACTTCAATCTGAAAAGAGGAGCATAAAGAGGGACAAGAAGATGGTGTGCGCGAAAGTAAAATGGGAGAAGATGTAATAGAGAGTGCGGGCGACTGCTTATGAGGCAGCTCAAGGGTACATTTCTTGGGCAATTCCTTAGAAGTTGGACCAAACTTGAATTGCGACAATAAATGTATGCTAGAGTCTTACTCGTTAGACAGCTGTTTGGCCATTTTATATAAAGAAGGAAACTTTAAACGAAGATCCCTGTACATTCGGCTAAAATCAAGCTGCTGGCTGGCACAATATGGGCAAGTCCAGCGCATTAAGCCAAGCTGAGGCTTAGACACAGACAAACCAGAATAAAACAAAGAGACAGCTAGAGTACACAACACAAGAGGGAGTGCAAGAACAGTTTACCACAAAGGCGTGTAGCGGCGGTTTACTCGACGCTTTTGGCTCTCTAGATTTCGAACGGTTGAGCCAAGACAACCAAAACAGTGTGATAGACATCGAAGTAATGGCCTTGGGATGATGCCATCTTGGAAACTGTACGACTGTTATAGCGAATGATCATGAGACAATGCGTTTTGCTAAAGGCCGTGCAGCAGCCAGCCAGCAGCACACAGAGCGCCCATTCCCTGCTTAGAGAAGACTCACTTCGTTCCCTTCAATGCTGTCCCAAAAAGTCTCACTGCGGTTACGTCGCAAGAAATGGCAAACGAAGTCTGCAGTATGGTAAGCTCCAAGCATATCTAGGATGGCCCAATCCAGACCACTTAGAAACAGCACAAGCCTGTGTTTTGGTGGAACGGAAAAATTTGAGACTTGCGGAGATCCTTAATGGCTGCAAGAATAAAGTATCAACGGGCAAGGAAGCGTATGGACTCAGACACATCACCACGCCCATTACAGCTCGGCTAGAAAGTCCCATAAAAAAGCCGATCCTCTCTGCAAAAAGGAAGGTCTACCTGCAGCTGTGTGAAAAATCTCTCGACCCAGAAGGATTTCAAACTGCGCGGTAAAACGCAGCCGTTTTCAACTGTTCCGTTACCGAAGAAGTCTCTCCTGAGCAATAGAAGATCAAAAGCTCTTTTGTCCAAGCCGGGGAAGCCAACAGATATCACGCCTTCCTAAAGGCCCATATGTCTGGTTGACTCTATAGGCAAGGCGTTTGAGGGTCTCGTCGGAGCGAGGCTGTGAGCGTGCGTCAGCGAGTGCGGCGTACTCTCGGTCTTTGGCTTCCGCAAGGCCAGATCTACCATTGATGAAGTCGGCATCGCCAGCAACGCCATCGAAGATACAAGATGGAAAAAAGCCTCCAAGAAGTACTGCCTGAAAAAACAGATTCCGCAGAATCGAACGATATAGCCACGATGGCTACAGACACTTGGCCTCGCGCTGGCAGCTGAAAAAGTAGAGGCCGTATTAATTAGCAGTGGGAGCACGGTTGAGCATGCCACAGTGCAAGTGGAAGTCATCGTTTCTAAGCAGGCCACCCGGTATCTGGGTGTATGGATAGACATTCGCTTATGCTTCAGAGACCATCTGGAGTACGTCCAACGGAGAGTAGCGAACTCCGGTCAGGCGTTATCAAGGCTAAACACAGGCGGAACACGAAAGTACCGAAGCAGGAGCGTAAACTGTTGATAAGCGTACTGAAATCGGTAATTTCTATGCTGCACCATATACATCACGGCGTACAACAGGGGGCATCACAACTACTTACCCTCTATGCGCACTGAGGATTTGTAGCGGATTTATTACGGTTTTAGATGATGCAGCACTTGTCGTTGCAGGCATGATACCTGTCAACTTGCTTGCAGACGAGGACAGGAATATCGCGAACGCCATCAAACGAGGCACACCAAAAAGAACAGGCAGCAGCGTATCAAGTTCGAAGAGCTTCACCATTTGGGAAGAGCGGAGGGAATAATCTAGTAAGGGGAGGTGGACCCACACCCTAATCCCTAAAATCAGGCCGTGAATCGAAAGGAGGCATGGTCGTCTCCATCCACCTTAGCCAGTTCATCACAGGACACGGTTGTTTCAGGACCTACCTCTACAGACTCGGGCACGAGGCTGAGCCGTACTGCTTGAGGTGCGGTGGAGGCACGGTAGAATGCAGGCGATTTGCCAGATAACGACGGCTTTTGGAGGAAATGGTCGGCACTGCGCTGCCATGGAAAGAAGTGATCAGCTTTATAGGCCAGGTGGACAACGATATAAGGCAACCAGCGCGTGAACAAAATGGCAATACCTCTTTAGTTATCGTTGTTTTTCCCTCATAAATCCCCCTTTTAAGTATTTTGTAGCCTAGAGACTGCTATTTTTATACTATATATTACTTTAATGCTATTAATGACAGCTGTGTGGTGTTGTGGTAGTAGTGACGATGTACTGCAGGACATTGTACACGTGTATGGTTATGTGAGAGCGCTTTTTGGCAGTTTCTGGCTGTACAGCTGGTGTCTTGCGACTAGCTTGACGGAGACGGTGACCGCATCGCTGATGACACGAGAGGACGACAATGAGTCATTATAGGTGGTGAGCGCACAACGCTCGACAAACTTCGTGCTCTGGGTCTGGAAAATAAGAGACGTCAGAATATCTTTAATACTGCGATCCGTTCCAGTAAACGAGTATGCTTCTTTGCTTTGTGTGACTCTGCTGAGCACGACCCCCGGGGCAAGGCGCACAAGTAAGCGGCCAAGCGGTTAATCTCCATCAGGAACCCAGCCCGAGACACTGATGAGACTGAAGCCCAAAAAGGCATGAGGACCGAATTCAATACCCAACAACGTATTCTAGCTCGCAGTGATGCTCTTCCCATACGTGTTAGTAGAGGTGTACTTGAAATACCTAAATTAAGGAGTTTTTCTAAATAGGTGGCAATTGCAAAACCTTGTGCTGCTGCCAAAGCCGGGGAAGATACTGGCAAATTCCTTGAAGCAATAATTTGCTCGAGGCTGGAAATGGCAAGCACGGCTAGGCGTGGTCTATTTGACAATCAGTTTTGGATTTAGGAAGGCGCAATCAACCAGGTTGTAGGCCCAGCAAAAAGAGCAATCGGAGGAACGAGACGGAAAGGTATTGCGAAGGAGTATTGTATTGTGGTAACACTCGTCATCAAAAACGCCGTCATTTAGGCGAGATTGAATTGGATCTTGGACGCGCTTGGGGCCTTTTGGATTTGGAGTTATCACTTTAAGTGCGTAGTCAGTTATTTTTGCAACTTAGAGAACACTTGAAGTACAGCAGTGAGAAAGCAGCAGCTTCAGTGCGGTTGCTCTCCCGTATACTACTAAACACGCGTGAGCCGAAACCGGGACGGCTTTTTTTACTCCGGCGTCTTCTGATCTAAGGCACTCTATGCGATGCCGTCGTGGATTACGGAGAATGACGGAGTCTTGAGTCGACGCACCGTTTAAGCTCAGTCAGGGTGTGCAGCGCTTTTCACATCATTTTGGATGACGCCGCTCTGGTAATCGCTGGGAAGCTGCCCATAGACGAATACGCTGCAATTTCGTCGGCCTCCTTCACAGCATCGAGGCTTATAAGCGGTACCAACACTGACCAGCAAAGAGGTCTCGAGCGTCAGAAAGCATGGCAGATAAGTTTGCGTAGATAGCAAGAAAGCTAAAACTCCTCTCCCATGGGATGGTGGATCCACACTCTGTTGCCTGACATCACAAAATGGGTTTCCAGGAAACATGTGGACGTATGATTCAAAAGTTATCTTAAGAGCTTTAATCTCGACGTTTCGGATGAATGCACACGGTGCGGGGTTGACATCGTATACGATGGAAGCAATGTGCATCAGCATTGCGCACTGCCTTCGCCGGGCTCGTAATGAAGAGACTTAGGAAACTGGAGAGGAAACGGTCAGCGTAATAAATAAGTCTACGGTCTGCGATGCAATACCGACAAATCGTCCCGCATTAACCGTTATCCTGAGGCCCTGGGCTCTTTTTTGTTTCCCGCCGCCAGTGGTTTCGCCTCCACTCCTACGCCAACCGGGAAACACGTTCAAGAAAAAGATGACGGCAAACCGCAGGTTCGGCACGTAATTCAGAACACGATGCAGAATAAAAGACACTTGATAGAGCTGCAAGCAGCGACAAATGCAATGAACTTAGTTCTTGGAGACAAATACAATCAAAAACCAAAAGAATAAATGTCCACGCAGACTCTACCGCCTATAGCCAAAGAAAAGCATATTGTGGCCTCTGTCGTTCATTTCGACAGCCCAAAGCGACCAAGAGAGGAATCACTCATGCAGAGGAATACTCTGCCCAAAAGAAAGCGAGGCAGTGTGCAGCCAAAGCACACGTATGCGTCTATGTTAGGTAGTAGGGCACCTACAACCTCTAGTATTACTAGCGCAACCTCTGAAGTACCCAAGAGCCATCTCCAGATTGACAAGTGGATTCGTCGAGCCGCAAGCCGCGCAGAGGTCGGCCAAATTCCATTATTATTAAGGCGGAAGAGAGTATTTCGTATGCGCAAATGCTGAAAATGGTACCTTGACGGGACGACGGACGACTTAATTACATAAAAGATGGAGTTGCAAGAGCCAGGAAGACGCAAATCGGCGTTCTACTTCTTGAGCTTAGAAGCAAAGATGGCGACCGAAAATCCAAAAGGAACTATGCAACGAACTGCGTCTGTGGCTTATCTAGTGAGAAAGAGAGCTCTGGTGGTGGGCTGCCTCAGGCAAAGATAAGAGTCATGGAGGACAACAGAGCTCTGTACTACAGATCACATGGCGGGACGCATGCTACACTATGGTGTAAAAGGGGACGCGCTTTAAGACTCTGTTCTGGGCCCATTGTTTTGGAATGCTAAGTAAAACGGCATCCTGCGCATCCAACTCGGGATCGGCGCGCGACTGGTAAGGTTTGCCGATGGTGTTGCCATAGTAGTGGTGGCAAAATATTTGGCACAGGCCAAGGAAATAACGGCGCAATTTATCGGACTGGCTAAGGACTGGCTCACTTCTTCAGGGGGTGAGCACTAAAAGGGGCGAACACCCAAGTCCTTAGCGAGGAGGCAGGCGTGAGAACTCTAACCCGTCAGAAGGGTAGCCATTCACGGCATTGACGGGAAAGCGACGCTTCAGTAAGTAGTGGCTAAGCTGGCTGACCAAGCCAAGGTGGAGGCGACGGCGATTACAGTCAAGAGCTTCCGGCCCAGTTTTTGCAATACGATGTCAGACGTGGTTTGTGCCCCCGAGACAGTGTTCAATACCACTAGAGGTAGCATGGTTTGTATTGGATGGGATAGTTGCCGAATCATGGAACCAGAAGCGCAGTCTGCGCGATGTTTCCAATGCCTATTTGGTGGTCACTTCGCCGGAAACTGCCAAAGCGACGCAGAGGTCGAACTGCTGCTTCAGATATGGCAATCCTGGACACGAGTCTGCAGACCGTTTGGCCGAAGTGCCCAGCGAAAGTTATTCACGCGTCATCACAGCACAGTCTGCTGGTGGTACGATGCTATCGCTGATGACAGAAGGGCTTCTCATCGAGCAAGACAGCTAATCCAGGGGCTTAGACATTCCCCCCAACATCGAGACACTCGGGCTGGTGTAAAGAAGGCTGAGGAAAGGCCATAAGGTGCGATGTAATTGCGATCCGAAAATGCTGGCTAGAGCTCTGTGATACGGCAGAAAAGGACCCTTGGGGCAGACCCTACCAATCAGTGCTCAAGCGAGTACACAGCAACACGCAGTCATCCCTATCAGACACGCGCACTGTACACTCGATCACACACACTCATCCTAAAAAAACGAGGACAGAAATAGAATAGTAAAGTGCGGTGGGGTCTTACTTGTCGCCGCTTTTGTATTTCCAAGTTAAACGTTCGTTCGTCACCTGAATATAAAAGTCTTTTTGGTGGCGCCCGGTGTCACAGTGTTTGTGCCTACTAACAGACACCCGTTAGTCCGCCGTTCCGGCACTGCTGGATGGGATTCCGAACTCCAGAGAGTCTTGTGCCGGTCGCTGGGTCATTGTTCCTGGGCCTGCCAGAGGGGAGCGGGGAGCTTTTCTTCTTTTCCCGCCCATCCACGGCTTAAGTGGTATTGGTGACATTCTCACTTTCACTTTTGCCCGTGCAGGAAAAAAAAATACCAGCTGCTACCAGGTGCCATACATCAAAAATAATTAGACAGCTGCGTTAACAGCACCTGTGTGTCTCGCCCATACCCCCAAAACAGCTAACCATAATGCTATGTTCTGCTGCTAAGGTTTTTTTTTGCATACTTTCAGGCTGTTTCTGCTATCCGCCTTAGCAGACACTTTGATAGTAGCAGTCCAAGCGGCGAAGGCAAACGATCTGCTTGGCATCGGGGGTGTGCTTCAGACGCTAGTGTAGGAGTCCGGAGTTCGGCCCCCACCTTTGGAAATCTTCTTTTCTCGAATTTATTTAAAGTAAATTAAATTTCCATAAATTATTTGCCATGTTTCATAAAATTTAGCCCATTTCCCATTGTAGTGTTGAATTGTTTATTGTTCGGCTACGTCAAAAGGGGGCAATTGTTGGTCATCGCCGCCGAGGAGCGGCATAACTCCCAGCGTTGTGGCAAGAGGAAATACTACGAGGGAAATTGCCTCCAATAACACGCGGCCGAGGCAATGATGAAGAGAACGCCGTGACCTCATCGGCAACATATGACAGGAACCAGTGTTCCCGCCTCTTCGGCGTCAGTGGCAATATCCAACGCAGCCGTAGCAGGTGATGCTCACGAAGCAACGCCGAAAAGGCAGAGAAGCCCATCTATTGAAGCCGAGGAAGACGATGGCCATGCAGTTAACAACGGGGCCGGTACGAAAAAAAGAAGGTGGGTTAGTTTCGATCTACTTGCAACCAATTGGAGGAAATGGGCCATATTCTGTCATCAATTGCTACCCACTATAGCAGAGAAAAGGATGACAGCGGTAAAATTAACCGCAGCATCACAAATCAGTTCAGGGAGAAGGTGGCAAGGTGGGCAAGGTTGCAAGAGCTGCACGCAGCGGTGAGGGCTCTGCTGCAAAGCCATTTGCCGATTTCGGCATTGCCATTCGCATGTGCTACTTGTAGCGAATCCCCACCCAAACGTGTGAGCAGGCAGCAATAGACCGAGTTTGAGAACTCACCATCGAAGCGGGACAAGCATAGCCAAACGTCTCCAGTTGAACGCTTACCAATGGTAAATCGTCAGGCGTGTCAGCATCTGCAGAATGCACAGCAGTGACAGAAGAGACCCAGGCTTCACCAGCAGCAACAACATTAGAGTCAAGGCAATGTACTCAGATTTCGGCAACAAGCCAAGCAGCAGTTGCAATCGACTGGTGGAGAAGCCCACACTATCGGGGCAGGCAAAGCCAACGACTGGCAACTAGTGGGAGCTAAAAAGTTCAAGAATAAGCAACCACAACGTTTATAAAGAGCGTCCGGGAGCCATCCTGATAGAGCCAAGCAGCGGCCTGAGCTATAGACATGTGCTTGTACTGGTCACACGACGCAGCGACGGCGAACTGCCAAAAAAAGGGCTGCCATTGGTGACTGCCCTAATCCCCAGTCTCTAACGGAAGAGTTCCTACAGGTTCTTGGAAACAAGGCCGGTGTTAAGGGATTTGGACGACCTGGGGTTGTGCTCCGTTAGAAGCCTGAAGACTAGTTATAATGGAACCTTCACAGCAATCATCCCGGCACCCTATAGAACGATGAACAAGCTACTAGTTGGCTGGAACAGCTGCAGAGTTAAGGCTATCGAAGACCCTCCCAAGAAATGCTATCGTGCCTGGAGCTTGCTCACATAGCAGCCAATTGTAGCAACATAGTCGATAGATCAAACTGTTATTTTAGATGCGGAGAGCCTGGGCACAGAGCAGCGGATTGCGGCGAAGCCCGGTCATGCTATTTGTGCCGTTCTAGCAGGGAGAGCGACACCAGCCACCATGCTGGCAGTTTAAAGTGTCCACTTAGATGGGGAAGGAGGATGCAGAACACAAATGACGAAACTGAGGTTCATCCAGCTCAACCTGAATCACTGCATTGCAGCTCAGGATTTGCTTAACCAAACGGTGAGAGAAGAGCTTATAGCACTACTCAGCGAACCCTACAAGCATAAAGAGAAGGCAACATGGACTTCAGACGTCACTGGCAGCAATTGGGCTATGTGGAGCTAGCACACTGCGTCTAGACGATATATATTCCTCCGAGGGCTTAGTCGATGCCCTATTTCCCAGCGTCATGGAGATGGCCAATCATACGCAGCAATCTAACGAGCCTTTCCTGATGTCCGACGAGTGTTCAACCTCAAAGTTAGCTCAAGCTATAAGCAGACCGCTGAACTCCACCCAGACACATTCTGTATGATGTACAGCACCTGCTTACGCGAGGGCATTTTTCCTAAAAGATGGAAGATCCAGGAACTTGTGCTACTTACGAAGCCAGGCAAACCACCCGGAGAGGTGTTTTCGTATAGGCCAATCTGTCTCTCGGACACAGCTGGCAAAGTTCTGGAGTACATCATCAGTGTTCGTCTCAACAAAGCCATAGTGCCCATAGTGCCATAGGTGACCTATCAGATCAGCAATATGGATTTAGAAGAGCCAGATCTACAATAGCTGCCATCCACAAAGTGGTAGATATCGCTGCTGAGGCAATAGCGGGTAGCAGATGGAGGGGCGGCTCCAAAAAATACTGTCCGATGGTGACACTGGATATAAAAAGCGAGTTTAATTCCGCTAGGTGCGGCCGGATAATAGACAGCTAACTGGGTTTTGGCGTCCCTCAATACCTTTTTAATTATGTACGTAGCTACTTTACAGACAGGCGAATCCGGTACCACACAGATGACGGTGTCATGGAGAAGGTAGCGACGGCTGGAGTCCCACAGGGATCCGGTCTCGGTCCTCTGTTATGGAATGTGATGTACGATGGCATTCTACGACTCGTGATTGACCACGATACGCACATAATCGGATTCGCACATGACGTAGCGCTCTTGGTGGTGGCTAAGGAGATCCATGCAGCGCAAATCCAATGCAACACAGATTTTGGTAAAGTTGGCAACTGGCTTTGGACAGCAGGCCTTGTGTTAACAGCCCACAAAACTGAAGCGGTGCTTGTCAGCAGCCGCAAAAAGGTGGAGCTTGCAAGAATACGAGTTGGCGATTTAGAGATTACCTCAAAAAGGGCTATCAGGTACCTAGGAGTAATGATAGACACCAGGCTGAGCTTCAAGGAACACAGCCTACGCAAACGAGAAGACAGCTGTATCGGCCCGAGCCCTGTCGCGCATTTTACTCATTGCGAGGGGACCGAAACAAGGGAGGAGGATGCTGCTAACAACCGTCGTCAAATCCGCGGCTCTGTATGCAGCACCTGTCTGGGCCAAAGGTATGACTATCCAGGGCTAGAGACGAGGCTTAGAGGCAACTCACAGGATATGCGCTATCCGTATTTGTAGCGCCTTTCGCACTATTTCGGATGAAGCATCCCTCGTTATTGCGGGTCTGATGCCTATAACCGAGCAGGCAACAATAGCAGAAGGCAATTTTAGAAGTCGAGAGGAGACTTTAAGCGCATCAGCACGTCACGCGGATCACAGTTCGCAATCGCATGGATGCCTTGCTAGGTGAAAGAGACGATGGGATGCCTCCACCAAGGACAGGTGGACATGGAAGCTGATCCCGAACATTGAGGCTTGAATCAAGAGGCGTCATGGTCAAGTTAACTTTTACTTGACCCAAATACTGAGCGGACACGGTTGCTTCAGAAGTTACCTAAAACGGTTCGGGCACGAAACCACAGACGAGTGCAGCTATTGTGGGAGTGGCATCTCCGAAACAGCTGAACGCGTTGTCTTCTACTGCCCGAGATACGATGCTAAAAGATGATCCTTCCTTACTAGAAGGAAGGCCACACCTTCCAACCTGATAAGAAGGATGCCAGAAGATGCGGAAATACGGACGGCAGTAAACGACTTTGCAGCAAAGGTCATGAGTTCCGTAGAAGTCAGTCTTTACGTTAGGTTTTTTCTGTTCGTTAAGCGTTTAATTTTTTTTTTTAAGGTTTAATATTTTTTTGTTGAATCTACTCTTAAATTAAAGCCTAACAACAAGTTTGAGATATTTTTGGCTTAATCTAGTTTTGAAGATAAGTCCAGGGGATATTGCAGGCGGCCCTAATCACTTATTATTGGGTTGGTCTGTCATTTCTTTTAAGAGTAGTTCTATTATTAGTTCGCGTATAGGAATTGGCAAGAACATTAGGGTGTACATCCAGTTTCGCAGAATACTTTAGTTGTTGATTACCTATTTCATATTTTACGCTAGGTATATTTAGATCAATTTGAATGTTGTCGTTCCGTATGTACCACGAAGCCCCCCGTGATTGATCTTAAAATCTTCGACTGCGCCCTTTGTATAATGTCGATATTGCTGGTATTTGCATTTCCCAATAGTACGGCACCGTAAGTTCAGATGGGTTTTAGTACGGAGTTGTATAGGAGGACTTTATACTCCAGACGTAGAGGGGACCGAGCATTGATGATCCAATGTAAGCTACTCGCTTTCAGTTTAAGCTGTGACTTTTTTGCATCGATGTGCTTGCGCCAAGTTAGTCTTCTGTCTAGGTGGATATTAAGGTAAGTGACATCCACGGCTTGAGGAATTGGTACGTTGTTCAGCATTAGAGCTGGACAGTTTCTTCTGTTAAGCGTAAATGTAACATGTTTGCATTTCTGCTCGTTGACCCGGATACGCCATGTTGCTTGCCATTCCTCTACCACCTTGAGGTGTTCCTCTAATTTTGCACCGGCTTGTATTCAGCATTTGGATCTGCTGAGGATTGCCGTGTCATCGGCAAAAAAGGACGTTGTAAGTCCTAAACTCGTTGGCACGTCTGCAGTGTACAGCAGGTAGAGCACTGCCTTGCGGTACACCAGCTTCGATTTCAAAGTCAGCCGAGACGGAGCCATTACATCTTACAGCGAATTCCCTATTGTAAAGGTAAGATTCCATGAGTTTGTGGGTGTACTGTGGGAGTTTCTGCCGGATTTTGCACACTAGTCCCTCCAGCCAAACTCTGTCGAAAGCCTGGGCAACGTCGAGAAAGACAGCCGTACAGTATTCTTTTAGTTCGAATGCTGTTCGTATTTCGGATGTTATACGATTGACTTGTTCAATTGTCCCATGTTTTTCGCGGAAGCTGAACTGGTTTGAAGGGATTGTGTTCTCCGATGCCAAAAAAGAGTTTAGACGAATTTGCAGGACCTTTTCAAAAAGCTTCGAAAGACATGACACCATACTAATTGGCCTATAGGATGGTGGTTGGGTTTTGTCCTTTCCACTTTAGGAATCATGATGATAGTGGACCTTTTCCATGCTCTTGGGAAGTAGCCAATTCTTATTATAGCGTTGAACGTTTTGCAGATGTATTGTATGGCGATGGTAGGGAGTTCTAGGATCATTTTCGGTGTGATTAGGTCATGGCCAGGGGCTTTGTTCGGCTTTATGTGGTTTTTAATAACGGCAGTGATCTCATACGATTGGAGTTCCGAGTACTCACTATCCGTTAATGTGCTCGAAGAGGGAAGTACAAATGAGTTTGATGTTGTATTTGGTTGGAAAACCATTTTAAGATGTGTGGCAAATACGGATGCCCTCTCTTCGTCACTGCGGGCCCATCTACCGGTTGGACCCCTTAATGGTGAAACTGTCTCTGTAGGAGCGCTTAAAGTTGGGTGGGCTTTCCACAGAGGATGTTTAGTGCTGGATGGACTGAGCTTTTCTATGTATTTCCTTTCAGCCCAGATTTCCTCTTGTCTTAACTCCTTTGAGAGGTTGCGGCTGGCATGCCTTAGGCGAAGTTTTGCTGCTGGTGATCGAGCAACTTGCCATTTTCTTCTCAGACGTCGTTTTTCCGTTACTAATTGTTCTATCCGCCGGTTCGTAGGCCTGACAGCAGGTTTAGCGTAAGTAGAGGCATTTGGAGTAGATACTCTTGCTGCAGCTCCCAGCATTGACTCAAGTGTAGAGACGCACATGTCAATGTCCTCTGCAGCGTCCAGTTTCGGCGAACAGTCAATGTGGGCACTCATGTACATTTTAAATTTAAGCCAATTTGTTTTGTTGTTTGTAAGTATATATGGGCGATCAAGTACTTGAGGTCTTGTTAACAGTGTGAATAGCACTGGAGAGTGATCGGAGGTTAAATCTAGCAGTGTTTCCGCAGTGATCCGATTACGCGGAATCCTCTTGGTTACTGCGAAATCAATCAAGTCAGGCACTTTCTGTGGATCTGTGGGCTAATAAGTAGGCTTACCCGGTGAGACGCAATCCATCTTATTGAGTGGGTTGACTATTGTGTTTTACAACTGCTTGCCTTTAGGATTTACCAGGCGAGATCCCCAGTGCGTATGTTTGGCGTTATAGTCCCCTGCTGCAATGAAGCGTTCTCCGAGTGTGTTAAAGAAACCAGTGAATTCCTTTTCAGAGATTGAGAAGCGTGGTGGGCAGTACAGGGCAACCAACGCAGTGTTGCCGCAGCTGGTTTGGACGGTTATAGCAGTTGCTTGTAGGTGCTGTGTTTCGAATCTGTTGAGGAACGAGTGTTTTATACGGTTTTTGATTAGGATACCAGTCCCGCCATGAGCTTTTCCGTCTGGATGGTTTGTTGCGTAGAAGGCATATTTTGGTATTTGAAAATTATTTTTTGATGTTAAATGTGTTTCAGATATCAGCATGACTTCGATTTCACTTGAGTCTAGGAATAGTTGCAGTTCATTTTTGAGCTTGGAGACGCCGTTAGCATTCCAAAGACATAGACTTAGGGAAGACATTATTTATTATCGATAAGCTTCTGGATAAGCAGGTTTTGATTCCGCATCAGTTCCTGCATACAGTTTTGCATGAACGTCATAAAAGCAGTCATGTTTTGATTAAGTGAGATCAATAGGACCTCTAAGCCACTTGACGTTTGCTGGTCAAGTTCTGGTGCGCTAGGTTGCGGATTGTGTAGATGGTGGAGTGACGGGGTTTCTTTCGCGGGCTCCGTCTGTCCAGTTCGGAGTACACTAGCAAAGGATACACTAGGATTGGTTGTAGCAGGCATGTTAGATGATCTAACAGCCTTGACGAAGAATACCTCCGGTGTAGTTTTGGAGGCGTTGAAGGTGATTTTTGGTCCAGCTGGGGGTTTACGCCCGTTTAGGTTCGATTTAAGATCCTTGAAGACAGGACATCCGCTGTAGTTGGCTGTGTGGTTCCCTCCACAGTTACTGCATAGCCTTAGTGCGACGTTGTTTCTGTCCTTGGGGCAAATGCCATCTTTATGATGTTCGCCGCAGCCAACACACACTGTCCTAAGATTGCAATTGTTAGCGGTGTGGTTGTATTCCTCGCAGTTTTTACACTGATGTGGTTGGTATCTCTTATAGGGCTCCTCTACGGTGATTCTTCTGTGCAATAGGAGCTGAAGGTTGTAGATTGGATGCACTTCATTTGGCTTCGTCCGCTTTGCATCTGGTTGGAGCTCGATTTTAAAGAGCGGCTGTGCGACTTTATTCCTATTGATGATGTTGACAACGGACTTAACCGCAAACCCTTTTTCGGCCAATACGTCTGCTATTTCTTGACTTGGGACCGATGGCTCGATCCCTTTTAACACAACCTGGAGCCCTTTACTGCTTTTTAGTTGGTAGGTATAGAAGTTGATGTTAGCATTACGGAGGTACTTTTCGATGATGCGAAAACTGTCTTCAGTATGGGTTTGACATTTAATTTCTTTTATGTTACCCCTGTTGAGAGTGGTTACAACAAAGTTATAACTTCGAAATCAAGGCGCTGCAGTTGGCTCCACGGATTTATAAAGGGTGTGGCCTTGCCGATTTAACTTTATCTACAGCGCCGGCTTGATCGTCTTGCTGATCGGCAAGAATTATAAAACGATTCTCGCTTAGAAGTGCTACTCGTTCATTTTGTTTGGTTATTTTCGGCGTATTGCCACTTTTTTTCTTTTGCGGGCTTAGCTTCCGCTTAGTTATTTTAATATATCTATCCATTCCAGCTTGGACAGAAGGCGTTGGGTTTCTTGTCGTGGCTGACTCTGGGCGACTTGTCGTTGACGGCTTGAGGCAGGTCAATACTTCGACAGACGTTGCAGTAGTTGCTGTCAACGAACTGACGGTGCTGGTCGGTGCAATCAGTGACCCAGTTATCGATATTGATGGACCAGCACACGGCTCTCTCCACGGTAAATTGCTGTTGATTTCTTGCACTTTCGGTGTTATTGCTTACGGTAACATTCAGTGGGGTTTTCGACACCACCAATTAGTACAATTAGTTCTTGTAGATGTTGCTGGTGGCCATCGAGAGAGCTTGGGCCCAATTTGGTGGACATGGCTTTTCCAAAAATTACGCATTTGTTGTTGCAACTTTTGCGGAGTGCATTTAAAAAACACGTCTGCACAGGGCGGCGGTTAGCTACCATCGTTTAAATTGAATAAAAAAAAAAAAAAAATTAGAGGAACGACGCTGGTTCGTCGCTCCATCGAAATCCGGGTTTTTGATTATTAGCGGGATGCGTATACTATGCAAAGTAGCGTGGACGGTGTGCGACGGTGCTTGCTACCCAGACCTACTCACGGTTATCCCGAATCGCCCGTTTTCCGGTACCGATTACGTTTACAGCTTGGCTGTGAGGGGCACCAGTTGTCCTCCCGCGCGATAGCTCCAGAAAAATTCTCTCCCACTTTTTATACACCTGGATAGCTGACTCGTGGTGCAGGTACCAGCTGTGCACTGGTCATGCCAACTGCCAGCTACTTAATAGGTTTGGCCATGACCACTATCCATCCTGCATGTCATGATGGCGCAATCGAGGACGCCCACCATGTGGTCTTCCGTTACGGCCGCTTCGTTGGGAATCTACAGCGTGCTGAGCGGGCGATTGGCTAACCCATAACGTAGACCAGATTGGTACCCTGCATGCTAGATAGCAATGCTAACTGGGCGGCGGTGAGCGCCTTCACTTGAGTCATTATGCGGGAGCTTAGAAGACTTGAGCGGGAAAAAGTCGGCTCATCATAAAAGGGGCCATAACCCTGGTGAAGCAATTCCCTCTGGGACGTACCACCGTGCAGGCATCTTTTATTAATTCATGATCGTTTCTGTTGTCAGTTTGTTTGCTTCTTTTTGTGGATAAATGTAAATGAATAAATTACAAAAAAAAAAAAAAAAAAAAAAAAAAAAACTGTACTCTCAGTAGCCTATTCCTTCCTTGGAGACACACTCATAAGTAGAAGAATGCTTGTTCACAGACGTTGATGCGTCAAAACCCAAAAATACCCCGGGTCCCGCCTCAATCCCTTGAAGCACCGCTACACGCCATGTGTTCACGGAAATGTAGTCAAATTGCCTGAAAGAAGGAGTCTTTCCCACCAGGTGGAAGTTACAGAACCTTGTGTTGTTGCCCAAGCCTGGAAGAGGCATCCTCATAAAGGCCCATCTGCCTATTCGACACTAGCAAGCTACTGGAGTCGTTCCTCTGTTCGAGACTGGAGTCAGCGATATAAGCGGGCTTTCGGATTTAGAAAGGCTAGATCTTCACTCGACGCTACCGCAGTAGCCTAAATACTTTTTTTCTTTGTCCCCGCCATTTGTTCCTTTCTGATCCCTGATACATGTATCTGTTTATTGTAATTAATGATTCTACGGAAATAAAAAAAAAACTGACACACACACAGACGCAACGCTACATAAACTGTATGTGTATGCGCGCCGAGTATAATAATTTGAATGTTTTGCTTGGGTATTGATGAATTGATTTGCAGGAAAAGAAACTGCAAAAGTGTATAAACGGCAAAGATAGCGCATATAAATCTAAACAAATTTTAATGAAACTAAGTGCGGTCCACGCAGAATATCCACTATACTGATCCTGATTTGACAGTTTAAAAATAGCTGAGATTGCATGTTTATTTGTTTGCTCATTGTTACGCAAAAAGCGCCGGTGCGCCATATTGTAAAAGTATTGTAATTCTGAATTCTGAATGAAAACTGTATAACGACTTAGATTCCGAACGTTGTTTCAAATTCCCGTTACAAAAAGCTTCCAACTAAGAAAAGTGATATTTTTTATGATACAAATATAAACTAGTAACAAATTGTGTATAAAATCGTATTAAAAATGAAATAAAAAAAGTATAACTTTAACAAAATTACAGATTTAAACTCAAATGAATACGCTTCTGACACGGAAAGTTATAGTTCAGATTCAGAAACTTGTCCAAAGCTTTCTAAACAAACTCAAAGCTGCCAGAACTTTTTGCATTGTGTGCAAAATTATAAAATTAACGGACAATTATGTAATGGAAAGCAGAACAATTTTCAAAAAAAACGGACCGATGAAAAAAACTCAGAAATTAATGTCCCTCGAACTATTGGATCCAAGCTTGAGTTTAAAAAGGAAAGAACTCAATCATTATTAAAGGTAAGAAGAACGTATGTTTCTAAAAACATGTTTTTTTCTAAGCAGCAAATTTCAATAAAACTCAAAACTTTAGACATAAAATTAAAAAAAAAAATTTTTATTTTCACCGAACGCTAAATATCTTTTAGTTTTCAACATTATCGCTATGGTGTGCCATAAACCAAATGATAGAATTTTTTTTATGTTATAAAACTAAATCTATTTTTAAAATTTCATATTAGATGCCTAATTGCATTAATATGCAATGCACCAGGCAACGGCCAACTGGTCCATGAATCTGTAAACCTTAATATGACTTAGATTCCGAATGTTTTTTCAAATTCCGTATATTAAAAATAATAGGGCAGAAAATATATCAATATATATATATATATATGGATTATTGTATCAGATTCACATACATATATATATATTGACAAATCACATTGTGAATCTGATACAATAATCCATCTTTTACTCGTTGTGTTTCGTCGTTTGAGATTACAATTGCTAAAAACATGTCTTCACAAAAACGCACTTAAACAAAGCTAAATCGCATGAAACCAAAATTACTTCACAAAAATGAAGACTACACACCTCCAAGATCATTTTCCAATTTGATTCACTTAAAAGTATTAAGAAAGTACCCAGAAATAGGAGTATAAAATGGTTTATTTTTGCACAGAGAATAGAGCGATCAATCAGTTGATTTTAAGGTGCTGGTAATTTTCAAGAAACTTAAAAAAAAAAATGATACCTCTATGATTATCGAATGCCGCAGATAGCCGCAGACAATACTCTATTTAAATAAGACATTCTTTAGGGGAGCCATCAGAAAAATAAAATGAGTTTTTCCGAAAATACCAAAAGTTTTCAAAACCAAGACCAATAATATTCAAAATATTCTCACTTTACTCTGCAAGTAATAGAATTTAAATAAGCTCCGCTTTAAGTTCGTTTTCGAGTCTCTTGTGGGAACAGCGGAACTACAGTAGGAAGTGAAGTAAAAGCTCACCCCGTTTTTATTGCCCTTTTGGGTCTAAGCACTTCGCGTCCCTTGCAGACCGAGCGCATCTTAACTGAATCTGACGGTAAAATGCGTTGTCCGCGGAATGATGCCGTCTTTTTAAATCCGTCTCACTGAAGTAAAAGTAGTGGAAACATTAAGTTCTATTAACAATAGTTTCAGGATCTATGGCAGGGTCTAGAACATGGAATACACCAAAGATTAGGATAAATTAGGTAATGCCGGTAGATCTGCGGATGGGGGGTGTAGTATGTTCAATAACATATTAATAATACCCGACGCAGTGCATCGGATTCTACATATACATATACTATGCAAACAACTGAAATATGATCAGCTACTTAAGTGTGGACTGACTAGCAGGAGCCATGTCTGCACTTTCCGTAAGCTTTCTAATAACTATATGTATATGCCATACATATATGCATGAACACTACGCGTTCCGATTCTGTCGCTGTTATCAGCTGTCGAACTTTATATATATTATGTACTTAGGCTAATTATACTTTATAGCTTGAAATAATGATTATTCAATTCAACCTTACAACGAACCAGAAACTAATTGTTCCAGTTCAATGTTTGATCATTTCAATTAACAATCTACATGGCGACCGTGACATCGGTTCAAGTTCAGTCCAGACTAGTCAACTAAAAAAAAAAAATTCAATAATTTAAGTTTTTATGTTTCCGCACCCGTCATTAATATATAAATATCATCTTTCGGCAGTGGCGTTCGAAACAACAAAAAGCAGCAACAAAACAAAAAAGTGCACAAAAGTGAAACGAAAACATATTCCTTTTGAGAAATCTGCTTCTAACGCTAAAAGAAGCATTAAAGTTGTATCCCAACGATCTCGCCCTTTCACAAAAGCTGAGTATGGGGCAGGACGGGACAAACGACAAAGACAAGTTAACACACTTCATGGTGCAACTTGATAAATACTAACCACGGTTAGGCTATTACTAAAACACATGATTGGAAAATTAATTATAATTATAAAAAAATGTCAGCCAATCATGTGCTTAGTGCAACAATGTTTCCACCATAAAAGTAAAAGTATAAAAAGTATACAAATTTTCAATTTTAACAAGTAATATTAATTATCTTATATGAGTTGGCTTTGTAGCGACGATACCTAAGTTAAAGATAACACGGCAAATGTAGCAAATAATGATAAAATTATAGATCATAAAGATGATATAAATGCTCTTCTGATACTGCTCTTAACATTAACAATTGAGTCAGCTTATTTATTTCTATTGACCCTACACAATAAAATAATCAAAAAACGATAACGTTTCTCTACCTAGCATAGTCTTTGAGAAAAATATATTTGTTTAAATTGTGAAGTCGGAAAGTGGCACTATATACCAATTTGGTGGCTCTAGCTTCTGTACTCTCCGAGATCTTTGTGTTCATACGGACAGACGTCCGTCTGGGCGGACATACGGACACACGGACAAGGCTAGATCGACTCGCCTGTAGATGCTGATCAAGAATATATATATTTTATGGGGTCGGAGAAGAGTCAAACAAATAATAACGAAACAGACAAATCACTGAGCATAATAACGTTTAACGTAATCCTTGCAATACATTGCTCCCATGGTTGAATGAAAACAACATAACTTTCAAATCAACACTATATGCTTAAAAATAACATATGTATTGCCGATAACTCAACACAATTCTATAAGTTCTTTCACTCGTTGCAACATGTTTTTTGCGCTTATAATTTTTTATTTTTTTTTTCATTTTTTCTCGCAATTAAAAATTTTTTATGACTTATAAACTCATAGGTTTTATTAAAAATTTATCATCCGAATTTAATTTTCATTTCGCGATTGTTTTTACTCGCTATTGTGTTTTTTCCGAAACAAAATCTTGAACAATTTCAATATAAATTAAGCTTACAACAAAACTTGCATTAGCGGAGTTGTTATTTTGTTTATCTCTTTTGCTTTTGTGTTGTTGCATTTTTTTGAATTTGTTGTTGCATGAATTCAATTTGACGCGCTCTCTCGTTCTTTCCTATTTCTATTTGGTTGCGCTCTTGGCAAAAGAGCCTACCCGCGTGTCAGTAGTCAGAACTGGTCAGTATATTCTTATACTCATATTTTGTTTCCTTTAAATTTTATTTATTCCTTCTGGATAGGGATTCAAAATATAAACTGATTTTATTTGAAAAAGTTTTGTGTATATAAATGAACTTATAGACTCTAGGCTCGATACTCGAGGCGACAATTGTTCTTAAAAATAATTATTCTAATGCCCCACGTTTTCGGGGGTTGAAACTTGTTATATTTCACGCTCAGCGTTGGCAATCTTATATTGCGCCGTTTTGGTCTTAAGTGTTAAATGTCCACAGAGCGCGGATGCTGTTTGGTTTTGAGTAATACTTGCCATATGAATCTTTATGACTTATTTTGGTTTATGTTTCGTTTTTGTACATTCCTTTGGTCAGTCTGATTTGATGAAGCCATTTCAGCTGCCCACGATGTTTAATCTTAAACATTCTGCGAGAACGCCGCCAAGTGCGACGGTTTGGAATGTGTGTTTAATCTTTGGTTGGTTTGGTTATACAAATTATTATTGATATTAAAATTAGTAAGATAACTAATATTAAGGAAGCATGACCGGTTGCATGATGAACGTTTAAACCTAGTAAATCAAAATCATCTTTCTTAATGATTGTAACTGACTTCCTATTTTCTCTAACTCTGCCGTGTGGTTTAACAAGTTGGCTTTAACTGGACTCCATTCTATATTTGGTATATTACTATTATCTTCTGCCCTAGCTGTGGAGCCTGATCTGAGGCTCAAAATTCCTTGTTCCGGTGTTTCCACCACCTCCTGCTGTTCGTTACCACATTGTACTCTGGCCTTAGTTTTAGGTGGGACCTTGAATAACCAACTACTGCTACTATCTAGCTCTACCCAGTAAGATTGTTTAAGAATAGACATCGTGTTCATCTGAACTGGCTTCACCAAATCAGATGCACCAATGAAATATACAATTCGAAACAAAAACATAAACTAAGAAGAATGTAACCTTCCTATTCGGTTTCTCGTTGCGCGGCATAATTTTTTTATAATCGGTTCTCCTATCACAGCGACGATAAATCTATCGATAACCAAAAGAAGGCGGTAGGTGAATTGCAGCAGATCGATCCTCTGGTTCCGTAGCTCTTGCGGGGTGGGGGGGGTTGTTTGCTGAATCTCTACCTTGAATAAAATTTTATTTTATTAGGATCTCTACTGAAACTAACTTTAAATGAAAATCAAATGTCTGGCAGAAAATACTTACGAAAACAGTAGGTAATTCATGTTAATAAAAAAAAAAAACGAAAGAAATGAAGGTGTATCCTTTGGTTCACAAGCTAGCGGTTACTGAGGTCAAGATGTAGATGGACCTTGTCAGTTCTATATCCTCCCAACCATGAATCTTTATTGGCATTTGTAAAGATTACATTACTATATTACAAAAAAACTGATCGATATCAACTCATGTACCCATGTCACTAGGAAAATTAATTATAAAGCTTAAGCAATCATATTCAAATTCATTATAATTTCAGATAGAAGCATTTCTTGTTGTACACAATAAATTTTAAAGAAATATTTACAGACTAATTTTAAACAGCTGGTCTGGTATGACTCAACTTTTTGAGATTCCGAACTTTCAGTCTTGCAAAACAATGAAGCTCGAAGTAAATTAAACTATTGAATAATAGACTAAAACTAGTAGTATAAGAGAGAGCTTACTAGTTACACATTATTAATTATTGTAGAAGATTATAGAATAGAAAAAAATATAGAAGGAATATTAAATGAATCAAGTAACCTTTTTCTTGTAATTATTCATCTTATTTCAAGTTCTCTTTTATCTTTTTTCACCGGTTCACCAAAGGTTAGGACACCTTTCGGGAAACGAGACACTTTGGCCGCACTGTAAGCCTTAAGCTTGTAAGCCTTAGAAACGTTGTGGCACTGCCGGTGTTTAGTTGGCGGTGTCTTTTCAATGTCCGAATGCCAAATCCAGAAGGCAACGACAACTGAAAATTCGGATGCACGTGCTCCGGCACCAGAAATGGGAAATTGAAAACTCGCCGATTTTCCAGAAAATAATCCTCCCAAACGAAAGCTATCAGGAATATTGGCCAGCAAAGTAAGGTTTCCAATCTAGGATATAGAGTAAGATGCAGATGGCGGCGGGGTAAAAATTCTAATTAACATACATACCTGCTATGATTTATAACCAAAGATTTGGGCTACAGCTTTTTTTATTCCACACTTTTCTCCTCAGAATTAAAAATGAAAATGAAGCCCATCGCTATCCCCATATTATGCGATTAGCGATTGATCGATACCAATATTTTTATTTATTGATTGATCGCTATTGGCAAAGTGGCGCGTAAAGACGTTAAGTTTAAAATTTTGAAAGTTTAAACTAGCGCACGCTACAAGAAGTCGTAAAGATTCATATGACAATTATTGCCTAATACCGAACAAAACATGCATCCACACTCTGTGGAAAAACACTTACCCACCCACCACGTAACCAGCGCTGAGCATTCAACAGTTGTCAAGTCACTAAAAACTTCTAAATGAAACAGAAATAAGTGGCGTATCTGCAACAAAAAGTAAAACGTCGAAGTATGAGGTGAATATTGAAATGAAGACACGTGATTCGGAAAAGGAACTTATTAAGGTTGAAGCAATTGTATTACCGCAATTTATGAAAGCTCTGCCATTAAAAATGGCAAACGTGGATATTTATTTATTTACGTCAACTAAGTCAGCAGTCGACGAAAAAGCTTAAGCTAAAATACAGATAATAATTAATGCATGAAGGTAGCTTAGCTTTATGCACAACTAAACATCCCCGACCCGGTGGAGGTGTTTTATTTGCAACAAAGTGCCAGCTATGTCCCGATTCACAGCCAATGTGGTCAGGGATAAGTTGCAGTAAATCCAATATCCAGTCCGGAATACTTTCTACGCTGTACATAATTTAAAAGTATAGCGCGAAGAGAAGTGACAGATAGATGAGGAGAAATAAGGTGAGAAAGGTTGTTAAAAGATTGGCAAAGAACACGAAGAGGTTCATGAAGAGAGTAGTTAGTCAGACATCTACTAAGGTTAAGAGGAAAAAAGTTTCTGGTCCGACGTGAGGGAACACAAAAATATAGCGTATTTAGTAAATTGGTGAGCAATATTCTAGAGTAGGGCGAACTAACGAAGTGTATAAAACCTTTGTCACATATGGATCATCAAATTCTCTGGCCCAACGTTTAATGAAGCCAAGAAGACTGCTTGCTCTATTGACAATTGAAGATATATGAACATTAAATGAAAGCACACAATCTAACAAAACAGACTTAATAAGGTAATGAGCTAGGAACGGCGACAAACGACTGAAAGTCATAAAAGAGCATTTAGAGGCATTAAGGTGTAATTTATTAACTCGACATCAAACACAGAACGCACCGAGATCTGATTGCAAGTACTGTTGGAAAGAAGGATCATTATATGAATAACAAATCTTGACGTCATCCGCAAACATGAGCACGGATGAATGAGCCACGGCCAAAGGCAAATCGTTTATAAACAAGGTAAATAACAGTGATGATCAACCGTATCGAAAGCCTTACTAAAGTCAGTATAAATAACATCAGTTTGACACTTTTTACGGAAGCCATGGTGTACAAGGGTAGTCAATTCTAAAAGGTTGGTAAGCCACGAACGACCTTTCATGAAGCCATGCTGACAAGCAGAAATAGTGGATCTGGATAGGTGTTGAAGGGAAGACGTAATAATTTTCTCAAACAGCTTAGGTATTGCCGAAGGTTTGGCAATGCCACGGTAGTTAGAAATATCCGATTTGTTACCCTTTTTAAAAAGCGAAATAATAAAAGACTCCTTCCAAATATAAGGGAAGCTACAAGTCTCACTCGATATAAAGAATAACCGAGATAAAGGCTTAGAAAGGGAAATCGAACACATTTTAAGGATGGAACTAGGTATATTATCAGGCCCGGGTACGAAGGAAGACGTCATAGATGACAAGCTAGAGATAATACAGTCTTCAGTAATACTAAGAAAAACATACAATTTAAATGTGGAATTGTGAAGGGATAAGGTGTGTGAAGCAGTAGTAGAATAAGTCGACTGAAAGAATTTAGCAAACAAATTTGCAATATCTGAATCACTATTAGCAGTCTGGTCATTAAGTCTGAAGGTGGAAGGTAACAAATTAGAGCGTCTTTTGGAATTAACAAAGTTGTAAAATCTTTTGGGGTTCTTATAAAATTCAACCTTACAGCGAACGATATAATTATTGTAGCATTGAGTATTTAAAAGACAAAATTGAGATTTGGCTCCACAATAATTTGCATAGTCAAGTCGCGAACCAGTTTTTTTAAATCTTTTAAAATATCTCGATTTAATATTACGGAGATTAGAGAGCCTACGTGTGAACCAGACTGGCGCACTGGAGACGGTAGAGACATTCACATAAGGAACGCATTTATCAATTAGAGAATTAAGAGCAGAGTAGAAAAAATTCACTGCGCAATCTATATAACAGCAATCAAATAGAAATGACCAATCAAAAGAGAAAATAAGGCTGTTAAGAAGAGAGAAATTTGTTTTACGAAAATGTCTACGACGAGAATTTGAGATTTTATTAAATGAATTATTAACGGAGTTGTTATAAATAGTAATTTCAATGGTATGGTGATAAGTATCTTCAGGCTTCACTAGGGGCTGTGTTTGTGATACAGCACTAACAGTGGGATCAGAGACAAAAACAAGATCGAGGATTCTTCTAGAAGAGTTAAGAAAAGAATTCAACTGATATAGCGGACATTCAAGTAGGCTATCAAGAAAAATATGTTGAGATGAAGGAATTAAGAAAGATAGATTATCATCAACAAGCCAAGAAACATTAGGCAAGTTAAAATCACCTAAAGCTATAAAAAAATCACGATCTTTAAGACGACTAAAAATAGTCCGCAAAGCATCAGCATGGTGCATGTAGATCATGATATCAGAAGTTGGAGGAATATATGAACAAGAGATATATAAGCTAAAGTTAGAACATGTAACTTCGACGCAAATAAACTCAACACCTAAGGGGAGATGAATCGGCAGAACACTTGAACACAGATTCGAGTTGACAGCAATGAGTACTCCACCGCCACGTCGACCAACACGATCAAGCCTATAAGAAACAAAGTTATTAGAAAGAATTTCATTATCATTATCCAAAACAGAGGAGTTAAGCCAAGTTTCAGAGAATGCTAATATGTCAGCCGAAAAGGTTTGGCTATCACAGAATAGTTTCGAGAGCTTGGTAAGAAGTCTTCTTACATTTTGATAATGAATGGGAGCCCAATATTCAGAAATTCACAACGATTTGCAACGCTTTCTTAACACTATCTACGATTATTTTCATAGATGCTAATAAAACTAAATTTTTAATTTTTTAGTAAAAAGAGAAAGCCGTGTTTCATATCAGGATTAAATTTAAAAAGCTCCAAATCGCACAAAATAAAATTTTAAAAATGATCCTAAATTTACCACGTTATTATAGAACGACTTCTCTGCATGAAATAGCCAATGTTAACACGATTGATGAGCTCATCTACCGTGCAGCCATAAAATTCAACAAATACGAAAAATTGTCTGGCTTGATAAATGAGTACTTTAATAAGGAAATAAAGCATATTATGAAATGATATTTATTATCATCGTCTTAGGGTATTTTGAGTTAAAATTGATGGTGCTGTTGGCTTCATATACCATTTTAGTTTAAATTCGTTTCCTCGTCTGATGATCATAGTCAAAATACGCCAGTTTTCCATTTAGGGTGTCCAGTGTCCTCAATATGAGTCGCACCAGATTAGACTTGAATCCGTTCAAAAACAGTTCTTGCTTTTTTGCTCTTCGTGGCTTAAGCTGGGATCGAAATGTCAATTTGCCTTAGTATTCTAATAGACTGCTATTGATTAATCTTCGTTCTTTAATTAACCGTAGAATTATGCTTGGTATGCATAAGAATATGCATAAGCTCCTAATTGGTGATATGCACTCGCCTAAGTTTTAGCTCAGGTAAATCTGTCGGTACTATGTAGACATCCTATTATACCTTAGTCGTTGCTCTTCTAACTATGAACTGCATGAACCTTTTATGATCTTCTTCTCTGATTACAACCCATTTTCCATGTCTCCGCTTGAAGGGGACCCTTTCTGTGGCTAGCCGCCAATAAACACGGACTGCGACAAAACATTTCCTTAAACCTAATTTGTTCACATTTTCCTTTGTTTCAGTACTTAAAACTAGAATGCCACTCGAAACCTCTAGTTGCCGCAGTGGACTGAGTGTGTTTTAGGGATTTTTTTTTCTAACTCCATTTCTCTCTCTTTCCGCCTCAGACACCGTTCACTCGGTCAGGCCGCACTGACAAATCCCTCATCGAGGTTTTGAACCCCGGGCACCCGCTTATTAGGCGATCATCATCATTTTTTTTCTTTTTATTTTTTGTTGTTTTCTTTGTAACTTCAATTGCACTTGGTTTGACAGTCGCGATTGGTTTTGAGGCGATCCCTGCTGCATAGTTATGCGGGAGTCACTTTGCGATTAGTAAGGATTTGATTAAAGGCTAATTTACCTAAATAAGAATACAACAGACTTCAGAATCATTACACGTTACTTTATTTAATATGTTCTTAAGAATAGTTAAATACTTGTTGTGCTCTTGATCGCTAGTAATGGAATGCCTGATGGCCCTGCAGCCAAGAAGCGCCAAAGTTCCCTATGTGGCACTAAGTTGCTGATGCAGCGCTAATGACCCTCCAACCGTTGCACGCGCATCCGGTGTCACCGTCTGTAACTTCTCCATCCTTTCTGCTGAGCCAGCAATCCACGCTGAGCCAGCCGTTTTATGTGATGGGAAGAGTGGCCAGATTTTTGTGGGCACTCGCAGAGTTTTTTTTATATCTTTTTATGTGAACACATCTTTTTCAATATGTGAACATATCTCCCTCCTTTAGAAAAATAAAATAATTATATTAAGTTATTTTTAAATATATTTAATTGTGTAAAATAAAGAATTTTTTGTGATTTGTTTCGATAATATATATGTGGGATAATAATTTAGCGGACGTTGACGATACTATGCGCAGTACGTTAGAGTGGCCCCTTCGACACCAGGACAAATAAGATAACACTAAGACAACCTTAATATAGAACAAATGGAAATGTATGTCAACTTGAGCACCTAGAATACATCGAGAAGTTCGAGAAAACTCATTAGGAGTTAATGGACAAATTAAACAACGTGCCATCAGAAGATGACTACTTTGTAACGGACTATTTCAGTAAAATGAAGGCGGTTGTAACTAATATAGTGGAAGATTGGGAGGACCATTTGGCAAAGATAAAAATAGAGAGACAAGCTCGCCAACGAGATGAAGAGCGAGTCGGGATCAAACCAATGGTTCGCAAACAAAGTGCGCTGCTAGTTTCATTGTCCAGGACATTAAGTCAAATTGTGCCTGAAGAAAAAATTAATTATAAATCGGTAGTCGACAAATTATGGAGACAAATTGAAGAAATTATTTTATGAGATTCATCGATTAGCGGAAAATCCAGCCGAAGCCGTATATAATATAGCTACGTTTGTAGCCGCAGAAAATACTATGCTAAAATTGTGTGTGGCACCAGCAGAAAATGTAGTGATACAATCACCGCCTGTATTGCAATCGCAACAATCATCGCAACTACCCAAAATTCCCATTCCAAAATTTGATGTATCCACAATAGAAAAAATGTGGTACTTAAAATCAAACCTTTCTGGAAAAGCAGAGAGATTGATACGGCACCTGGAATTAACAGAAGCCAATTACAACACTGCTTGGTCAGTGTTGCAGGAAGGATTTAATAATAAAAGAGTTCTAGTAACAGCCATACTGGCAAAGCTGTTTGATCACCCAAAAGGGGGAAATGACGCAGCTTCTATAAAGAATTTGCAAATTAACATTTTTGAATCACTGCAAGCTTAAAAAATGTAGGCGTCAATATGAAATCGTCAGATGCTGTCATAATGTTTCATATGACAAGGAAATTGGATAGATTCAACCACGCACTATATGAGCAATCTTTTTCCAACACAAGGGAGCTACAGGAAGTAAAGGATTTCCTATCATTCTTGGAACAGCGCCTCCTAACATTAGAGGCGATTGGGAAAACAAGAAACGAAAATCGCAGTATTGAAAAACTAAACCCAACGAAGACATGTGCAGCAGCATCTGGGATAAACAGTTCCTTGTGCGCTTTCTGCGAGAAGGCAAAGCACAAACTCTTCCAATGTGAAAGGTTTAAAATGAAATCCGCAGTAGAGCGGCTTGGTTGGGTGCGAGTCACAAATTGTGTATCAATTGCTTCAAGCCGGACCATATGTCAAAAAAATTGCTCTTGGAGGGGATGCTTCAAATGCTAAAAATTATAAAAAAAAAAACACAATGTTGCATTTAGAAACAGGCAACCAAGTTGCTACATCTGCGTCTGCAGTTTCTGCTTATGGAATTAGCAGAAAATACACTCTATTGGCAACGGCCAAGGTAGTCGTGAAAGGGATCAATGAAAGGAAAGGAGAGTTTCGAGCACTCCTAGATAGCTGCTCACAAGTAAACCTCGTCTCAGAGAGGCTAGTAAAGAAGTTATCGTTAAAAATTAACGAGACTCATGTGCACATAAATGGAGTGGGTGGTCAACCACAGATAAGCAAGGGGCGAGTAAGCTTGGTTGTAAGGTCAAGATACAACAAGATCGCAATGCTAGTTGAGACATTTGTATTGTCACACATAACAGGTGACCAACCTACAGAACAAATAACGCAGAAAGTCACATTGCCAGACAACATTCAATTAGCTGACCCAACATTTGATAAACCAGGAAAAATTGATATGCTATTGGTATCTGATGATCACTATGCTATACTGCCACCAGAAAGAAGACGGGGCAATCAATCACATGCATTGTAGGCATGAAGAATCCAGAGGAATCTCTATAAAGATTCTGGCAGCTAGACACACTAGAGCCAATGAAGAGGCACAGGAGTCCGTAGGATGAGTATTGTGAAAAATTCTTCCTCGATGACCTACACACGGCGACAGACAATCGACTAATTGTAAAGCTTCCATTTGCTGAACAGGCTTCATCTCTTGGAGAATCTCGGGAAGTAGCCATAAGAAGATTTATGTCGTTAGAGAGGCGAATGAGTCCTGACATAAAAAAGGAGTATGCATAATTTATGCCAGAATATGAACAGCTCGGACATATGAAGCAGGTAATGGTGGAACAAATTCCCAAGAACCATTACTTTATACCGCATCACTGTGTACTAAAGCCAGAAAGTACCACCACCAAGTTAAGAGTGGTATTTGATGCGTCCTGCAAAACGTCGTCAGGAAAATCACTAAACGACATTTTATATCCTGGACCAGTTGTACAGAGTCAACTCTTCTCAATTCTTCTGCGGTTCAGGACACACAAATATGTGTTCAATGCCGACATTGAAAAAATGTATCGTCAAGTTTGGATAAACCCTGCCGATCAACTCAATCAGATGATTGTGTGGAGAGAGGATCCAAGTCAAGAACTAAAGTTTTATCGTTTAAAAACGGTAACTTATGGAGCCACATCAGCCCCATATTTAGCGACGAAGTGTCTGGAATATTTGGCATTGAAAAACATGGAAAAATTGTCGTCTGGAGCATTAGCATTTAAAAGTGACTTTTATGTTGATGATTGTCTCACAGGAGCAGACAGTTTACCAGAAGCCCTGCAAATAAGACAAGAGCTGTTAGAAATCTTGAGACCTAAGGGTTTCAACTTACGAAAATGGTTTTCAAATAGCCGTCCACTTCTAAAGGAAATTCTAAAGGAAGACAATCTCGTACGACAGGATCTCCAATTAGGATCGGAAAGTGTTGAATCATTTCTCTGGTCAGACTCAACAGTAGTACTCTCTTGGATTAATTCACGGGCATCACATTTCCACACTTTTGTGGCTAATCGGTTGACCAAAATACATGCAGTATCAGATCTCAGGTAATGGCGTCATGTGTCATCAGCTCTCAACGCAGCAGATGGTCTGTCGCGAGGCATATCAGCAGCCCAGCTTAGCACACATACATTATGGTTATATGGACCACTATTTTTGCATAGACCACAACGTAGCTGGCCAGCACCATTTAAGCCTATAGAGCACACAATGGATACCGCTGAAAAAAAAACCAAGGTGTTTAGCATGGTGACTGCCACTGCCAACAACACGAGTGAATGGATATATACGGTAAATCATAGAAATTCATTTTACCGGCTACAGCGAATAGTGGAGTATGTGCTACGGTTTTGTTACGAGCAGAACAGGAAACCAACAGCTAAGTTAGAGTTGTAAGAGTTGGACCAAGCACGTGGAGTAATTATTAAGCAAATTCAAGAAACAGGATTTGCATATGATTTACGACACTTGAAGAAACGACCTAATCATTGCCACTAATACTGTATGAACAGTCAATCATACGAGTAGCAACTCGGCTACAACAAGCACCAGTATCAACGGAAACAAGGAATCCATATCTCTCGCCCTATAATGATCCGGTGGTAAAAATGATACTACGGAAACTTCATGAAGAGAATCTTCATTGTGGACATGAGGCACTGCGGAATAGCTCGGCCACAATACCACATCATCAAGGTGAAACCAATGGTCCGGAATGTGATCCAGGGCTGCGTAGCATCAAGCACCGGCCTCAGTTCTTTAAACCCGTCATGGGCGGCTTACCTGAGCATCGAGTATCTCAGAATAGACCCTTTCTCAACGCCGGAGTAGACTATTGTGGACCATTCTGGATCCACCATAAGTTTCGAGGAAAACGTCCCGACAAGGCTTACATTGCAGTATTTGTATGCTTTGCAACCAAGGAAGTACACTTGGAGTTGGTCCTCATTTGTGGGCGCCCTTCAGCGCTTCATTGGGCGCAGAAAAAGATGCCAGACATTATACTGCGATAATGCAACAAACTTTGTTGGAGCAAACAACCAACTTAAGGAGCTGACCGATACAATACACTCAGAAACGGCATCAGGTAGTATCAAGGAATTTTGCAATCAAAAAGGAGTGCAATTTAAGTTCATACCACCACCGTCTCCACATTTCGGAGGATTATGGGAAGCTGCGATAAAGTCCGATAAGCATTTACTGTTGAAAAACGTATCGACAGCAAACTTAACGTTTGAACAACTGTCTACCATCATTGTCAATGTTGAAGCAGTGTTGAACTCTCGTCCGTTAACCCCAAATTCAGACGATCCCAACGACTTTGCATTTCTAACCCCAGGTCATGCATTAATCTGAGAACCATTGGTAGCCCAACCAGATGCAGAGCCAGTAACACAGCGGTCGATTCCAGAGCAATGGGAATAAGTGCAACGGCTTAAGCATACATTCTGGACACAATGGTCTCAAGAGTACCTACAAGAATTGCAGGATACATCTAAATGAAAAAAACCCTATAACAATGTCATAGAAGGCATTATGGTAATTCTAAAGGAGGATAATGTGCCAATCTTACAGTAGCCGATTGGACGAATTGTTAAATTATATCCAGGCCTGGATGGATACGTCCTCGAGGTAGACGTTAAAACAGCCAGAGGTACCTACAAGCGGGCTATCCATAAATTGGCTCCCTTGCTTATAGAGACGGGGATAAAATGTAAAATCGAGGCAAATGACACTGGAACGAATTCCCAAGAAGACCCTGGTATCGAGGACACCGCAGAACCAGAGACAAAAATACGTTGGTCGGCCGTTAGCAATGACGATCTGCCTAATGCTGTTGTTACTTCCTCTAGTATTTGCTCACAGGACTAACAAAACTCGATTGAACCCCAAACCAGGCATATACTATGAAAGTATTGGCACAGGAAGGATGGCAACGACTGACTGGACTATTGTGGCATTTTACGATCTCGAACCATATTGGGCCGACCTAAAGACATTTTCAGACGGAGTAGTAAAGGTTGGAGAAATATGCTTGTTAATAAAGGTTCCAGAGGCGTGCACCGCAATGCAGAGGCACTTCGAGGATGTCAACTCAGAGCTACAGACAGGAAATGATCTATCTATCTATTTTGATAAACAAACGACGTTTACGGCTAATAGCAACTGTGAGTTCCAGCTAATCAAAAACACAAAATCATCAACTTGTCAAATACAACACACAAACAGGTCATTCGTGTGTAGTAGATTTTTGCCACCACCAGACCAATTGAACTCGCAGTAACCTGTGACGATAATATACAAGATGTCACTGTCGAACCCAAGAAAAAGAGGTGGAAACCCAATGTCGTTCAGTTTAGAAAGTAATAAAGTATGATTTACAGAATCAAAGGTTTTGCTGAAGTCAGTGTATATGTCATCAGTTTGTTTAGCATTTTTGAACCCCTTAATAATTAAAGATGTAAATTCTAAAAGGTTAGTGTTGTAGATCTACGTTTCACAAACCCATGTTAGGATGGCGAAATAATAAAGCTGCAAAAATGTTTAAATTGAGAAGTTATATAATTTGCTCAAAAGCTTTCGGAATAGCGGACAATTTTGAGATATCCCTATAGTTAGAGGCTTCGGACTTTTTGCCATTTTTATGCAGAGGAATGATATACGACTCCTTCCAAATAGATGGAAAAACAATTTTAAAATGGGTTTACATAATCCGTTTGCACAGAACCTGAGTACACATCCAGGTAGACCTTCTGGCCCCGGAGAATAAACAGGTTTAACTAGTTTAAGTTCGCTAAGAAGAGAAAATAATACTTATAGCATTATGTATTAAGCATCATGAATTTTGAACGAATGACTGTATACAGAGCATAATCTGATGCACGACGTGTTTTTTAAAAACTTCTTATAATATCGAGTCGTCACATTTTTTAAATGGGATAACTCTCGAGAGAACCAGGGAGGTTTTTTAAGCCGCTCGAGCGCGCTCCTGCCTACCAAGAGGCACACAAATATCAAAGAGTGAATTCAGAGTATCATAAAAGAAGCGAACAGCTGAGTTCATATCTCTACAATTGTACGGATAAGACCAATCGGTAGTAGTATTGTTTCCATTAAGGCTGGCAAAGTCAGTCTTAGGAAAATTCCTAGTTAAATGTAACTCATTTGAACGAAGTAATGGTGAAAGCAGGATGAATTTTGTCTTCGGGAAGAACACATGGTTCTATCCTAGAAACATCACAATAGGAAGTATCCAATACAAAAATAAGATCTTACGATTTTCCATTAGAATTTAAGACAGGATTGACTTGGGATAAAGATAAGCCTAGAAGGCCGTCAATAAAGTCATGTGACAAAGAGGGCAGAGGTAGATTCATCTGTTAGTGACCATACTAAAGCGGGTAATTTAAAATCACCTACAACTATGAGCATGTCTTGACTGGAAACTAAAGAGGAGACAAACTGATTTGCCTCTAAATGATTTAAATATACCACCATGTCTGACAATGGTGGAATATAGGAACAAGTAATAAAAGCATTAAAAGATTTAAAATTTACTTTAACACCGACAAACTCAATCTCCTGGGTACTAGAAAATTGAATCATTTCAGATGATAAAGCAGCATCAACAGCTATTAGAACGCCACCGCCTACGCGAGAAATCCGGTCACGTCTGAATATAGAAAAGTTTGTGGAAAACACCGATGCATCAGCAATGTCAGGTTTTAGCCACGTCTCTGTAAAAGCTAGAATGTTATGCTCAAAAGAAAGACTATCTACATAGAGATTAGGAAGTTTGGATTTCAGTCCTCTAACGTTCTGGTAACCCAGGTTAAGGGACGAAGCTAGTTTTTTGACACACCAGCAGATGCTGATGTGGCAGGAATAGTATTAGTTGTTGTTGTTGGCAAGCGAATCGGTTGCCGATTTTTCTTTTTATGTCGATGCATATAAAAATATATCTAAGTTTCAGACCGATCTGACCACGCCTTCCCTAGCCGCCCATATGAGATAGGTTTCCTCTTATTTATACTTGTACGGTAATTAATAAAGCTAGCACTCGTTAAATTCAAAAAAGTTTTTAATTCATTTTTTTAACACTTAATCTTAATATTAATAAGTAAAAATAACAATTCATTCAAAATTACTATTAATCAGTTATTTACATTAAAAAATGTTCCTAAAAGTCGTCTTCTACATCAATTTCTATTGAAAACGGATTTTCATAGTCAGAATCTGAATCACTATCAGTATTGTTAGCATCAAAATCGGGAAGATTGTTATTATTGTTCGTGTGACTAATTGTAAGATATAAAAAGTTTGGTGATTCCAAAAGTTCGATTACGTCTGATGGTAGGGGTAGTTTATTTTGATGACCCAATTTTTTTGTTAGATAGATGCTCGACACTAGAGGATCTGAAGAATCCATTGCTCTGTGAAAAACATCTGCCATGTTTTTCTGCCGTGTACTCTTTCGAACATGTAACCTCCTGTCACTCTTATAGTATTTGTTGCGAGCTTCTGAGTCGTTCTCTCCAAGAACACCTAATGGAAGGATTGATACTTCTATTATTTGGTAGCCATGCATTAACACTTTATGGACTGTTGCCGACATTGGAAACCATGGATACAAGGACATATATAAAGTAATTGTTTTCTGAAAATATTTTTTAAATTGTGTTGGATTAATTGGAAAATGGCAAGATATAGCAATTAAAATATTATTAAAATATGCAATGAGAAATTCATCAAGACCTAAGATTTCAGCTAGTAGCTTAGGTTGTGCAAACGCCCTCCTTGCTGTATTGCCGTCGTTGGTATTTCCATTGCCATTCTGCTTAGGCTTATCTACATGTAGAGCCATAGCATTCCACATCTGCTTCTGTATCGTCTTTTTTTGTTCCGCCATTTCTTTTTTTCCATTTTCATCTCTCACTTGCCATTCTTTAAGTTTCAGTCTATAAGCAATTTTAAGAACGAATTCAAAAAATCGAATCCAACCATGTAAAGGACCTTTGACATATTTTAATGCTTCATATCTTGGCTTAAATTTTGGTGAGTCCATTTTAGCATTTTCCATGAAGTCTTTTGGACTCGCTCCACATATCGGACACAATTGGCAAGATTTGGTTTCAGTCAAAATGTTTAAAACTTTTCCATCTAAAAGTGTCATTTGAAAATCATATTTAACTGAAATTGATTTTCCATTTACAACGGTGCAGACATATGAAGACAAATCTTTTATTTGATTATCCAAATTTTTTTTCTCAGCAAGAATATGGTCTTTTGTCTCTTTAACAAACTCAAGCTTGACTGGTCTGCAACATCTAATCGACTGAGGATTACGATTCATCCAAAATACATTTTCAAGATAGTCCATTAATTTTAGGGGGATTATTGTTGTCGCAAAAAGCGAGTCGTCAGAAAGCATTGAATCACATCCTAAAAAGTGTTGCTTATAGCTGCTTTGTCCGGTTGTTCCATCGAATCCAAAGCTTGCAATAAGGATCAGACTTAAAGTATTGCCAAGCCGCTCAAATAAATCTTCATGCATTTGAATTATACGACAACTAGTGTGGTCTAGAAGATTTTGCAGCGGGACTTCAGCAACTGACTCGGTTATATTAATGTTAAAAGGTCTACATTTTGACTTAGCTTCTCTCACTTTGTTGTAAGCAGGAAAAAGTTCACAAGATCGGGAAATGCTGAGCTCGCGAAAGTTGTTGTATTGACTTTTAGTCAATGAATTTTCAAGCAGATATGCTAAAGCTTCATCCTCCGTTAGTTGAACCGAGTCATTTTTATGATTAAAAATTTTTTTTCTAGCCTCATTGGGGTCACTCGGAGTAAGAAATGTGTATTTTAAAATAAGGGCTGCAAACTTCTCGTTCGATTTTTCGGCTGAAACTGCGGCAGCATGCACAAGCAGAGATGTGTTGTGACTCTGATTTACAGCTAAATCGGATGCCAATTTTCTCTTCTGACGGGGACCTGCGTTAACATATTCAATGGGTGGGCGTCCAACTGGTCTTGATGTTGTTATATACACTTTGAACTATAATGACACACAAAAGGGTGGGGGGGGGTGTGTGTGTGTGTGTGTGTGTGTGTGTGTATGTGTGTGTGTGTGTGTGTGTGTGTGTGTGTGTGTGTGTGTGTGTGTGTGTGTGTGTGTGTGTGTGTGTCAAAAATCGCGTTACGTAATTTATGGACAGCCCCATAGTTGTTTAAATAATTATTATGGTGGGCGCTCTTTGTTGCGCTATCGGTCTAGTCGTTGCCGGTGCTGGCTGCACAGGCTTCCATGTTGGCGTACAGGTGCGGGCGGCACAGGCTTCTATGGTGGGGTACTGGTGCTGGCGGCACAGGCTTCTATGTTGGGGTACCGTTACAGGCGGCACATTTATACTCACAGAACTGCGAGTATAGTGGCTCTTCGCAGTCGTTTGGACAGGCTTTCCTCAGCTTTGGGATTTCCTTTGCGGGTTGTGGTGTTTGTTTCATCCTTGGCTTTACAAAGTTGCGTATTGTAGAGTATGTTGATGGGGTGTTATTTCTGGCTTTATTCCTTATCTCGGCCAATTGGCTTTTTATAAATTCTACCTCGGCGTGTAATTTCAGCGAGGTATTCCAGTTAATTTCGTTTGGGCTGTTTAGTAGCCTCAAAATTTACTTATTAATTACTTATTACTTACTTATTTATATCATCGTAACTTTTAAATACGATAGATTTTATATTTTATATATATTGTATATGTAATTTTAAGTGTATCATAGTGTGTGTTGGTGTTTAGATTATATAAAATAAGATAACATTAAGACAATTATAATATAGAACAAATGGAAATGTATGCCAATATAAGTATGTAACCCATTATAGATATCGATGGCTCATCAGTCATAAGTAGATCTGATATGGTCAGCAGTTAACAATAAAGACCTAGTTCATCAAGTTGCTATAGTTAGCTATTATCAATAAAGACGTATTTTGCTGACCTAACACTATGTCGAACTATGCACTGGTGAGCTCTCTATTTAGTTTTACTATAAAAGAAATGCATCATTCTTTGTAAGATCAGATACCAATTGTAGCTACATCGGGTGTGCATCGCTGTGTCTTTGGCCCCCATCTCTACCTTTGTAATCTCGCTCCGAAGTCCACCCAATTTATGTGTTGGTTGCGACGACTATTAGTCACTGGTTTATGTGCTAGTGCCTATTTGATTATAAATAAATAAACAATAATAAATTCAAGAAATACTAACGTCTTTCATTGAACATTTTGGTGACCCCGACATTGGCGGCTCCAAGTTGAAAGAGTTACAGGCTTGGTGGAACCGTCATCAAGTGAGAATTGGTTTGGTTAACTCAGGCGACCAATCTCTCAACAACAAGGAAACTGGTCAACTAGGCGACTACTTTCTTTGCACGCTTTGGACACAGAACAATCCTAAGCGAGGGCACAAATTGATGAACATTTCACATCAATCCCGACTAAAAACATCGCAATTGATTAACTTGGCAATCGTTGCGTAGCCACTTTGGCGACTAAAACAATTTATTGGAAAACTAGGAGTTAGTTTTCCGCAACGGGGTAGCAATTCATACCCATTGAATAAAAGTTGATCAACTAGGCGATCACTTTGGTAAATACAATTAACACGATTTGTGTCAACGAGGCGACCAAATCATAAAAAAGTTATTTAAAATAAAAAGTTGATCAACTTATAAACTATATTGCATTCCCTGGCGTCAGCAATCTCTGACCTAGTTAACTCGGTCAGTAACCCAGGTAGTACGCACGAGTATATAGTTTGGCATTGGTCAGCAATTTTTAAAAATATATAATAAAGAAAAGAAACTCAAAAAAGAAACTGGTTTCACTGTCGTGGCGTTTGTCAGTGTAAAAGAATAGGTATATTGGAAATAAAAATTAACTATTGGTAACGCAAAAATCAAAAGATGACTTCGATTTATTTCTTATTCTTATTTGTGCTACACTTGACCAATTTTAGGAACGAGTCGGAGCGTTCCCTGTCTTTGACAAAATAAATAAACTCCCATCGGGTCAAGTACTAGTACAAATAAGCAATTACATAAGAATATAAAAACATGGAGGAGTTTTATAAGCAGCAGACAGAACGAGGAGAAGCAATTCAGGTTTTATTCGAAATACCAAAAAGGATTCGTTCGCCGGGAAAATGAAGCCATCTTATTTCGAGGAGAAACTTGAGCTCCTGGAATACATGTGGGAGAACTTCGAGAAAAGTCATAAGTTAATGGACAAATTAAACAACGTGCCAACAGAAGATGACTACTTTGTAACGGACTATTTCAGCAAAATGGAGGCGGTTGTAACTAATATAGTGGAAGATTGGAAGGACCATTTGGCAAAGATAAAAATAGAGAGACAAGCTCGCCAACGACAAGAAGAGCGAGCCGGGATCAAACCACTGGTTCGCAAACAAAGTGCGCTGCTAGTTTCATTGTCCAGGACATTAAGTCAAATTGTGCCTGAAGAAAAAATGAACTACAAATCAGTAGTCGACAAATTATGGAGGCAAATAGAAGAAATCCATTATGAGATTCATCGTCTAGCGGAAAATCCAGCCGAAGCAGGATATAATATATCTACGTTTGTAGCCGCAGAAAATACAATGCTAAAATTCTGTGTGGCACCAGTAGAAAATTTATTAATACAATCACCGCCTGTATTGCAATCATTGCAATTACCCAAAATTCCCATTCCAAAATTTGATGGGGATTACCTAAAATGGCAACAATTTCATGACATCTATAAAAAGGTGGTTCATGAGTCAAATGTATCCACAATAGAGAAAATGTGATACTTAAAATCAAACCTTTCTGGAGAAGCAGAGAGATTGATACGGCACCTGGAATTAACAGAAGCCAATTACAACACTGCTTGGTCAGTGTTGCAGGAACGATTTAATAATAAAAGAGTTCTAGTAACAGCCATACTGGCAAAGCTGTTTGATCACCCAAATGTGGGAAATGACGCAGCTTCTATAAAGAATTTGCATGATAATATTTTTGAATCATTGCAAGCTTTAAAAAATGTAGGCGTTAATATGGAATCGTCAGATGCTGTCATAATGTTTCATATGACAAGGAAATTGGATAGATTCAACCACGCACTATATGAGCAATCTCTGTCCAACACCAGGGAGCTACAGGAAGTAAAGGATTTCCTATCATTCTTGGAACAGCGCTTCCTAACATTAGAGGCGATTGGGAAACCAAGAATTGACAATCGCAGCATTGAAAAACTAAACCCAAGGAAGACATGCGCGGCAGCATTTGGGACAAACAGTTCCTTGTGTGCTTTCTGCGAGAAGGCAAAGCACAAACTCTTCCAATGTGAAAAGATTAAAATGAAATCCGCAGCAGAGCGGCTTAATTGGGTACAGAGACACAAATTGTGTGTCAATTGCTTCAAGCCGGACCATATGGCTAAAAATTGCTCTTGGAAGGGATGCTTCAAATGCGATAAAAAACATAACACAATGTTGCATTTAGAAACAGGCAACCAAGTTGCTACATCTGCGTCTGCAGTTTCTGCTTATGGAATTAGCAGAAAATACACTCTATTGGCAACGGCCAAGGTAGTCGTGAAAGGGATCAATGAAAGGAAAGGAGAGTTTCGAGCACTCCTAGATAGCGGCTCACAAGTAAACCTCGTCTCAGAGAGGCTAGTAAAGAAGTTATCGTTAAAAATTAACGAGACTCATGTGCACATAAATGGAGTGGGTGGTCAACCACAGATAAGCAAGGCGCGAGTAAGCTTGGTTGTACGGTCAAGATACAACAAGTTCGCAATGCTAGTTGAGGCATTTGTATTGCCACACATAATAGGTGACCAACCTACAGAACAAATAACGCAGAAAATCAAATTGCCAGACAACATTCAATTAGCTGACCCAACATTTGATAAACCAGGAAAAATTGATATGCTGTTGGGAGCTGATAATCACTATGCTATACTGCTACCAGAAAGAAGACGGGGCAATCGAAACCGTCCAACATTACAAAATTCAGAGTTTGGATGGATTATTGCTGGCAGAATTAATATGTCAACGTCAGCTTCAATCACATGTATGGTAGGCATGACGAATCCAGAGGAATCTCTAGAAAGATTCTGGCAGCTAGACACACTAGAGCCAATGAAACGGTACAAGAGTCCGGAGGAAGAGTATTGTGAAAAATTCTTCCACGATAACCTACACACGGCGGCGGACAATCGACTAATTGTAAAGCTTCCATTTGCTGAAGAGGCTTCATCTCTTGGAGAATCTCGGGAAGTAGCCATAAGAAGATTCATGTCGTTAGAGAGGCGAATGAGCCCTGACATAAAAAAGGTACTCCTTTTAAAATTTATGTCAGAATATGAACAGCTCGGACATATGAAGCAGGTAATGGTGGAACAAATTCCCAAAAACCATTACTTTATACCGCATCACTGTGTACTAAAGCCAGAAAGTACCACCACCAAGTTAAGAGTGGTATTTGATGCGTCCTGCAAAACGTCGTCAGGAAAATCACTAAACGACATTTTATATCCTGGACCAGTTGTACAGAGTCAACTCTTCTCAATTCTTCTGCGGTTCAGGACACACAAATATGTGTTCACTGCCGACATTGAAAAAATGTATCGTCAAGTTTGGATAAACCCTGCCGATCAATTCAATCAGATGATTGTGTGGAGAGAGGATCCAAGTCAAGAACTAAAGTTTTATCGTTTAAAAACGGTAACTTATGGAACCACATCAGCCCCATATCTAGCGACGAAGTGTCTGGAATATTTGGCACTGAAAAACATGGAAAAATTGTCGTCTGGAGCATTAGCATTAAAAAATGACTTTTATGTTGATGACTGTCTCACAGGAGCAGACAGTTTACTAGAAGCCCTGCAAATAAGACAAGAGCTGCTAGAAATCTTGAGACCTAAGGGTTTCAATCTACGAAAATGGTGTTCAAATAGCAGTCAGCTTCTAAAGGAAATTCCAAAGGAAGATACCATTGCTGACATCAATCTCGGTGACACACTGGAACAAACAAGTGTCAAAACATTGGGAATCATATGGGCACCCAAAGAAGATCTATTATGTGGAAAGGCTCAAAAACATACAAAAGGAATAACCAGAAGAGTGGTACTATCTGAAGTCGGTCAAATCTTCGATCCTCTAGGACTGTTCGCACCGGTAGTGGTAAGAGCGAAAATATTTCTTCAACATGTTGCTACCGAACGAATTGAGATGGATGGTGATCTGCCGCCGTATTTGGAGAAGCAATGGGAAGCCTACCGAGAGGATATACAGGCACTGAACCACATGAAAATTCCAAGGCATATTTTTGATGGCAAGGTCCCCACTTCAAAGGAACTGCATACATTTGTTGATGCATCAGAAAAGGCTTATGGAGCGGCAGCTTATGTCCGATCAACCTTTAAAAATGGCCAAGTTTCGGTCAGATTGTTGTGCGCCAAGTCAAGAGTGGCTCCCCTTGAAAAGCAGACACTGCCCCGGCTGGAACTATGTGCAGCTGTACTTGGAGCTGAACTTACGGATAGAGTACGACAGGATCTTCAATTAGGATCGGAAAGTATTGAAACATTTCTCTGGTCAGACTCAACAGTAGTACTTTCTTGGATTAATTCACGGGCATCACATTTCCACACTTTTGTGGCTAATCGGTTGACCAAAATACATGCAGTATCACATCCAAGGCAATGGCGTCATGTGTCATCAGCGCTCAACGCAGCAGATGTTCTGTCTCGAGGCATATCAGCAGCCCAGCTTAGCACACATACATTATGGTTATATGGACCACTATTTTTGCATGGACCACAACGTGGCTGGCCAGCACCATTTAAGCCTACAGAGTACACAATGGATACCACTGAAAGGAAAACCAAGGTATTCAGCATGGTGACTGCCACTGCCAACAACACGAGTGAATGGATATATACGGTAAATCACAGAAATTCATTTTACTGGCTACAGCGAATAGTGGCGTATGTGCTACGGTTTTGTTACAAGCAGAACAAGAGACCAACGGCTCATTTAGAGTTGGAAGAGTTAGACCAAGCATGTAGAGTAATTATTAAGCAAATTCAAGAAACAGGATTTGCATATGAATTACGACACTTAAAGAAACGACCTGATCAACCGCAAGATCGCAAAAGCACGGTGGCAACATTGCCACTAATACTGGATGAACATGCAATCATACGAGTAGCAACTCGGCTGCAACAAGCACCAGTATCAATGGAAACAAGGAATCCATATCTTTTGCCGTATAATGATCCAGTGGTAAAAATGATACTACGGAAACTTCATGAAGAGAATCTTCATTGTGGACATGAGGCATTGCGCGGAATAGCTCGGCAACAGTACCACATCATCAAGGTGAAACCAATGGTCCGTAATGTAATCCAGGGCTGCGTAGTATGCACCAAGCACCGGCCTCAGTTCTTCAAACAAGTCATGGGCGACTTACCTGAGCATCGAGTATCTCAGACTAGACCCTTTCTCAACGCCAGAGTAGACTATTGTGGACCATTCTGGATCCACCATAAGGTTCGTGGAAAACGTCCCGACAAAGCTTACATTGCAGTATTTGTATGCTTTGCAACCAAGGCAGTACACTTGGAGTTGGTTGGAGACCTGTCCACCTCCTCATTTGTGGGCGCGCTTTATTGGGCGCAGAGGAAGATGCCAGACATTATACTGCGATAATGCAACAAACTTTGTTGGAGCAAACAACCAACTTAAGGAGCTGACCGATACAATACACTCAGAAACGGCATCAGGTAGTATTAAGGAATTTTGCAATCAAAAAGGAGTGCAATTTAAGTTCATACCACCACGGTCTCCACATTTCGGAGGATTATGGGAAGCTGCGGTAAAATCCGCTAAGCATTTACTGTTAAAAAACGTATCGACAGCAAACTTAACGTTTGAGCAACTGGCTACCATCATTGTCAATGTTGATGCAGTGTTGAACTCTCGCCCGTTAACTCCAAACTCAGACGATCCCAATGACTTGACAGCTCTAACACCAGGCCATCTATTGATCGGAGAACCATTAGTAGCCCAACCAGATGCAGAGCCAGTAACACATCGATCGATTCCAGAGCAATGGGAATTAGTGCAACGGCTTAAGCATACATTCTGGACACAATGGTCTCAAGAGTACCTACAAGAATTGCAGGGTCCATCTAAATGGAAAAAACCCTATAACAATGTCAAAGAAGTCATGATGGTAATTTTAAAGGAGGATAATGTGCCAATCTTACAGTGGCCAATTGGACGAATTGTTAAATTATATCCAGGCCTGGATGGATACGTCCGCGTGGTTGACGTTAAAACAGCCAGAGGTACCTACAAGCGGGCTATCCATAAATTGGCTCCCTTGCTTAGAGAGACGGGGATAAAACGTAAAATCGAGGCATATGACATAGGATCGAATTCCCAAGAAAACCCTGGTATCGAGGACAAAGCAGAACCAGAGACAAAAAGACGTTTGTCGATCGGTCTGCCACCGTTAGCAATGACGATCTGCCTAATGCTGTTGTTACTTCCTCTGGTATTTGCTCAAAGGACTAACATAACTCGATTCAACCCCAAACCAGGAATATACTATGAAAGTATTGGCACAGGAAGGATGGCAACGTCTGACTGGACTATTGTGGCATTTTACGATCTCGAACCATATTGGGCCGACCTGAAGACATTTTCAGACGGATTAGTAAAGGTTGGAGAAATATGCGTGTTAATGAAGGTTCCAGAGGCATGCACCGCAATGCAGAGGCACTTTGAGCATGTCAACTCAGAGCTCCGGACGGGAAATGATCTCCTTCACATAGAACGCCAACGACGATCGCCGTTAGATATAATTGGGAACATTGCGAACGGCTTATTTGGTGTGCTGGACTCAAAATATGCAACAGAGATGTCAGGCACCATAAGAAAGGTTAAATCAAATGAAGACTACTTATTGAACTTGCTGCAAAATCAGACATCTGTAATTGACTCAACGATAAATATGATTAAGCGAGACGAAGCCACGATTGAAAATCAGATGAAACTAATGGAACAACAAATGAACGACATGACCAAGGTCCAGGACAATGCAGTAAAGGCATTGCAATGGTACATCACGCTAACTACTCAGATGACAGTTATTGCAGGGAATTTGCAACGAATTCAAACCGAAATTTCCCGAGTATTTACAGATGCCCATCATAGCAAAATAAGCCCGTTACTACTATCACCAGGCCAGCTTCGCGAACATCTGAACCAACTTAAGAGACATCTTCCGTTTGGTTTGGATTTGCCAGTTCCAGATAACGACGTCTTGCAATTATATGGCTTAATGAAGGCACAAGGCACAATCGCAAACAATCATGTGATATTTAAGGTCACGTTTCTATTAGTGGCAACGCAGGCAGTGCAACTGTATAACCTGGTACCCATTCCAGCAATTGGAACTCATGGGATTGTAATCATGAACATTAAAATTCCCCTCATTGCTGTCAACAAGGAACAGAATCAATACATTGGGCTCTCAAGAGCCGATTTAGAACAATGTCACCAGCTCAACAACGAACAATATATCTGTTTTGATAAACAAACGACGTTTACGGCTAATAGCAACTGTGAGTTCCAGCTATTCAAAAACACAAAATCATCAATCTGTCAAATACAACACACAAACAGGTCATTTGTCTGGTACGACATGTATCACAAAAATCAGTGGATTTTTGCCACCACCAGACCAATTGAACTCGCAGTGACCTGTGACGATAATATAGATAGTGTCACTATCAAGAAAACTGGATTGTTAACTCTAGACCCGACGTGTACAGCAAGGAGTTCTGCTATACGAATAACAGGTCACCGTATTACTACGACAGACACAATGAAATTGTCATATGTCCGATTTGGCAACTTCAGCATTGGCCCAACAAAAGTAGCGCCAACAACCACACAATTCATGAAAATGCAACTAAGCTACGACAAATTAAGCAACATTCAAGGAAAACTGGAAACTAAACAAAACTGGAAGTTACCAGAAGACCCCAGCCAGCCGGCACACCATGTTATCGTTTCCTACGTAGCACTAACTATACCATTGGTTCTTGTGATGGTATATGGAATAAGGAGATGCTCCCAAACCCCAAGGCACAATGGTCCAGAGCAGACAACCGTGAGGATCGTCAATCCTATACCGACTCCCGCTGCAGCAAACCCAGCCCCCAGCAATTTTGCGGTCGACGTTGGATAACGTTGAACAGGTGTTCAACGGCCGGGAGTATGTTGGTGTTTAGATTATATAAAATAAGATAACATTAAGACAATTATAATATAGAACAAATGGAAATGTATGCCAATATAAGTATGTAACCCATTATAGATATCGATGGCTCATCAGTCATAAGTAGATCTGATATGGTCAGCAGTTAACAATAAAGACCTAGTTCATCAAGTTGCTATAGTTAGCTATTATCAATAAAGACGTATTTTGCTGACCTAACACTATGTCGAACTATGCACTGGTGAGCTCTCTAGTTTTACTATAACAGAAATGCATCATTCTTTGTAAGATCAGATACCAATTGTAGCTACATCGGGTGTGCATCGCTGTGTCTTTGGCCCCCATCTCTACCTTTGTAATCTCGCTCCGAAGTCCACCCAATTTATGTGTTGGTTGCGACGACTATTAGTCACTGGTTTATGTGCTAGTGCCTATTTGATTATAAATAAATAAACAATAATAAATTCAAGAAATACTAACGTCTTTCATTGAACAGTGTGAGTTTGCTAATACTGTTCGTTGTACATAATTTGTTGTTGTTCTTTTTTTGTTTTGTGTCTGTTTTGTTGTTTTTCTTGTTTAGAACGTTCAATTGAATTCTTTGTTTTTATAAGATTGTTGCTTTAAAACGGGGTGGGGGGTAGTAGAAGAAAACAACAAAAGCTCTTCCTTTTGCGCACTTATCCATATTCGTGTTTTTGCTTGTTTGTTTTTTCTTGTTTTAACATTCCATTTCCTTCATGAATCATTTTTGTTTTGTTTATGACGTACTTAGTTGGGTGTGCGACCAACCATTGATATTGGTGGAGAGTACGACCGCCTTGTTGTTGTTTTTTTTTTTTATTTATTCTTTAATTGAAAACGAACTGCACACATTCGCCATGTAGAAATATGAAAATTAATAAGTGTTCTGTTTTATCTTGACGGTGAAAACCGACTGAATTTTATTTGAAAAATGTTCCTGAGCTTAGCCTAAGAATTCTTAAGTATATAAGTTCTGCCGCTGGAGGCAGCAAAACAAGAGAGCGCAGTATGTATATATGTGTGTCTAAGCATATGGCATATATATTTGACAGGCGCATGAGGCTTAGGGAATATGCTGACGAGGCATATTCCACGCTGGTGGTCAGCAACACATAAGTGGGGTCGCATTACCTTTGTATATATTTTGCGCTCGCATTGTTTATGCATAGCGAAAAAGGGTCACAATGTAAACATGTAGTATACACTATTATGTGTTGAGCATATGATATTGCTGATGCATCGGTTTTTTTTCACAAACTTTTCTATATTCAGACGTGACCGAAATTCTCGCATAGGCGGTGGCGTTCTGATAGCTATTGATGCTGCTTTATCATCTGAAATGATTCAATTTTCTAGTACCCAGGAGAGTGAGGTCGGTGTTAAAGTAAATTTTAGGTCTTTAAATGCTTTTATTACTTGTTCCTATATTCCACCATTGTCAGACATGGTGGTATATTTAAATCATTTAGAGGCAATTTAGTTTGTCTCCTCTTTAGTTTCCAGCCAAGACATGCTGATAGTTGTAGGTGATTTTAATTTACCCGATTTAGCAGGGTCAACAACAGACCTCTATGTCATATGACTTTATTGGTGGCCTTCTAGCCTCTTTTTTATCCCAAGTAATTCCTGTCTTAAATTGTAATGGAAAATCGTTAGATGTTTTTTTGTATTGGATACTTCCTATTGTGAGGTTTCTAGGATCGAACCATTTGTTCTTCCAGAAGACAAATTTCATCCTACATTAAATTTAAAAATTGATCTGCCCTTGCTTTCACCATTACTTGGTTCAAATGAGTTACCTCTAACTAGGTGCTTTCGTAAGACTGACTTTGTCACCCTTAATGAAAACATTACTAATACCGATTGGTCTTATCTGTACAATTGTAGAGATATGAACTCAGCTGTTCGTTTTTTCTATGATACTCTGAATTCACTCTTTGATATTTGTGTGCCTCTTGGTAGGCTGGAGCGGCTTAAAAAACCTCCCTGGTTCTCTCGAGAGTTATTCCATTTGAAAAATGTGACGACTCGATATTATAAGAAGTTTTTAAAAAACACGTCGTTCATCAGATTATGCTCTGTATACAGTCGCTCGTTCAAAATTCATGATGCTTAATACACAATGCTATAAGAATTATCTTCAGCGGTGTAAGCTTCAGTTTTCTTCTGACCCTAAACAATTTTATAATTTTGTCAATTCTAAACGTAAGACCTCCGAGCACCCATCTTTTTTGTCTTTTCAAAATAAAAAAGCGAGCACTGATCAGGCAATTGCCGATATGTTTGCGAGTTTTTTCAAAACAACTTATTCCTCAACGGAATATCGTGCAAGTCCGTATCCTTATCATTTGCATTTTCAATCCAGTGTTTGATGAAATTTCTATTCTTAGCGAACTTAAATAAGTTAAACCTGTTTATTCTCCGGGGGCCAGATGGTCTTCCTGGATGTGTACTCAGGTTCTGTGCAAACGCATTATGCAAACCCATTTTAAAATTGTTTCTATTGTCTGTCGAATCTTCCTAACTTCCATCTATTTGGAAGGAGTCGTATATCATACCTCTGCATAAAAATGGTAAAAGTCCGAATCCTCTAACTATAGAGGTATCTCAAAATTGTCCGCTATTCCGAAAGCTTTTGAGAAAATTATAACTTCTCAATTGCAACATTTTTGCAGTTCTATTATTTCGCCATCCCAACATGGGTTTGTGAAACGTAGATCTACAACCACTAACCTTTTAGAATTTACATCAATAATTATTAAGAGGTTCAAAAATAGTAAAAAAACTGATGTTATATACACTGACTTCAGCAAAGCCTTTGATTCCGTTAATCATACCCTATTACTTTCTAAGCTGAGCGACATTGGGTTTCCACACCTTTTCCTCTCTTGGGTTCGAGAATATTTAACAAATAGAAAACAGAAGGTACTTTTTAAGTCTTCTTTTTCCGATTCCATTCCTGTGACTTCTGGTGTACCTCAAGGTAGTCATCTTGGCCCTCTGCTTTTTACACTATTCATTAACGATCTTCCATCAGTCATTGTTCATTCGCATGTGCTTATGTATGCTGACGATGTCAAGCTTTGTCTTACTTATAAAGATACAGATTCATTTAGTCGGCTACAAGCTGATCTAAAAAACTTTCAATCCTGGTGCCAGTTTAATCTACTAAATCTTAACACTACTAAATGTAAGGTAATGACTTTTTTTCGTAACTCTCCTCAACTGGTCACTTATTTTCTAAACAATAGTCCTTTAGAACGTCTAAATAATATGAATGATTTGGGCGTACTTATGGACCATAAGTTAAATTTTAACACCCATATTTCCACCACGGTCGCAAAGGCCATGAGTGTCCTGGGTTTCATTAAAAGATGGTCAACAGAATTTGATGACCCCTATACAACTAAAGTTCTTTTTACTTCGCTTGTCCGTCCTATTTTAGAGTATGGATCTTGCATTTGGTCACCTTAATATGAGTCGCACCAGATTAGACTTGAATCCGTTCAAAAGCAGTTCTTGCTATTTGCTCTTCGTGGCTTAAGCTGGGATCGCAATGTCAATTTGCCTTCGTATTCTAGTAGACTTCTCTTGATTAACCTTCCTGCCCTAAATTTTTTTTTTTTTTTTTTTTTTTTTAACGTTTAATATATATTTGTTGAATCTACTCTTAAATTAGAGCCTAACAACAAGTTTGAGCTATTTTTCTTAATCTAGTACTTATGATATATCCAGGGGATATTGCAGGCGGCCCTAATCACTTATTATTGGGTTGGTCTGTCATTTCTTTTAAGACGAGTTCTATTATTATGGGTCAGGCAATGTGACAATTTTTGACCCCCCCCACCCCTTTGTCAAAGATTGTCACATTGCCTGACCCCCCCCTTCAAGTGTAACTTCACATTTAAAAAGTCCGAGGACCAAATAAAGGCTTTAAGTATTTGATTTATTGATTCATTTTTAAGAAATTTACGGTTAATTCAATCCTTTTCCCATGGGCAGCGTAAGGAATATTCAGCACCTATGATTGGAGTTTCCTTCAACTGCTTGTCATCTGTATCTTGATCTAGATCTATCAACTCAACTGCCAAACTGACAGCACTGGCTGACCGCGATCGGGAACTGGGACCGTATTTGTACCAATGAACACACTTGTACAGCCTAAATTTGAATTTTTAACGGTCGATCCCGATCCCGATCCCCTCCCCCCTATGTCACAAATTGTCACATACACAGAGACCAGAGTCCGGAGTTGTATAGGAGGACTTTATACTCCAGACGTAGAGGGGACCGAGCATTGATGATCCAATGTAAGCTACTCGCTTTCAGTTTAAGCTGTGACTTTTTTGCCTCGATGTGCTTGCGCCAAGTTAGTCTTCTGTCTAGGTGGATACCAAGGTAAGTGACATCCGCGGCTTGAGGAATTGGTACGTTGTTTAGCATTATAGCTGGACAGTTTCTTCTGTTAAGCGTAAATGTAACATGTTTGCATTTCTACTCGTTGACCCGGATACGCCAAGTTGCTAGCCATTCCTCTACCACCTTGAGGTGTTCCTCTAATTTTGCAGAGGCTTGTATTGGGCATTTGGATCTGCTGAGGATTGCCGTGTCATCGGCAAAAGTGGACGTTGTAAGTCCTAAACTCGTTGGTAAGTCTGCAGTGTACAGCAGGTAGAGCAATGGGCCGAGTACACTGCCTTGCGGTACACCAGCTTCGATTTCAAAGTCAGCCGAGACAGAGCCATTACATCTTACAGCGAATTTTCTATTGTAAAGGTAAGATTCCATGAGTTTGTGGGTGTACTGTGGGAGTTTCTGCCGGATTTTGAACATTAGACCCTCCAGCCAAACTCTGTCGAAAGCCTGGGCAACGTCGAGAAAGACAGCCGTACAGTATTCTTTTAGTTCGAATGCTGTTCGTATTTCGGATGTTATACGATTGACTTGTTCAATTGTCCCATGTTTTTCGCGGAAGCCAAACTGGTGTGAAGGGATTGTGTTCTCCGATGCCAGAAATGAGTTTAGACGAATCTGCAGGACCTTTTCAAAAAGCTTCGAAAGACATGGCAGCAAACTAATTGGCCTATAGGATGATGGTTGGGTTTTGTCCTTTCCCACTTTAGGAATCATGATGATAGTGGACCTTTTCCATGCTCTTGGGAAGTAGCCAATTCTTATTATAGCGTTGAACATTTTGCAGATGTATTGTATGGCGATGGTAGGGAGTTCCAGGATCATTTTCGGTGTGATTAGGTCATGGCCAGGGGCTTTGTTCGGCTTTATGTGGTTTTTAATAACTGCAGTGATCTCATCCGATTGGAGTTCCGAGTACTCACTATCCGTTAATGTGCTTGAAGGGGAAAGTACAAATGAGTTTGATGTTGGATTTGGCTGGAAAACCATTTTAAGGTGTGTGGCAAATACGGATGCCCTCTCTTCGTCACTGCGGGCCCATCCACCGGTAGGACCCCTTATTGGTGAAACTGTCTCTGTAGGAGCGCTTAAAGTTGGGTGGGCTTTCCACAGAGGATGTTTAGTGCTGGATGGACTGAGCTTTTCTATGTATTTCCTTTGAGCCCAGATTTCCTCTTGTCTTAGCTCCTTGGAGAGGTTGCGGCTGGCATGCCTTAGGCGAAGTTTTGCTGCTGGTGATCGAGTAACCTGCCATTCTCTTCTTAGACGTCGTTTTTCCGTTACTAATTGTTCTATCCGCCGGTTCGTAGGCCTGGCAGCAGGTTTAGCGTAAGTACAGGCATGTGGAGTAGATACTCTTGCTGCAGCTCCCATCATCGACTCAAGTGTAGAGACGCACATGTCAATGTCCTCTGCAGCATCCAGTTTCGGCGAACAGTCAATGTGGGCACTCATGTACATTTTAAATTTAAGCCAATTCGTTTTGTTGTTTGTAAGTATATATGGGCGATCAAGTACTTGAGGTCTTGTTAACAGTGTGAATAGCACTGGAGAGTGATCGGAGGTTAAATCTAGCAGTGTTTCCGCAGTGATCCGATTACGCGGAATCCTCTTGGTTACTGCGAAATCAATCAAGTCAGGCACTTTCTGTGGATCTGTGGGCCAATAAGTAGGCTTACCCGGTGAGACGCAATCCATCTTATTGAGGGGGTTGACTATTGTGTTGTACAACTGCTTGCCTTTAGGATTTACCAGGCGAGATCCCCAGTGCGTATGTTTGGCGTTATAGTCCCCTGCTGCAATGAAGCGTTCTCCGAGTGTGTTAAAGAAACCGGTGAATTCCTTTTCAGAGATTGAGAAGCGTGGAGGGCAGTACAGGGCAACCAACGTAGTGTTGCCGCAGCTGGTTTGAACGGTTATAGCAGTTGCTTGAAGGTGCTGTGTTTCGAATCTGTTGAGGAACGAGTGTTTTATACGGTTTTTGATTAGGATACCAGTCCCGCCATGAGCTTTTCCGTCTGGATGGTTTGTTGCGTAGAAGGCATATTTTGGTATTTGAAAATTATTTTTTGATGTTAAATGTGTTTCAGATATCAGCATGACGTCGATTTCCCTTGAGTCTAGGAATAGTTGCAGTTCATTTTTGTGCTTGGAGACGCCGTTAGCATTCCAAAGACATAGACTTAGGGAAGACATTATTTATTATCGATAAGCTTCTGGATAAGCAGGTTTTGATTCCGCATCAGTTCCTGCATACAGTTTTGCATGAACGTCATAAAAGCAGCCATGTTTTGATTAAGTGAGATCAATAGGGCCTCTAAACCACTTGTAGTTTGCTGGCCAAGTTCTGGTGCGCTAGGTTGCGGATTCTGTAGATGGTGGAGTGACGGGGTTTCTTTCGCGGGCTCCGTCTGTCCAGTTCGGAGTACACTAGCGAAGGATACACTAGGATTGGTTGTAGCAGGCATGTTAGATGATTTAACAGCCTTGGCGAAGAATACCTCCGGTGTAGTTTTGGAGGCGTTGAAGGTGATTTTTGGTCCAGCTGGGGGTTTACGCCCGTTTAGGTGCGATTTAAGATCCTGTGGTTCCCTCCACAGTTACTGCATAGTCTTAGTGCGACGTTGTTTCTGTCCTTGGGGCAAATGCCATCTTTATGATGTTCGCCGCAGCCAACACACACTGACCTAAGATTGCAATTTTTGCGGTGTGGTTGTATTCCTGGCAGTTTTTCACTGAGGTGGTTGGTATCTCTTGTGAGGCTCCTCTACGGTGATTCTTCTGTGCAATAGGAGCTGAAGGTTGTAGATTGGATGCACTTCATTTGGCTTCGTCCGCTTTGCATCTGGTTGGAGCTCGATTTTAAAGAGCGGCTGTGCGACTTTATTCCTGTTGATGATGTTGACAACGGACTTAACCGCAAACCCTTTTTCGGCCAATGCGTCTGCTATTTCTTGGGGTGGGACCGATGGCTCGATCCCCTTTAACACAACCTGGAGCCCTTTACTGCTTTCTAGTTGGTAGGTATAGAAGTTGATGTTAGCATTACGGAGGTACTTTTCGATGATGCGGAAATTGTCCTCAGTTTGGGTTTGACATTTAATTTCTTTTATGTTGCCCCTGTTGAGAGGGGTTACAACAAAGTTATTTGCCCCTACTGTTTCTACCAGCTTCGAAATCAGGACGCTGCAGTTGGCTCCACGGATGTATAAAGGGGGTGGTCTAGCCGATTTAACTTTATCTACAGCGCCGGCTTGATCGTCTTGCTGATCGGCAAGAATTTTAAAACGATTCCCGCTTAGAAGTGCTACTCGTTCATTTGGTTTGGTTATTTTCGGCGTATTACCACTTTTTTCTTTTGCGGGCTTAGCTTCCGCTTAGTTATTTTAATATATCTATCCTGGGCGACTTGTCGTTGACGGCTTGAGGCAGGTCAATACTTCGGTAGACGTTGCAGTAGTTGCTGTCAACGAGCTGACGGTGCTGGCCGGTGCAATCGGTGACCCAGTTATCGATATTGATGGAGAAGCAAACTGCTCTCTCCACGGTAAATTGCTGTTGATTGCTGAGTGGCTTGCACTTTCGGTGTTATTGCTTACGGTAGCATTCAGTGGGGTCGGCGACACCACCGAAAAGCACGCGTTGTTGCGTTGGACCGAGAGACGACGCTCACGTTGTTGTTGTACAAGTAGTTCTTGTAGCTGTTGCTGGTGGGGATCGAGAGCTTGGGCCCGAATTTTCCAGGCTTTCCTGTTGCAACTTAGTATTTATTGCTATTAGAACTAATAGCAATATGATTGTAAATAGGCGTCTCTGTGGTGACTGAGAGCCCTACACAATTTTTGCAAACGCGGTCTTTTTTATTTTTTACACTAAATTTTGCGGAGTGCATTAAAAAACACGTCTGCACGCGGCGGCGGTTGAATTGAAAAAAAAAAATCTTGACTTGTACAAGTAACGTCGAACCAATATTGAATAAGTGAATAAACCAAATTATAACGTTTACTCGAGTGTTGTGTCATTATTCTGAACAAGGATCCTGAGTATCCAACCTTTAATCCCATTGACAAGGAAGGACATGGTAAGATAATACCATCTTAAGTCATGGGAACTCGTAACTTCCCTAACTAACCGTAGAATTATGCTTGTTGTTATTTTTATGCACAAGCTCCTAATTGGTGATATCGACTCGCCTGAGTTATTAGCTCAGGTAAATCTGTCGGTACCATGTAGACGGAGTAGACACCCTTTGATACCTTTATCCCTTAGTCGTTGTTCTTCTAACTATGCCCTGCATGAACCTTTTAGGGTCCTCTGCTCTGATTACAACCTTCTATTCCCTGTAATTGGCTCAGAGCTTTCTATTAATATGATTAAAACTTCTATCCTATCCCATTTAGTTAATAGATAGCTATAGTATTTTTTAGTTATTTGTTTGTCTGTTTTTTCTATTGTGTATTTGTCCACGCGATTCGTGCCGTGCGTTATACGGCTGCACCCCTCCGTCGGTCGGGTGGGTGGTGGGCAGTTATTGTTGGGCTCGCGCGTAACAGGCTTTGTCCTGGTGTCGTAGGGGCCACTTGAACGTACTGCGCATAGTATCGTCAACGTCCGCTATAGATAGCTATAGACACTGTCATATGTACCAAATTTCAAGAACGTAGCTTTTACACATTAATTTTCGTCGAACTATCGGTTCGCTGGCCCAATGTGCGGTGGTCAGGTTTATTTCAAATTTTAGCCACGCGCCCCTCCGTTGCCGAAATTTAAACAAATTTATTTTCTTAAAGACTATGATAGCTAAAGACATCAAATTTCGTAACATTAATGCTTTAGTAAGCGCGCAGTAATTTGTTGCAAAAAATTTTTGTCACGCCCCCCTCCTCCTACGCAATTCAAACAAAACCGATTTTCTTAATGACTATAATAGCTAGAGACACCAAATTTGGTAGGTATATTTGTTTAATAAATGCGCATATTTTGTATATGCAAAGATTTTGCCACGCCTTTTTCCGCCACCCTAATTTGGAAAAACTCGATTATCTCACGTAATTTTTTACCTTTTGTAATCAAATTTGTCACACTTGAATTTGATACTAACACCCAAACACAATGCCAAATTTGATCAAAATCAAATTGAAAATAGCCAAGTTATGCATATAAACATTTTTCCAGTTGGATGCTGGCTGGTGAGCGAGATACTGAGATATGCTTCTAAAAAGTATATAATCAGAATTGTTAAAA